>CANSNZ010001312.1:0-145283 GCA_947646795.1 Beta lomatogona
TTAAATAAAGAGAGTGTTAAGAAAAAAAAAATTAGAAAAAAGAGTAGAGACTAGTTTTGAAAAGGGAACAAAAAATTAGGAGAAGTTCAAAAAAGTTTGAAATAAATATGATAAACTCGGAGAGGAAAAAGTTGAACAAAATAGACTCGAGTATTACTAAATTTATTAAGTGGTGATTTTAGTCATATCTTGTTTATCTCAAAGTCGGATTAAGCCTTGACCATATTGTGCTTTCGATCTTTTTACATAGAGGAAAGGGACTACATGATGAGAAGGACGTGGTTTAATCGCGACATTATGTAACAGTGTCTTGCGAACGGCAAATCCAGGAAATTCATTACATAGCGACCCGTTACGAAAAGAAAGGTCGGGTTTCAATCTAACTATGAGAAGATTGAAGCATATTTTCACTATTTTACAAAATGAACTTATAGATGATTATCCCATTGTAAGTTTCCAATATATCAAGGATGTTTAATCAAGCAAACCAATTCATTAGCTACTCAAACTTGAGAACCCAACTCAAGCTTAGACTCGGAAGTAATAACATAATAAATTAAGGTGAACATGCCTTGACTTAATTCGAAAAATCTCTTAGGAACTTGAGTCATCAATTTTCCATTTGAAAGGTGAGTCAAAGATCTTCAAACACAATAAGATTTAAGGCTTTATTAGCGCCGTAAAGCAATGGGCGGGCGGTGTGGCGGGCGGGCGAATTATAATTAATACTAATGATAATAATTTGGCTATCATTAATTACTAAATATAAATTAATAAATAAATAATAGTAATAACAATATAATATAATATAATATAATATAATATAATAGTAATAACAATCAATATAATATAATATAATATAATATAATATAATATAATAATCGTTTTTTTAATAATATAATTAAGTCAATCCGTCCCAAAATATAGTTCTCATTTTCCTTTTTCACGTTAATTTATGCAAGTAGAATCTAAGAGGGATAGTAAAGATTTTTGTTTATTTAAATAAATAGTTGTATGGGAAAAGATGACTTTAGAGAGAGAATGGAGAATAATTGGTGAAAGAGCATTAATTGTAACACTTAGGTTGAATAAACAAAGCGAAAAACAAAAAGTCAAGAAGCAAATAAATGATGGAACACGGTTTTTTCTAGACAAATTATGGAAAAATGTGGAACTAAATATGAAAATGGGAAGCTTATATTTTGGGACGGAGGGAGTAATAGTTTTGCGGTTCTGAAAATAGGTGGAAGGTTCTAAAATCGTCGCATAAATGGGCCACGAGGCTAATCGGTTGAAAATTATCGTCGCTTGTTTTACTCTATGCAATTTTATTCGCTTACATGATCTAGGGATTCCTTTCACGCAAATTGAAGTAATGGAACAAAAGGCGATCATAATATGTGATGATAACGAGAAAAATATTTATGGATAATGTACGACAAAAATAAGTGAAGAAAAATGGGAGTCAATGTAGAATAATCCAGGAGTAATGGAGTAAATTTATGGACAAGAAGAAGACGAAGAATTAATATTAGGTTTTTTTGTCAAAGCTACGTATTAATTGCGACTTTTTGAAAGCATTCATAATAAGTCTAATTTTTAAGAAAAAGTACGCTTTTATTATTTTTTGTTAGCCAGCCTCGTACGCATAACGTTAGTAATTAGTGCAAGTGGGCCCCTTGACAATTTCCTCCATTTTAAAGATATAAATTTATGGATTTTTTGCAAAGCTACACATTATATTGAGCTTTTTGAAAGCATTACCTATTATCATGTTTTTTTTTGTTAGCCTTAAATACATAGATAAACGTTAGAAAATACCGTGTATTGGCGGTGCTAACAAAAAACATGATAAAGGTGTTTTAAAAATTGTTTTTTTTTTTTTGAAAAAATTAGGCTATTATGTAGTTGTTTTCCAAAAATTCTAGATTAATATGTAGTTTTTGACAAAAAATCCTAAGTACTATGAAAACTATTCAATGTTCAATAGTATTATTATTTTGCCTAGTAGTTCAACTATCCAAAACGTGTATTAAAGAATATGATCGGTCCAACAATGACAAGTATTATTGTTGTTATTATTAATAGTATTATTGTTGTCATCTATTAAAAAAGCACGTACTTTGAACAATAACAAATATTATTGAAATGTGTACTTCTTAGGCTTGAATTATCATTTTCAATATAATTAGCAAAATCATATAGAAAAAAAAAAAATTGTAAAATAATAATTAGCAATATCAAAATAATAATTATAATAATAATATTAATAGTAATAATAATAGTAAAAGCAATAGTAATAGGGTAATAGTAATAATAGTAACTAGTAATTGTAATAATAATATTAAAATTAATATTAATAATAGTAATAGTAGTATTAATAATAATAATAATAATAATAATAATAATAACAATAATAATAATAACAATAATAATAATAATAATAATAATAATGATAAAATAATCGTAATTGCAATAATAATAATAATAATTATCATTGTTTTATTATCGGACGTAAATTAGGAAGTGGCCCAGCTGAGGCCGAGTGTAAGTGGCCGGCCCAGCGAAAATAAGTGAGGAGGAAACAGCCCTGTATCAGGTCTTTTGAGTTCAAATCAAGCATAAGCCATAAATATACAAGTCGAGTTTGAAACGAAACATTTTTAAGTCGAGTCTAGTTAATTGGTTCACTCACTTACCATATCTATAACCAGGTATTACAGTTATATAAGTAGTGCAGCAACACGACCAAAATTTGAGTCCATATAATTATTTGACAAAAAAAAAATCAAACAAATCATGTGGGTCGATCCCTACATTGTTGGGTCATGTGATCTAGTGAGTCCTATTGTTTTATCATTTGATCAACTGTAGGATGAAACTATGCAAGGAATTCTCAGTGTAACATATTTTACACAAACGTTGAGGGAAACACAATGTTGATGTGCCAACTCCACAAAAAGATGAATTTAGCCAAATTCTACAAACTGATCACCACTTACCAAGGGCTCACAATTTCATAATTTTGCTGGTACCTGTAAGAATTACATTAATATGGAGACATCAAGATTCAAGAGTGTCTATTTTACAATTGAGTTGTATCATCCTATCAATATGGTGACTTTATGACCTGTGATTACCCAGTAACTTCAAATTAACATGAAAATATACAGTTCCTTTTATGTAAAGCAACAACATCGGCGGTAAAGCCACGGAAAGTCCCCCAAATGAGACAAGTGCATCTACATATACACTTCTAAGTTCTAATCAGGTAAAACAGGGATTAGTAACCTAACCAAGTAGATGGTATAGGCTGAAATCTGGACTTAGCACTTGCCAGAAGTCATAGTAGTCGACATGATTCAAGCAGTCGCGAAAATCTGTGAAAAGCTTCTCGAATATCACTCAAGAGCACCTTGCTTGACCTTGAATATGGAAATGGAAGAAATACCTGGAACATAGAAAAGAAATGGAATTGATAAACAGAATATTTCATCCCAGGAGTCCATATATCCATGTTACAAAATTAAGGATATAAATTTGGAACATTGAGTGAAGTGATTTCTTACATTTCCTTCTAGAGCCAAACGCTTCAATAAATGAAATGTCCTCTCATCTTCCTCTAAATTGTCAATGACAGCAAGCCAGATCAAAGAAGCTAGCTCATGAGCCCTTTCCCTTGAATTCCACAAGCTATGGAACGATCTGGTGAGGAATTAACAAGACAGCTTTACATAGCGCATATTGACAGTCCAAGTTCATAAGCTTTTTGTAGCATATATAAGACCCAATGATATCAAGCTACCAACATTTTAGTCTACTTTGAAGAGCTTGAATTATGTACAGGCTTTTAATCATAAACCGGAGATCGCTGACCATATAATACCGGACAAATAAAAAAGTTGACTATGAACTAAAAGAAAGATAATGCTCCAATGTGCACCTATTATTGTCCGTGAAGTATTGTAGACGGGGTGGCACTAGTAGAATTTCAGGTTGTTCCTTCAGGAAAGGTACGTATGACCCACAATCTCGTCCATCCCATCGTCCAGAACAAAGATGTGTCTACTGATATACAAAGCTGTGAATCGCCTGCACATGTAAACTGAATCAATAAAAGATAACATATGCCATTACTATCATACTTGTAAGGTTGCCACACCAAAATATGCTATAAAATATAGCATCTTAATATCAACAAGATATCCCTCGTTAAGGCCATTTCCAAAATAAAAGGCCAAAAATGTTTCTCTCACTCCAGAAGGACTCGGAGAAACTCTACTTCTCACTTCTAAGGTCTCAATTTAAGCTCAAGATGTCATATTAATAGGATGCAGCCTCAGAATAGCTGGACAAGTGATTTACAAACACTAAAATATTTTACAAGTCCTTTAGTTGAAGGTTAGTTATTCAAAGATATTAAGCTGTAATTTGGCATCGAAATCTTTATGTCTGCAGACAAATACACCGTAAGCCTGACGACTGAAACTAGTTTCATAGTCAATTATCCTATAGAGATAGGTACCTTTTACTTAAACCTCGAGGAATTGGTCCAGGCCATCTTTTGCAAGACCAGCAAAGGATATGTCTTCACAAGAGCAGCATGCCACAGACACTCTTCTTTAAACAAATTAGCCCATTGTTTCTTAACGCAAGATACTTTAGCCCAGTCAGGCACAGGAACTCGAATAAATATCTCAACTAGCAAATGATCAGGAAGCTTCCCAAGTGGATTATCGAATGAGGTTGCAATTTCGCAGGCATTCGTCATTTGGTATTTCTGCAGAAGAGTCGAAAACTCGTATATCAAGAGGCCAATGATGTATAAAAAAAGAAAAAGAAACACATGAGTAAATATATTGAAGAGAAAGAATGAAGGGAAGTACTTGAAAGAAAGATCATCGCTCAACAAATGGACCAGTCAAAAGTTTGAAATTCAGAACCAGAATTAATGTAAATGAAACACCAGGAGGTAGAACCAGGGACTATTTGGTCAGAGATATCTATGCCTTCCCTTCAGTGGTCATTTTATCAGGAACAGTCATTAATAGTTTTGGACCTCTTTGTTGTCTTGGTTGCCATTTTCCAAGGAGAAAAGAGACTGATGTGCAACTTAGAAACATAATCTATTAAATACATGTATATCGTACTTTGTACCTTAGCAGTTAAACACATGTATCAATCTTGGTCAGACAATGCTCAAACTTTCAGCTTAGCTCCACCACATTAAGTTGAAGATTCTGGGTGTGTGAGGCAACGCTTTTTCAAGTAGCTTTTAGAGGTTTGACCAAAGCACACTACTAATGCTGGTAGCGTGAGTGTTTGGTGAAGTAGAGTTCTGAGGTAGCTTTCAGTAGACGATGTAGTGTTTTGAAAAAAATAACTTTTCGGTAGAGGTAGCTTTTGAGGTAAGACAATAGTTCACCCAAGAGCAGATTTTACAGCTACTATGACAACTAATAACTATGACAAAAAAAAAAAAAAAAAAAACTACATTTGCGAACAATTAAGAAAAAGTGACAAGATTTACAAAAATGACTCCCTAATGCGGATGCCTCTATAATCCAAGTCTACAATTCCACTAATATTCGCTGTAAACCAAAACCGTCCGGCATTAGTAGTACTCTCTTCTCCTCTTTATGATTTCACAAAGAATTGCATAAACATAGAACGATAAACTCATAATTTAACTACTATAAGTTATAACATATACAAAAACTCACATTTCTTACACTTTTTACAAGTCCCCCTAAGTTTGTTCCCAAAATCCCTAGCTATAACTTATAACAATTAGAAATACGTCATAGCTCGCATAGAACACTCCAGCAAGTTCAAATTTTATAAAAACTAACAACTTGGCAATCTAAGTAATAATTGATAAACCCTTTACCCAAGCTGCCAAATTTCCTAAGCCTTACAACTGTAATTTGAAGAGAGCATGAAACTGTAATTTTGTTCATTATAAAGTATCTTTAGAAACAAATTTTGCAGGGGTTAAACTTAAACATCCATGTATAATCCTATCTTTATTGGTTTCTCATTAAAATGTTCAATTAACCAAAGAAATCACCTTTTTGGCTTGAATAAACGACATAATTACGATTGCAAGAGCAAAAATTAAAGTTCAAACAACCAACTAGTTGTCATACTTCTAGAATGAAGAATCCATACAAATTAACATCATAAATAAACTCAAAGTTGCAGAAGTTTAAGCAGATTATAAGCAGAAGATTGAAACTTTACTAAGGAAAAAGAGGGAATTTTACCTGTTTAGGAGAGCAGAGGGAGAATTTCTGGTAAAGAATTATAAGCAGTTAGGTGGGAGGTCACCGCCGGTGAGTAGATTCCTACTAGGCTGCTACTGTAAGACGACGTGGACTTAAAAGAAACGGGAATTTTTTTTATTATGATTTTTTGTCAGCTACGTATTAATTGTGACTTTTTAAAAGCAATTGCACAATAAGTTAATTTTTAATATTATTATTTTTATCATGTTTTTTTGTTACCCTTATAATCGGTAAAGCGTTAGTAATTAGATGCGGTAGGCCCATGCGATTTTCTCCATTTCAAAGATATAAATTTATGGATTTTTTGTAGCTACTTATTAATTCAACTTTTTGAAAAGAGCTACCTTTTATCATGTTTTTTTTTTTGTTAGCGCTACCTTACGATAAACGTTAGAAAATACCATGTATTGGTAGTGCTAACAAAAAAATTGATAAAAGGTAGTTGTTTTAAAAATTAAACTTATTATGTAGTTGTTTTCAAAAAGTTACAATTAATAGGTAGTTTTTTGACAAAAAATCATTTTTATTATTATTAGCAAAGATAATTGGTGTGAAGACCCAACACCTGCTAGGTTATTAGCATGCATGGAAGACCAGGTTCGAATCTTTGGGTATAAGAAATTGACCTGAAGACAATAGGCCTAAATGCCCATTGTACTATAGTGCATGCGCAACATATTGTTGGGACGAGGATTAACCATGAGCAATGCCCTATAATTCAAGTGAGCAAAAATGCATCGGGCGGTAGACACTCGTGGACACAAGCTGGTGAAAACTAGCGGATACAAGATTAATATTATAACATAGTCCTTGAGAATAATCTCTAATTAATTATGTCATATCTATCAATTTTGGTGAATAAAGCTAAAAACAAATAGCTAAAGGTGTAGAGGTTAGAAAAACCCTTTATAATATAATGTTTTTGTGTTTGTTAAAGTGGTACTTCTAGTTTTTTTTTAATTGCTACGTTGTTGTATGCTGACGATTTAGGCGATGTCGCTTTCAAGCTTTTGGGAGGTTACTTTTTACCCATTTAATGTAAAGTAATGGGAAAAAGTGAAAAAAGTAGTACTTTTGGGTGCTATAAAGAAAAACAAATATAATACTTCTAAGTATCAAATTAAATGCAACGGTTTCTAAAAATGATTGTTTCAAATTAAATACAAAAATTTCCTTCTTTCTATTTTTGGTAAAGATTTTGAGTGTGAAATTACTCAAATAGTGATATGTCTATTTTATATAGAGTTTTTCCCCAGTCCCTCATTGATTATTGGTCTTAATTGCGCTCTTGGAGCCATTTTTAGTACTAATGTGTTTCTTGTAGGATGTTTGCGGTTTCGGGACGATTATTGTAGGAATTAGCATGTTTGATGCATTTCCTACTCATTTATACTCCTACAAGAGATGATGCACTTTCGAGAGTTCGAGCATTTCATTTGGGTTGGATTCTACAATTCAAGAGCTTTCCAACAAGTGGTCACTTGCTTAATTCGAAAATTAACGTAAAAGTTATGACACGTTGAAGATTGGAAGTTGGGCGTCAAGGACACGAAGGCGCCCGGTCGGGCAATACCCGCCCGGTCGGTCGGGCGACTTTGCCTTAGCCATTTTTAGATTAAAATGAAAGCAAGAAAAAAAAAAAACCTTGCGGGCCCGACCGGGCGATATCCGCTCGGGTTGGTCGGGCGAGGCGAGTAACTTTGAAGGATGCGTAAGAGCGCCCGGTCGGGCGTAACGAGCGAACATGGCACCTGGCGACCGCCCGGGTTGGTCGGGCGGGTCGTTTTTAATGATTTTGTAGCGCGTGTTGCGTTGGCTCTTATTTTCATATAAATACTTATCCTTTTAGGGTTGAAAGACCACGTTTTTACACTATAGTTTGAGTTCTAGTTTTCCTAAGCACATTTAAATTACTCAAGAACCATAGTATTACTCTTTACCATTTTGACATTGGATTTTCAATAGATGTTGGGATTTTGCAAGATTGTTCTATATTGGTATTTCTTTTTCTTCTCTTGTTATTCTTATTCAATCCTTGATTATTGATTCACCGTGTTTACTTGTTTCATCATGAATATGTTTCCTTTAATTATGATTGAGTAGTTTATTTCTAGAGTTAAGGGGATCCATGAATATTTATGAAGGGATGTTTATAAAGTATTGATTTTTGATGATGTATGTTGATTCCTATTGAATGTATTATCTCTATTCAATCCGATTTGGCGATTTGATTGTTATAGTATTGCAATATTAGGTTATGCGCCGAGAGGTATAAACTTGATATTAAGGCTAGTTTAATAGGTAGAATTGGTATTAATAAATTGCGAGAGCTTTGTTAATATCATTCTATGGTTAATTTCGACTCGAGAGGAAATCGGCTTTGTTTTGATTGCATTATTTATTATTGATTATTGTGTTTCATCCTGGATTATTGTTCATTGGTGAACCTATGCCCTAGACTCTTTATTATTGATATTCTCGATATAGTTATTGACTAGTTTAGTATAATTACAAACAAACATTTGTTACCTATAATCTAGATTTGATCGACGATTAGGAAAGAACACTTTGTTTCCACTGTGGATTCGACCCTACTTCTCGACTACTATTTGTTAGAGACTTTAGGATTACTTTTGATTAGGTGATACGACTTTGCTTTGTCAAATTTTGGCGCCGTTACTTGGGAAACGGTTTTGTTTCATTTCCTTTAATTGTTTTAGAGTCTAGATTATTCATTCTTGTCTCGGAGAACACTTGTTCTTTGGGACAAAATCTCTTAATTATTTGTTCTTTAGTTCGTCTATGCGCGGGAGTTTGAGTTCAAGTGGTTTCCCATTTGATCCACGAAATTGAAAGATCCTTTCATAGACAAAAGAACTTCTTCGGACAATTGCGAGATAATTCGGGGAGATAACCCTTTGGATTCGATTACGATTCTAGACGCCTTTGTTCCTATTACTCCGAGAGAATCGAGAAATGGCTCGGAGACTTGCGATTTTTCCCCATCCTCCTTGGTTGAACTTCCCAAGAGCAATCAAATGCCCGAAATCGAAAGGTGTCAATTTTGAGATCAAAACCTGCATTGTTGAATATGATCGAAAGGAAACAATTTGGTGGTGGACCTAATGAAGACCCTAATCTACATTATCGGGACTTACGCGATATTGTTCTACTATTAAGCGGCATGGAGTAACACGAGATCAAATTCGGGAGATTCTTTTCCCATTTTCACTTCGAGACAAGGCAAAGATGTGGTACAATGGAATTAATCGCACCACTCTTGGGATCACGAGAATGGAATACCTTGGCTTTAGCTTTCTACGGGAAGTACTACCCTCCGAGAGAAGGCGCCGGTTGCGTAGTCGAGATCACCAATTTCATCCAAGGTAATGACGAATCTTTGTATGAGGCTTGGGAAAGATTCAAGGACCTCCGGAGAGAATGTCCCCATCATGGTCTACAAAAATGGTTCCTAGTTCGGGGCTTTTACAATGGTTTGGGGAACAACTCAAGACTTATTCAAGACTCTGCGGCAAATGGGAGATTCATGAAACTAGAAATTGATGCCGCACATGACTTAATCGAGGAGATGGCTATCCCGACTCTCGATATGGCAATCCTCGAGGACTAGCTAACAAGGGAGGCAAGCATGACATTGATTCTATATCCCTACGTTTGCGCCCGAATGCATGCCATCAATAATAAGTTGGATAATATGCGACTCTCCTCTCCCGCGAGTGTTCTTTGCTTTAGGTACTACATTTGAGATCTTGTGTGAAAATTGTGGTATAGTTGGACACGGTCACGGGAGTGTCGGAGTTCGCTTGAACAAGTTAATGCCTTCCAATCATATCGGCGGAACAATCCATACTCCAACACATCCGATCCAGGATTGAGAAATCATTCGAATACGTACATGCAAGAGCACTAATGTCCTCGATCTTCCTGCCCACAACCACAAACCCAACAATTGAACCGGAGAGGTACTACCAGCAACCTTCTCGACATCCTCCTGGTTTCTCCTAAACCACCCATTCCACCCATCTCAATAAGCACCTCCTGCTGACCCCGTGATGGTTGAGATGAGGAATATGATGCTTTGCAGATACAAAAAGATAGACAAACTAACAAGGCACGAGATTGAGTCGATTCTAGCTCACAACAAGATGTTGGAGAACCGGTTGGCGCGGTTGGCTACTTCGAACTCTACTCGACAACAAGGTGCTCTTCCGGCCTGACGTTCGGCCAATGGGCTCGGCAAACGCCATCACTCTCCATGATGGGTCTTATTATGATGGACCACCCGTGCCTGCGATGATAATAGGAGTGTGAGGAATGATGGGGAACGAGTCCAAGATCGACTTGGCCCGACAAGAAGAACCCTAAGCAAGTGATTGAGCATGGAGAGACAAATGACACCAAGAAGCCTGCCATTGAGGTTCCTCCTATCCAACTTCCTTTTCCCCGATCATCGACTCGAGAGTAAGTTGGACCCGATAATCCGGTAAGTTTTTGGAAGTCGTCGAGAATCTTCGGTATCTATTCCTTTCACGAGAATTAATTACTCAAGTGCTGCTTATGCAAAATTCATGAAAGTTATCTTGACTAGAAAAAGGGCTTTTAATGAGGTGGAGACGGGTTGCATTTTGGGGAATGTAGTGCCTTTTTACAAAATAAATCTCCACCAAAATTAAAAGATCTGGTAGTTTCTCTATTCCCTGTCACATTGGTAGACTATTCATTGATAAAACATTGTGTGACTTGGGTGCTAGTGTGAGTGTTATGCCATTATCTGTTTCCTCGAAATTAAATATGGGAAGTGCGAAAGTTACCGATATTACTCTGCAAATGGTGATCGTTACGTTAAGTACCCCCAGGTATTCTAGAAGATGTGCCTGTTAGAGTAGGAAAATTTTTTGTTCCAGTTGATTTTGTTGTTCTTGACATGGAGGAAGACAAGCAAATTCCAATTATTTTGGGTAGGCCATTCCTTCATACTTTGCGGGTGCGGTAATTGATGTGAAAAATGGTAAACTTACACTATATGTAGGAGATGATGAGGTCACCTTTAATCGAGCATTGCTTTGAAAAGTCCAATGCTAGAGGAAAAATGCTATAGTATTGATGTGGTTGATGTGATTTGCCGTGATAACATGCCCCAAGCTCTCTATGGAGACCCCTTGGAGCGGTACTTTGTCTTGATTCTTCCACAGGTGATGGAAATCTTTGGAGCAATGAGGTCGATGCTATTGAGAAGGCTCTAGCAAGTGAAGAGCTTGACCTTGGTGAATGCCAAAAGGTAAAGAGGTTAGTTGATCCGCGTGCAATATTGAGGTAAAGAACCCCGAACTTAAACCTCTCCCCTCTCACTTGAAGTATATGTTTTTAGATGAGCATGAGTTAAATCTTGTAATTGTCGGTCTTGCACTTGATGACGGCCAACTCTCACAACTTACGAATGTTTTGAAAACTCATAAGAAGGTTATCGGTTACGGTATTGACGATTTGAAGGGTATAAGCCCGATTTTTTGGTATGCCTGGGATACACCTTGAGGATGATCATAAGCCGTGTATTCAGCCACAAGGAGCGAATCCAAACATGCAAGAAATGGTTAAGAAAGAAGTGATGAAACTACTTGATGCGGGTATTATCTACCCTATTCTTTGATTCTAAGTGGGTAAGTCCTGTACAAGTAGTACCAAAAAAGGTGGTATCATTTGTTGTGAAAAATGAAAAGAATGAGTTAATTCCTACTAGAGCTGTGATTGGATGGCGTATATGTATAGACTAAGGAGACTCAACATGGCCACTAAAAAGGACCACTTTCCTTTACCTTTTATTGACCAAATGCTTGAAAGGTTGGCTTGTCATAAATATTTACGCTACTTGGATGGGTATTCGGGTTTCTTCCAAATTCCCATTTCATCCCGATGATCAAGAAAAGACAACATTTACCTGCCCTTATGGCACTTTTGCATATCGTAGAATGCCCTTTGGTTTGTGTAATGCCCCGCCACCTTTCAACGATGCATGATGAGTATCTTTTCGAGTTCATAGAGTCTATCATGGAAGTCTTTATGGATGATTTTAGTGTGTATGGTTCTACTTTTGATACATGCTTAGTTAATCTCACTAAAGTCATGAAAAGATGTGAAGAATGTAATTTGGTCTTGAATTTGGAAAAAGTGTCATTTTATGGTGATTGAAGGAGTTGTTTTAGGCCACATTGTTTCGATAGGGGCATCCAAGTGGATCGAGCTAAGGTCCAAGTGATTGAGCAATTACCCCCGCCCACTAATGTTAAAGAGTACGAAGTTTCCTTGGTCATGCGGGGTTTTATCGCCGCTTTATCAAGGATTTTTCCAAAATTGCTAAACCAGTGACCCACCTCCTTCTTAAGGATGCTCCATTTGATTTTCTGATGAATGTCTTGAGTCTTTTGACGGGATCAAGCAAGCTTTGATAATTGCACCTATTATCCCACCCCAGATTAGGAACTCCCGCTTTCGAGATAATGTGCGATGCAAGTGATTACGCTGATTGGAGCCGTGCTCGGTCAACGCACGAGATAATGTCTTGCATGCTATCTACTATGCTAGCAAGACATTGGATGAGGCTCGAAATCAACTATGCCACTACGGAAAAAGAGCTTTTGGCTATTGTCTATGCTTTAAGAAGTTCATATCATATTCGATTGGCTCCAAGTCATCATCTACAGCGATCACGCGGCTACAAGTACCTTCTCTCTAAGAAGGAAGCTAAGCGAGAGCTCGTTCGATGGATTCTCTTGCTCCAGAGTTCGACATAGAAATTTGTGATAAGAAAGGAGCGAGAACGTGGTTGCGGACCACTTGTCACGGCTCAGGCACAACGATGGTATGAACTCCACTCCTATAGATGATCCTTTTCCTGACGATCATCTATATGCGATCACCTCACGAGATCCCTTGGTTTGCTGATTATGCCAATTACTTGGTTGGCGGTATACTACCTCCGATTTGTCCTACCAACAAAAGAACGGTTTCTCCATGATGTTAAATTCTACTTTTGGGATGATCCTTTCTTGTTTCGTGAATGTTCGGATGGTCTTTTCCGCAAATGTGTTCCTAAGTGGGAGGTCGAAGGCATTCGAATTCTTTGTCATAACTCACCTTATGGTGGGCACCATGGCCCTCGTGAGCTGTGGCCAAGCTCCATGCGTCGGGTTTCTATTGGCCCACAATGTTTAAGGGCGCGCAATCTTTCATCATGTCATGTGACGCTTGCCGAGGAAGGGCGGCGACATTTCGAGACGGCATGAGATGCCCCCAAACGGGTATTTTAGAAGTTGAAATCTTTGATGTTTGGGGTATTGATTTCATAGGACCGTTCCCGTCTTCTAATGGGAGCTGTTACATTTTGGTTGCGGTCGATTATGTATCCAAGTGGGTTGAAGCCGTGGCATCTCTTACTAATGACTCTAAGGTAGTGATGGCTTTGTTCAATAAAATCATATTCCCTCGATTTGGAGTCCCAGCGCAGTGATTAGTGATAGCGGCTCCCGATTTCATGAACGACATTTGGATACCCTCTTGAAGAAATATGGAGTCTACTGCACGTGCGGCTTAGCATACCATCCTCAAACGAGTAGGCAGAGTAGAGGTCTCAAATCGAGAAGTTAAGTCCATTCTTGAGAAGGTAGTTGCAAGGTCTAGGAAGGATTGGAGTACAAAGTTGGATGATACACTTTGGGCCTACGGAGCCGCATTCAAGACACCCATTGGTACTTCATCGTATAGGCTCGTGTATGGGAAAGCATGTCACCCCCAGTCGAATTAGAATATAAGGCTTTTGGGCGATCAAAGAGCTTAATATGGATCAAAGCTTGCGGGGGAGAAAAGACTTCTCTAACTCATTGAACTTGATGAGTTCCGATTGTTAGCTTATGATAGTGCACGAGTATATAAGGAGAAAACGAAGAAGTGGCATGATAAAAAGATCCTACCAAGGGGAGTTCGCCGTGGGAGACAAAGTCTTATTGTACAATTCTCGGCTCAAACTCTTCCCTGGAAAGTTGAAATCTAGATGGTCGGGCCCTTTCCACGGTTACTAGAGTGAACAAGTTCGGTTCTGC
The DNA here is from genome assembly GCA_947646795.1 of Beta lomatogona. Taxonomy (NCBI): domain Eukaryota; kingdom Viridiplantae; phylum Streptophyta; class Magnoliopsida; order Caryophyllales; family Amaranthaceae; genus Beta; species Beta lomatogona. The sequence goes on from CANSNZ010001312.1 coordinate 14,402, forward strand.
AGAGGTTATGAATGAAAAAGGTGAAGTGTTCGAGGTTAATGGGCAACGTTTGAAGTTGTACCACACGGGTGCTTTGTAGGTCTAGTTGAGGAACTCTACCTCCAAGCACCATCACCACTTGATGAATGAGGGCGGTAAATGGTCGTGCGGGACCTTTATAAACCCAGCGTTGATCGGGCGGCACCCGATTTTTTGACTTTTTCTCTCCTCCTTTTTCTTGTAGTTTTTCTTTTTATTTTATTTATTCTTTTTTAGCATAATGAGGGAAAACTTTTCATATTTTGGAACTTTATCGTGCGGGAATGTGTGATAAGGGTGACAATTCGCGACTTCACAATGAAAAAAAAAAAAGAAAGGCGAAAAACGCAAAGAATCCCAACTCGCTAGGCACTGCCGGGTGGATCGGGCGCACCTCGCCGGTCGGGCCCACAAGCACCATTCCTAGGCACGCATCACAAAAAGAAAAATTCTAAGGAAAGGGTGTGCTTGGGCACCGCCGGGTGGGTCGGGCGCATCCCGCCCCGGTCGGGCCCGCAGGATCGACTCAAAGAAAAAAGCGAGAACACGAATTTCCAAGCCAAAAATCTCGCCCGGGCGGAGTCGGGCGACGAACGGGAAACACGGTTTTTCTTCATTAAACCCCCGAATTTTTTGTTCCTCCCTCACGACTCATTCATCTTCTTCCTCTCGCTCCTTCTCTCTCCTCAAAACCAAACCCCGAACCCCTACCACCCTCTTTTCTCTAAACTCTATCTTCACAACCCTGACTCTCAAAATTATTTTTTTTTCTCCCAAATCTTCATCTTCCATTCATCTTTTTCACTTTCCCCCGCTCAAATTATCCTCTTACTCCTCTCGATCTCTCACTTTCTTTCTCCATCTTTCTTGGGTTTATTGAGTAAAGGTTTCTCTTCTTCTTCAATGGCGGCTCGTCGTGGTGCACGTGGCAACGAAAATCCCGCAATTGAGGCGGACACTACATTCCCCACATCATCTTCAAAGAGGAAGCACACCGGGTACAATTCCAAAAACTTAAACATCGCATGATTTATCCTACTAGATTTGTTAGTCGGGATCTCTTGCATGCTTTTGGTATCCTTTGAAATTACCCGGACATTGTTTGCGGGGTTGGTATTAGGGAGTTTTTCACACTATATCATGGAACATATGCTGATATCACACTTGAATTTTTAAGCTCCCTTGAGATCCGAAAACATTCATCGCATGATCATGTCATGTATTTTAGGATTGCCAATGCTGACCGTAAACCGACTCTTAGGCAATTTTGCCTTATTTGTTTGGGATTAGGGGCGATAGAAAGAAACCCGAAACAATGCTATTAGGCCTCTTTTGGCAAGCCTTGACGGGAGTTAGACCCCCCCCGATTGCCGACATGCAGCGGTTCAAGTCTATTCACAATCCGAGCATTCGATTCCTCCTAAAATTTTTTGGGGTACTATTTTTGGGAGATGGGAACCCAATCTAACCGGGCGAGGAACTCATTGCTCTAGGGACGCCTGCTACTATGAAAATGCGGTTTGATCTTGCCTACGCCTTCATGTACCACTTACACAAAATTTCCACCACTTACCCCACTTTTGAGGGTGATGGCGGTGTCGAGACAAGCTGTGCCAATCGTTATTGGGGGCTAGTCACCCACATTACTGTCATTTCGGTTATGTAGAAAATCGGAACAATGTAGTTCGTGGAGCCACCTACCTCGATCTTGACTATTTTTACGTCAGCTCGATATTTTACCCCTAGTGGTCGGGAGTTTAGGTGGCTGATTGCAAATCAAAAATCTATACTCCTCCCTAATCCGACTTGATCCAATTACCTATAGGTAGGGGTGTGCACAAACCGGTCCGGACCGAATTTGGACCGGACCGGACCGAAATTGGACGGAGATTAGGTCCAGTCCCGGTCGCCGAAAATCAAGATTCCGGTCCACCGGTCGTCGGTCCAAACTGGGAAAATTCCGGTCCGGACCGGTTGAAGGGGAATTTTTATTATTTTATAGTAAAAAAAAAAAAAAATTATATGTTAAAAAAAAAAATTAAAAGGTAGAAACTTAGAAAATTAAAAACCTACTATTTATTCTTTTAGGATTATTGACATTAAAATTATTAATTTTTAATGTATATAATTTATAAATATATTTAAATAAAATAAAAAGATTTTTTTTTTTTTAAAAAAAAAGGTCCGGGGTCGGGACGGCGGAGTATTCGGTCCGGTTCGGTCAGAAAAAACCGGATTAGGTCCACCCGGTCCGTCCTGGTCGATCTGCGCACCATACCTATAGGGGATGACTACTACGATATATTTGTCCCACCCCGCTTACCTTCTCCTGTAGGTGATGAGATCAACCCTCCTCGGGATTGCTCCAATACTTGAACCTCCTCGGACCTACCGTAGGCGTGGGGCTCGCCCGCTTCCATCCCTTCCTCTTCTTCCTACCCGATCCTCCCCACTGCTTGATTTTGAGGGTATGATGAGTGTTTTGCGGCGTATGGGCCTGAATATGGTTGCTAACACTCAGGCTATTGAGCGCCTCGGCGCGCGTATGGACACCATTTACAGCGACCGGCATCTAGCTATGTTTCCATTATATGATGAGTATTGCGGGCTCGGAACGATAGCTCGGTTGGTCCCCACCCCAGTGGTACACTTGGAACCCCACATATGGTCATGTTGGTGGAGGCGTGGCGCGGGAACCGACTGCGATGCTTGGTAATGAGGATGATGATGGTGATGATGACAACATGGACGGCCGAGGTCCTTGTTCCTTTTCTTTCCCTTGTAGCAATGCGAACATTGCCAAGTTCGGCTTAGGGGAGGCTATCTCTTGTGTATATGGTATTTTTCTCTCTCACTCCTTAGGTAGTTTAATGCTTTCATAGTTTAGTTGCATAGCTAGTAGTTTTTCCGTACTAAAAAAAAAAGCGAAAAGAACAAAAATACGAGTTTACTAGAAAATCAGAGTCAAGTTGAATAGTTGTTCCCTTGTGCCTCGTATCATCATATTTGTATTTTGACTTTGGATTGTTATGGGCATGAAACAATGATTGATCACCGGAGCATGATATTTTTGTACTTTGATCTATGATAAGAATCATAATTGTGGCACTCTATATGTCCTCAGGCATGTTTGGATTTAGCGTGAGCTTACGTGCCTTAAAAGCGCATATATTCCAGTTTTTTCTTTTCATGTGTGTATGCCCACTTCCCTAAGGGATGCTAGAACTTGTGTTTTCTCTCCATTGATGCATTGACTATATGATGACTAAACAAAAGGATTATGACTCTCTTAGGAAATTGCACCACAAGACCAAATAACCTTCCCTGCATTTATTTCCCCTAGTTAACCACTCTGACCTGAACCTATTTCTTTTGATAACCACGCTATGAGCTCCACATTTCCAAAAATACACCTCTCTACCTTTGGTTGTGAAGTATTTAGGAATTGTAGGTTGGTTGACATTTAATGGATAGAATTGGTTGTTGGTGTAATTGAAAAAAAAGAAAGAAAGAAAATTCGTGTACTTGAAAAGAAGGATTCCGCATTATCACTTTCGAGACCTAATTATTGACTCTCCTTTATCCTTATTAGCTAGTAGCTAAAGTAGAAAACTTTTGAAAATGAGACAAGTAAGGCTTTCAAAGAAAAAAAAAAGAATACAAAAAAAGAGAAACAAAAAAATTTGGAAAGACATTGAGTTGGAAGTTTTTGCTTGGATTATATGAAAGGAGAAAGGGATGAAGGAAAAGAAAATTGGTTATAATTGTGTTGAAGTTTAATATATTGTGTGGATTGTTTCATCAAAGTTGTAGTAATACTTCACTTCCTTGAACACCACATTCCCAAATATTTACCACACCTATTACCATGAGCCCAGTTACAACCTTGATAAGTCATATGATTTGTTTGCATGTGTAGTTACCTAATGTGGAGAGATGACACAAGCGTATGGACTAACTTGGTGAAGTTTGGCAATTGAGTGTTATTAATCATCCTTCAAACACACGAGTGTGAGAGTTGGGATGGGCACTTGAGGTTGGTTAAAAGCGGTCATTTTAGCGCTTGGAGAGTGTTCTACAAATGAGTGGAGAGTCCCCCTTGTGAGATCCTTTTCATTGATTTGTAGTGCATGTCTAGTGGCCTATTTTGATTCTTATCTTTGATTAGTGCTTATCCGTTGAGCTTTACTGATTGTGATTTATGGTGGGCTTGGATTCGATCTATAGTCACCTAAATATTTTTGAAACGATTTTATGTTGGGGTGAAACGACTATTACTTCCTTGAACTCTTGAGCTTCGGACGAGGTTTTGCTTAGGGACAAGCAAAAGTCTAGCTTGGGGGAGTTTGATATGTCTATTTTATATAGAGTTTTTCCCCCCGTCCCTCGTTGATTATTGGTCTTAATTGCGCTCTTGAGCCATTTTTAGTACTAATGTGTTTCTTGTAGGATGTTTGTAGTTTCGGGACGATTATTGTAGGAATTAGCATGTTTGATTCATTTCCTACTCATTTATACTCCTACAAGAGATGATGCACTTTCGAGAGTTCGAGCATTTCATTTGGGTTGGATTCTACAATTCAAGAGCTTTCCAACAAGTGGTCACTTGCTTACTTCGAAAATTAACGCAAAAGTTATGACACGTTGAAGATTGGAAGTTGGGCGTCGAGGACACGAAGACCGCCCCGGTCGGGCGACTTTGCCTTAGCCATTTTTTCAGATTGAAAAGAAAGCAAGAAAAAAAAAAACCTTGCGGGCCCGACCGGGCGATATCCGCCCGGGTTGGTCGGGCGGGCGAGTAACTTTGAAGGATGCGGTTGAAAAGCGCCCGATCGGGCGTGACGGCGAACATGGCACTTGGCGACCGCCTGGTCGGGCGGATTCCGCCGGGTTGGTCGGGCGGGTCGTTTTTAATGATTTTGTAGCGCGTGTTGCGCCGGCTCTTATTTTCATATAAATACTTATCCTTTTAGGGTTGAAAGACCATGTTGTTACACTATAGTTTCGAGTTCTAGTTTTCCTAAGCACATTTAAATTACTCAAGAACCATAGTATTACTCTTTACCATTTTGACATTGGATTTTCAATAGAAGTTGGGATTTTGCAAGATTGTTCTATATTGGTATTTCTTTTCTTCTCTTGTTATTCTTATTCAATCCTTGATTATTGATTCACCATGTTTACTTGTTTCATCATGAATATGTTTCCTTTAATTATGATTGAGTAGTTTATTTCTAGGGTTAAGGGGATCCATGAATATTTTATGAAGGGATGTTTATAAAGTATTGATTTTTGATGATGTATGTTGATTTTCTATTGAATGTATTATCTCTATTCAATCCGATTTGGCCGGATTTGATTGTTATAGTATTGCAATATTAGGTTATGCGGAGAGGTATAAACTTGATATTAAGGCTAGTTTCGATAGGTAGAATCGGTATTAATAAATTGCGAGAGCCTGTTAATATCATTCTATGGTTAATTTCGACTCGAGATAGGAAATCGACTTTGTTTATTTGCATTATTTATTATTGATTATTGTGTTTCATCCTGGATTATTGTTCATTGGTGAACATATGCCCTAGACTCTTTATTATTGATATTCTCGATATAGTTATTGACTAGTTTAGTATAATTACAAACAAACATTTGTTACCTATAATCTAGATTTGATCGACGATTAGGAAAAGAACACTTTGTTTCCCTGTGGATTCGACCACTACTTCCCTAACTACTATTTGTTAGAGACTTTAGGATTACTTTTGATTAGGTGATACGACTTTAGCTTTGTCAAATACCCTTACTAAAACTAATTAACCTTTCTTATGTTGAACTAATATGGACTAAAAATCAGATTAAAACCTTTGCCTTAGTTAATGATTCCCACCAAATTTCCCGTCTCACTCCTTAACATTCAACTACCAACCAATATTTATGATCAAATTGAGCCGATCATAAATGTTCATCAAAACTCCCCCGACCCGGAACCCTAATTTTTCATCCCTCCTCAACCGATTCTCAATATTCCTCTTCTCTCTCCTCATCTTCTTACTCTGCGTATGCGGATCTTCTTCTCTCTGTTACAGGTGTTTCTCTCTCATCATCTTCTCACCAAAATTCATCAATGGTAAACACGCGACCACTAGCGGTGCGGCTTTGCTTTGCAGCGAAAAGAGCAAATGATAATTTGCATAGATCTTGCAAATTCAATTTCAGACGGATCTCCTTATGCCGAAAACTTTTTTACTCCGGCGAAGGTTCGAATTGTCTAAACAAAAAATCACTCGAAAGCATTAGAAAAGGTCATGAAAGCTGGAGAAAGAGGAGGAAACGAAATTGGGCTGAGGAAGAAATTGTTTTTAACACCCCCGTTGGTAAGTCCCGTATCCCTAAACCTAGATCTAGGGTTTTGTAAGAAGATCTCGGGGAAAGGGAGTCAAAATTGTTGAACCTAAGTACGAGGAGGGAGAGAGAAAAATTAGGGCAAACCCCATCACTGAGACCTCCGATAGTGTGCGCATTAATGGCGGTGGGTTGTAATGAACGTTACGCACCCCAAGAAAGGGGAAAGAGAAGATTCATGAGGTGAAGATGGAGGTTGACAGTGAAGAGGAAGAAAAACAGGGGCTTCCTTGTGAGGAGATGTGTGGGTGGGAAAGTGAATTTGCAGAGGGGGGGACTTACCATGATATGTTCATGGAGGATGATGATGGGACCATGCGTCTTTTTAAAGTTTATGAGGACTATAAGGAGGACTTCGATGATGAAGGTCTTGAAAACCCTATGAGTCCCTATCATGAAGGGGAGGATTTGGATCCAACGAGCATGCATTCCTATTGTTGCACAAAGGAACTCGAAAAGAGTTCACGAGGTTTTGTTATCTTCTCTATTCTCTTTTAATTCACTATGTGATTATGATTTTTTGGTGGCTTGTGATGATTTATGTCGATTCTATCAACATAAAATTGTGATTATGATGTGTTGGTGTCTTGTGATGCTTTGTGATTATGATGTGTTGGTGTCTTATGATGTTTGTTGCCTATTATGTGAACAATACATTGTGGTGATGCTTTGTGCCCACCTCTGTTATGAGTCCCCTGTCATGATGCTTAATGAAATTATTGTGATGTTTTGTGATTATGATGTGTTGGTGGCTTCTGATGTGTTTTTCCTATTCTGTCAACATTAAATTGTGGTGATGCTTTGTACCCGGCTCTATTATGAGTCCCCTGTGATGTTGCTTAATGAAATTGTTGTGATGACTCCGAATATGCGGAGTCCCGTTGAGTCCCTACAAGCTGTTGCTTTTCCCTTCATTGGACTCTTGATTCCTTTGTCATGATTTCTGTAATTGGAATTTGTGTTGGTTGGTTGCTTCCCTAAAATTGGTGTCATGGTTGGTTTATGTTGGAAGAAGTTGGAATTTTTGTTGGTTGGCCAAAACTATCCCTTGTTGGTTGGTTGGTTGCTAGGTTGAAATGAGTATTTTTAGATCTCAATTAACATATGTGAGAGATAATAGTCACAACTAATGCAAATGATAAAAGGGACTCAACATATCACATAACCCAAGTTTGAATGCACTTTGTGCTTCAACTTGTTCGGTTATCGAAGCATGGGTTATGTGATGATGATTATGTTAATCCTGTTGCATTAAATAAGTCGAATGATGTTGAGTTAACATTTAAATGTTTTATCGCCATATCAGGTTGGTGTGGAGAGTTCCCATTACCCCGATCTCATTTGTACTTAATATTGAATTACATATAACAAGGAAACTTAATTACCATTAACTTCAAAAGATGCATTACATTACATGATTGCCTCATCACTTACATATTTACACAAAAGACACATAACGAGAACTTCTTCATGTTCCTTCTACACAAAAAGTTGTCTATACACAAAAATGTCATAATGTTCCTCTAATACTTAGTCTGCGGTTAGGTGTGGCGGTCATCATTACTTGCATCTATGTCAAAATAAAATTGCATTGGTAAGTTACCCTAATCCTGCATCCACTTCCTCACCTTCATTGAAGTAGTGCCACGATAGAAAATATAGGAACCTCCACTTTCATTAAGGTACTTAACTGCCTCATCAAGTAGTGATTGTTCCATCTCAACATTCTTTGGCAATTTCTCGATTCTCTGTAAATGTGCTTTCCCGTGATGAGGATTTTTGTAATTGTTACCCCCTTTGTCTTCCAAAATCTCGGTCATCACATATTGTAAGCTTGTAACCATGCAAACTTAATCTTTTGTGTGTCATAGAAGTCATAAGCATCTTGAACTCTTGTTATAAGCTCATCTACATTATGTGGAAATGATTGATTTTGAAGTGATTGAAGAGCCCTAAATAAACATAAATCTAACAAGTTGAGATCGGGGGGATTAGGGTGGTTGATTTACCGGTTGTATGTTGAACCCATCTGTGTTGCGACTTCTTTGAATTCCATATCATCATCGATATGTGTGGTCTAGCATTATCTTGCTTGCAATTGAATGTTTCTTGGTGAATAGGCGAGGCCGTTTTGCATAATGCTTGGTATGACATTGTCGATAAGCATTCTTCTAATGACTTCTTTTGTGGTGACTTAGCGGCTTTGTTTCAATAGTCCCTGCTTCCCCTGTTGCAACTTATTTTCTTTGCTCTCACATAATGAACAAAAGGGTAGATTCCATACTTGCCATCATGGATTTCAATTCCATCGAGTCATAAATTGGCTTCCCGATAACACCCATTAACATGATTTTTATCCTAAACCTCTTTGATTGACAACACCTATATGGGTCATCCTCAAAAGGTAGGAGATAAAATCTCCTCATTTCAGGGGTTTAAGTAGAACCATTTCTCATCAATATGTATCACATTTTGCATGTCCATGAAAATTGGTTTTGTTGTTGGTGTAGGAGGATAAATATGGCCTAAAACCCACTTCATTCTTGTCGACTTGTGTGCCTCTGTCACTCTTGGGTGGTACTTGATGTGTGTGACCTTAATTTACCCTTTTTCAACAACTTGTAAACAATGCGATGAGGTATTTTTAGTGCTCTGCAAAGCTCCTAATTTAATTGTGGTTCTAAGATGCGGGGTACGGATTGTAAAAAATCATCACCATAGTGCTTAGGTTTCCTCCCGCATCTACCATATCTCTTGTGCATAACATCTATTGCATGACCTTGTGATCTTTGTTTCATTGCATCTTTGTAGATTCTATTTATAGTGCTCTTATGCACACCTACTTGCCTTACGAGTTTGCTTTGAAAGCCCCGTTTCATTACTCCATCATTCTCATTTAGAAGTAGGTTATCCACAATTAGTCTTCTTTGTGCTAGTATTAGATTTGATTTGTGCCTTGTAATTATTGCTTCAAGTTGTGCTTCTTCCTCTGCTATTTCTTCTTCCTCATCTTCTATGTCTTCTTGTAGCTCAAAATCTTCCCATAATAGCTGCTCGATGGAGAAGAATCTGGATCATCAACTTCTCCATCCTCCATCTTGTCGTACGTCCCCTAATTTGATTTTTTGGGGTTTTTTTTTTTTGTACAAGCTGGTGTGGAAATCTAATTTTACTATGGTCTTTGTGTGTGCAAGTGCTATGTGTAAATGGTGGGTTTTTTTTTTTTTTTTTTTTGTAAACAATGGAACAATTTAAGATAGGAGAAGAAGAGGAGAGAGGAAGAAATTCTCTGGTTGTAAATGGTAGTTTATGGTCCTACTTTTGTAAAGCTAAAATTTATTTAAATGGTAATGTTTAAAACTTTTGGCTCCCAAAATTCAGGAATTTTGGAGCAAAGCTTCAGGCCAACAAGGACTCCCACAAATTGTGATCCCCTGACCTCCCTCTTGATTCTGCCGCCCAATTCCCCCCCTTTTTTGGGCCCGCTTTCTTTCTCCTTATTAACATACCGCATGCTAAGCTTTTGCATTAATCTTTAAGAAATTTTGCCAGAGTCAGTGTCGAGGGAATTGTTGCGTTTAATTTGATACGGAGGAAGTAATCTCTATTATATAAGTGAAGGGGGAGAAAGATGGTGTCCCTTACAAAAAGTACGATATCCCTTAATGAATTTAAACTGTCATATATATTAAATAATATTTTCTTCTTCCTAATTGCCATATATATTGAACAAGTTAACAATGTAATTAAATTTGAAATTTCAATTAAATATTGAATTAAGGAGAATGATTCCCTCTTCTTACATATGTGTGAAAAACTACGATAAAAATTAAATTGACAATATAACTTGATTAACACGATCGGGAAGAAAAAATAAAAACTCAAATTTCATACTAATAATTATGCGGCTAATATTTAAAACCTAAATGTTGATTATTATTCGGTAATCTCTATTATATAACAAACTCTTCCACTTTATTTATATTCAACGATTGAGCACGTCGATACCAAATTCTTCCACTTTATTTGAGTATAAGTTATCTTATCGCTTTATATTTCGATCTCTCAATACTATATATGAATAATGATGAGCAAATAACTTAAAAAACTAATAAAATATTGATTTAAGAAAAAATTATTAAAAATAATTATAAATGTTTGTTCGAATCGAATTTTTTGTAACATTATTGAATAACTAATTGAGAAAAAAGTTAATATAACGCTCACGCATAGTGAGCAAAAAATCTTAATATTCTTTATGGTGGTAGAATTCAAATAAGGAAAGTTTAAACAATATAATAATTAAAAAGAAAGCAATGATTTAAGAAAAATGTAGCAATTAAAAAGAAACGGAGGGAGTACTTTTTAACAAAGTCAGTCTTGACAGACTGTGTTGGAAATTGGATAATACCACTATGTGGCCGTTGATAATATAATAGTATTGATGTCATTTCTCTTTTGGGTTCGTAATCATAGCCCAAAAGTCCAAAAAGAAAAGCTTGCACTTTCTTCTTTAGTAAGATTAGTGAAAAGAAGGCAACAAAATTCAAATGTTGAGTAGTTCCATTTAAAGGGGATTCGTCAATTATCATTGATCTTCCTGTGTTTCCTATTTGCTTCTTCTTCAGGTATGTCCCTATGAACTGATTTGTATCTATGAAACCTTGTTTTTTCTTCAGCTGTGAAATTAGCGTTTTTAGTTTACTATATTTTGCCTAATTGATTAATGAAATTTAACTCACAATTTCCTATGTTAAAGAAACAAACTTTTACATTTATCAAAAGCATAATTGAATTGGGTTGACCATTTACTTTATATATTTAAATTTGGGAATTGTTCATAATTATGATTTGTGATGAAATCACAGTAGAATTTGGTTGTTAATCACCATTTGTCTCTGCTTAAAATGATCATTTACTGAAAAATACTTGGAGATTTTGGTTGAAGTTTCTGAAGCTGGTTTTTCAAGAGTGCGATGCTGATGTTTCGAAATTTACTTGATTTAATTGACTGTTCCAGAAGAAAATGCAGGAGAATTTGAAGAAAAATATTCATTGTGAAGTTTTATGTGGTTTCAAACTTGAACTATATGAGAGTTGCTGCAAAGAAACTCGAAGTGAAATGTCAACCTCCCAATAGTGTCATTAGAGAAGTTCGTCTGGTGTTTTGTGGTGTTTCCCCTGATTTCCTTGATGATCTAAGCATCGGATGTTTGTGACGGTCGTCCTTGTTCTCTGCACCTTTTTTCGCTTTTTTTAGGTAAAGTAAGTTTAGATGGGTTAATTTCAAGCCAATAAGTTCATATAAGTTCAAAGTTAATAAGTTAACATAAGTTCAAGCTAGCCTATATTAGTTTATGTAAGTGGAAATCGGGTGAAGAGAACGCATCTGTAGTTGGAGATGTTTTTTCTACATTAGAGAAACCCTTCTTGGGACCACTTATGGATACAGATATTTGAGTTTTTCCCGGTAACTGTCTTGAGTTGCTGTATAGTAATTTTGGAACCTCGAGGGTTTGTTTGCATCAGCGGACATTTTCAGATGAATAGTCTAACCAGTCATGGCAGAATTAGCTCATGTTCAGTTGTGTTGTAGGTAGTGGGTGTGTTAAATTATGTGATACATATGGTATAAGGAACCTTCCCTATTGATCCAATCCGCTTAAATTGCTGGTTATATTACGTCCATTTGCACCTGCTGCTTGAGTCATAGTACATGCTTGCAGTTGGAGTTGTTAGTTGTACTTACGAGCCCTGTTATATTGCTGGTAGTGACAGTTGAGTGTTGCTTAAAGAGTTGAAAGTTCCAATCTGCTTAAACGATCAGATGTCTTTTAGGAGACATGGTCGGTGTTTAGGTAATTAGATGATCTACTGCTTTTTGGCTCTTTATTACAGATACATATTTATTGGGAATTAGTTTGGTCAATTGTGATTGTATATCGAGAAATTATTGTTTCAATTTTGATGTCTGTGGCGAACAAAACTCTATCAGCTGCTTCCTGTAGTTCCAAGACATGCAGATGGACCTAAGTGATCTTAACAAGGTCTGGGAAGTTAAGCCTCTCAAGATGACTGGTGAAAATGAGGCTCGGAAAATTCTGGACAACGTGGCGAAGCAGGTGCAGCCAATCATGCATAAGCATAAATGGAAAGTTCAGGTCCTATCTGAATTCTGGTATGAATGCACTTCTTTTTATAACTTTACTCAGTTTTCGTTTCTAATCCGTTTCTGTAAACATCTTTCTGATGAAATTGATAATGTTCCATTCACAGTCCATGTAATCCATCCCTCATGGGATTGAACATAGGAGGAGGCTCTGAGATTAAGATACGATTGCGGAGACCAGAAAGACGGTGGGATTTCTTTCCCTATGAGCAGATTCTCGATACTATGCTGCATGAATTGTGCCACAACCAGCATGGTCCGCATAATGCTGATTTCTACAAACTCTTGGATGAACTTAGACTGGTTAGTGACTTTGCTACCTTCTTGTTCTTTCCATATTAGAGCAAAACTATGTTGTTGATCTGGCTTTTGTTAATCTTGTGAAGAGCTTTTCTGCTGACATGATATATACTCGTATCTAAGGGTGCGTTCTGTGCACCTGAATTTTGCTGAATTTGTTCAACTTATCCGAATATATTGAAACTTATTTGAACATATAATGCTTTGTTTTTATAACTTTTGGAACTTATCTGAACTTAATGAGCCTATCTGAACTTATATTTCCTGAAACTTACTTTTTTCTTTTATGGTGAAGAGACCGCGTCCTAAGAGCCTGGGTTACTACCATGATTGATATCTGACAAAAGGATATTTTTCTGCTTCAGGAAGTGACTGACTTAAATTTTCCTTGTGTATCTTTAGGAGTGCGAAAAACTAATGGCTAAAGGAATTACAGGCACTGGGAGAGGATTTGATGTACCAGGAAGACGTTTAGGTGGGTTCTCACAGCCGGCACCTTTGCCACTGCTCCGCCAAAGTGCATTGGCTGCTGCTGAAAGAAGAGTACAGCATGGAACTTTGATGCCATCAGGGCCTAGGTACATAGGTGGTGATGGGAGTATCAAGACTGCTTTAAGCCCAATTCAAGCTGCTGCGATGGCTGCAGAAAGAAGACTCCATGATGATGTATGGTGTGGGTCCCAATCCACAGGAACCCATGGAGAAAGAGCAAACAACAATGCATCCTCCTCAACGGACTCTCGAATGCCCATTTCCAGTGTACAATTTCAGCCACCCCATGGGAAAATAGAAAGTCAGGACACATGGCAATGCTCTATCTGTACTTTGATCAATAAGGTAAACAACCTCTGAATTATACTTCTTTCCTCCTTTTCTGTCCATTTGATGAAATAGGGGGTGTAAAAGGGGAAATCTTCTGTTTACCAATAAAGGTAGGAGGAATATTATTTAGAAATGGACCAAAAGAAAAAGGCAAAAAGAGATGAGAGGGAGTAGGCTTTAAATTGCCAAAGTTGGAATTTGATATATATTCTATCTCCTGAGAAAACTAGCTTGAGTTATATATGCAATCTGTTCTCTTAGCTTGTAGAAGTATTATATAATTACAATAGACTTGCAGACACTCATCCATTGTCGATGACTATGGTTTGCAGCCACTAGCTCTTGCATGTGAAGCATGCCAAACGCTAAGAAGCAAGGAAGTTGAGTCGACGTTCAGAAACTGGTCCTGTAAATTTTGTACCCTGATCAATGACAGCGGACTAGAAAAATGTTCAGCTTGTGGGGAATGGAGATATTCATATGGCCCTCCTGCTAGCGGTTATACACCTCATGTTGGCACTTGATATGAGGGGCTCTGATTCTTGCAGGAAAGTTAATACATGTAGTACAAAATAGTATCCTTTGTACAAAACCAATTTGTAACACTACAAAAAATATTATGGCAGGCAATCTTTGACCCGATTAGATTATCCGGCCAGAAACCTGAATTTCACCCACTTATCATATTTTGTAATAATATAGCATTTCACATTGAATTTCATATATATTATGAGCACGACCTGAAACCAACACAGACCCATTAACCCAAATTGTCAGCTCTATCTAGTTATTCTGGCCAATGGTCATGTTAATCTTATAAAGATCTGTGAGTTTTGAGTACTGAATTATGAAATTATGCTTTGTGCAGAAAATTATGGAAGATTATAGCTTGTCTCAGTCAAAATTTATAATTTGAAGATCCATACATGATACAACAGACTGAAGTAAAAATAACTACCCAACCCTTCTCCGATTGAGAACCTTATTTAATAGCGTCTCTCTTCCAGGAAATGGACTGTAAACCTCTGCACCATTTGGATCAGAACTCTCTTTGCTCCTCCTATACTTATTCCCCTCATTCTCTTCGTCAACCGCATTGCCAAACCTGTTATTCTTATGCCTGTTGAGCATCCCTCTCTTCATTCTCAACCTGTCTCTTCTCTCATCTCGCTTCTCTCTTACTCCAACCTCGCCACTGCCACCTTCATTCCTCTCGTCCCTCCATCTTTCGCACGCTTCAACCTCAACTCCCTTCATGCTTGCCAACTCCTCACCTCGCTTCTCCTTCACCCTTGGTATTCTCCCACCTTTAGAAGTTCCAAGCAGCTGAAAATCAATCTTACTCCACCCAACTTTATCTTCATTATCCCATCCGAACCTCTGGCTCACCTCTAGCAGTTCAGCAACAACGCCTTCAGGCTTAGAGTTGACATTCAAAACATCGCCGTTGAGGAGTTTTTTGAGCTGACTCCCACTCCATACGGTCTTTATAAATCGGGTCTTCGAGGACTTGATCAGCTAGTTTAGCCCACTCTTCAAAGTCCCTGGCTCTAAGGTTGCTGGACACCCATTTTAAGTAGGTTGAGGGCAGTGTTCCTAACATTCTGCCCTTGTATTTTCCAAAGTCTATGGTTTTGTCTCTTGCTGGGAGTGATGCATAGGTGACTTTGTATCTTAAGCATTTTGGGTTTTGAGAGTTTGGGAGCTTAGAAGAGGTGAGAAATGTCTGCAATGAGTTGTTTCCTAGGAAAGAAGTCATGTTGACGTAGTGAACTGTGAAGATAGAGAGAGCTCTGTGTTGGGGGCCTGAGAAAGTGGATAATACTTGTTGGATGCCTTATCCAGTTATCCTGAGGCAAACATCAAGACAAATTTTTTTTTTCTGCAATTTCAAGTCCCAAATGCATTGACTTTTATAAACCCCATGTCCCCATTCGTAATTTTATACCATGACACTATTTGAAATGCTCTTTTATTTTTTTCTCTCTTTTCCGAAAACAAAAATTGACTTTTGTGATAAAACCTCGTTGATTTTGCCAATACTTCTATTTATGTTATTGTATCATCGTAAAAATTGACATGTTTTATTACTATTTCACTGTTTGAAAAAATAGAAGTCGTATTGTGCAAACCCGCATAACTAAAGTTACAACTTAATTTTACCAAACATCTCTCTGTTTTAGATTAGGTGGTCCATTATTTTTGTTAAGATGTTTCAATATCTCCTTTTAATGATAACCATTTCCTCAACCTTTTTAACCCTTATTACAATAGTTATGAAAACCAAATTGAACCAATATCTTTGGTCAAAGACGGTAATAATTTGTAAATGACAACCATATGAAAAAGACTTCTCAGAGATAAATTTAGCAATGTTAATTTGATACGAAAAGTTTACAACTCATAAAGAAATTTGATTTAAAGTGATAGAAAGTCACAACTCACAAGAGCAATGATTTTCACTAAATTTAATTTTAATCCAAGTCATGTGTACCACCCTCTTGATTAACATTTTTTTTTTCTTTTTTGACAAAGGGGAAAATGTACAAGACAAAGGAAGAAAACAACATAACTTAATCAGGAACAAAAGGAAAGCTAATGTTGCAGCAGCGCCGGGCGAGATCATGAGCAACCTGGACCTCTTGACGACTTACCTTCATAACTCTGCACCCAGTAAACGAAGCTGTGAGGGTTTTGATGTCCTTGAGAGTGTGTTTGATGGTCATATCCTGGCTAGATGTAGAAGCAAGCTGACGAACTAATACTTCTGAATCAGTATAAATCCAAAGGGTCGAGAAAGGAGTGGACCTAGCCCAAAGAAGCGCCAACAAACAGGCCTTAGCCTCCACTTGGAGAGTGGACCCAGCTCACACAAGTTGCCCCTGGCTTGCCAAATTGCTTGACGTGAAAGAGCTGGCAACCCAAGCTGCCGCCGCTAGTTTAGTCTGGCTAATCCAAGCTCCATCTACCCGAATTGTGATTTCCGGAGACCCGTGGTGAGGATCACCAAATTAAGCTATGATAAAACCCAGAGGAAGAGCACTGTTCAGTTGATTGCACGGAAAGGATGACTGAGAATGCGTGAAATGTAGATGTTGTTGTTTACCCTCGTCCAAGTAGTGTTTCAGAGTTTCAAGGGAGGCACAAAGCTGACGAAAAACTTGATCATTTCTAGTTTTCCAAATAGCCCATAGAACTCCAATAAAGGAAGGATTAGAAATCCTATTAAGACCTTCTTTAGCTTTGTAGATAATAACATATTGTAATAACCACTCACTAAATTGAGTGGGCCCTGACAAAGGGTTAAAATTGTCCACCTCGCCCAGTTGCCAAGCTTCCAGTGCAATAGGGCAGTAACGAAAAAGATGTTGACAATCTTCTACTTCCTCTAAACAGATAGGACAAGAGTGTGAAGGTGCAATATTTCTTGTAAAGAGATTAGCAGCGGTAGCCAAACTATTGTGCCATAGTTTCCATAAAAAGAGTTTCCATTTTGGCATGATGTTCAAACTCCAGAGGATACGAAAGAAACGTATCATTCGCAAAGTTGTCATGCTGTAAATTTCTTTTTGCTGATCTTGTAAAACATGATGATAACCTGTTTTCGTGGAGTAGTTACCTGATTTGGTGTACGGCCAAAAAATCTCGTCAGAAGAACTTGAATGAACTGGCAATTCGAGACTAAGAATGCTACGAGCACTAGCAGGAGTGAAAATCTTAAAAATCTTCCTCTGGTCCCAGCCTTGCCCATGCGGGAGAATGAAGTTTGCGACGTTGAGTGATCGAGCTCCAGCAAGTGGGAGGTCATCGCGCACTACTGGAGTTTGAGTGTGAACCCATTTATCTTTTAAAACCATAATACTCTGACCAGCTCCAACCTTCCACGCACTGTGACGTTGAAGAGTACTACTTGCCTGAAACAACCCTCGCGAACCCCAGGAAAGATTTTGGGCCTGAAGTGATGTGGACCTATTATTGATCCGGACATGATTATACGTTTGAGAAAGAAGAAGTTGAGGGTGATGCTTAATACGCCAGACTTTCTTCATCAGAAGCGCTTCATTCATTGCACTAATGTTTCGAATACCAAGGCCTCCCAGACCTTTTGGTTTGTGGATGAGCATTCTGTTCCGCCAATGAATCCCTCTACCTTGGTGGTTAGACCAGAAGAAGCGGGCAAGCATAGCATCAATTTTATGCCCAATAGAGAGTGGAATGCGAAAAACTGACATAAGATGATTAATGGAGGCGACGATGAAAGTGTTGATGATAATAAGCTTGATTGATTGACTAAGACTACGCTGCTGCCATTTAGAAATCTGCTTGGAAATTTTGTCGAGGAGAGGAGTAAAATGACGAACTTTTGTTTCTTGTATATCAATCGAGGCTCCAAGATACACACCCAACGAGCCTTTAGAATCCATACGGAGAATTTCCTTGCATTGAGTTTGCTGAGCCTGAGGAATATTAGGACAAAATTTAATAAACGATTTCTGCAGGTTCAAGACCTGACCAGAGATAGAGCAAAATCGATCTATCACAGATTTGAGAGCATGACACGCATCCTCGGACGCTCGAAAGAAAAAGAGAGAGTCGTCAGCAAAGAAGAGGTGGTAGATGATGGGACCACTCCGTCGAGTCTGAATTCCCTGAAAACTACGAATATCCACTGCAAGAGTAGTCATACGGGATAAAATATCCATACAGAAGAGGAATAAGTAAGGAGATAAGGGATCTCCTTGTCTTAGACCACAGGTTGGCACAAAGGATCTTGAAGCTGCTCCGTTGATGAGGATCTTGTAAGAGACTGAAGTGATACACTGGTGGACTAGCTGGATCCATTTTGGGGGAAACCCATAAGCTCTTCTGGCGGATCACATTTGGGAATAAGAACCAGTAATGTTTGATTCCACTCTTTCAAGAGATGGCCTGACGAGAAGAAACGGTTTGCAGCCATAATAACATGGTTACCTATATGAGGCCAATAGTGCTTAAAAAACTCCGCTGGGAAGCAGTCCAAACCTGGAGATTTATCATTTGCTATATCGAACATTGCATCTTTAATTTCATCCTCCGAGAAAGGGTGGAGTAACCTGTCAGAGTCAAGAGCAGAAATAGCGGGGAGATGAAGCTCCCTAAGTACTAAATCAATATTCTCACCATGGTGAAAATCTTCATGGGAAGCTGGAGAAGTAGCCTTGTAGATGTCCTTGAAATAATTGATGATGATCATCTCAATTTCCTGACTATCATCCACCCATTGCCCCTCAATATTACGAAGCATGTAAAGGTGGTTTCTGTTCTTGCGTTGCCGAAGACGACTGAAGAGAAATGAGGAAGGTAAATCCCCAAAGCGAATACTGTCACCCTTCATGCGCTGCTTCCAGTACGAATAAGCAAGCGAAGCTTCAGAGATTAAAGCCCTATGCTGTCCCACCATTGTAAGGCCTTGTGAAAGAGAATCCACCGAACTACCCATGTCGCTATATTTCGTCATAAGAGACTTCCAGTTAATGCCCCAAAAAAGCTTGCGATCTAAACACCAAAGTCGTAATCGATCTCGAATTGGAGCTAACTTCCTTGATATCGAATACATGGGAGAATCTTCGATATGCAGAGCCACCAAATCCAAAACAATGTCCCGGATCTCCAATTATAAAAGGTTGTTGGACACCAATTTTTGTCAAAATGAGAGAGAGAGAGAAAGCGAGAGAGAGGAGGTAAAATGTGACCCAAGAATCGTGAAGATGTTCAGTAACTACGTCTACAAAAATAATTTTAGATAAAACTTAAATATAGAACTTCCTTTGCACATTACCCTTTCCTTACAAACAGAATAATGTGAATCATGGCAAATCCTAGATTGAAAAGACATATCCGTCACCCATAGTTCTCCTTGCGCACGTAGGAACAGAGGTCATAAGATCATCCAAGATGCAATGTTCCAAAACACCTAAAGATAGAATTAATTTTACCAAAGTTTTTAGCTATATGTTCTAAAGTTATAATGTTATGGTTCAGGACCATGATGAAAATTACGGTCTCATGTCCATAGAATAACAATACAGTAACGATGCAGTAGAATAATGAGTAGTAACAAGAATAGAACTCCGGACAAGATATGGTACAAACCTACAAGCTTTGGTTACAGGACAACTATGAATTCTAATTCCTGAAAGAAACGCAACACATTCGCAACCAGAAACCTGAAAAGATTGACTGACCAGTGTACAAAGACTCAACAATTAACTGCTGTGAGAGACTTAAAGTTACTTAGCCAGGGCCAACTTTAGGAATGTCATAATGCTCACTTAAGTCGGCTAAATACTGATTGAAATCATCTAGACGATCACGGTGAGAATTCTTGGACATTTTTGCATACTTATGAACATCAAGCTGCTCTCTCTGCTCAATGTATCGTTTTTCAGCTGGTGTCAGATGATCAGCAAAGTTTGGGGCCTTCCCTTTCCTGCTTAACTTGTCTGATTCGTTCCTGTTGTCTTCTTCATTAGCAAGAGTTGATGATTCTACATTTTCACCTACACCAACAGCCAAATAAGGTGATATAATCCATGAATAAATTCTCCAATCGCATAAATCACTAAAGCTTAATCATAGATAGAAGATAGAAAATTCTGTCAACAATTACGGAAGCCGCAGTAAACTCAGGAGGAAGTTTTGTGATGTAACAATTATGAAGGGTTAACTCCAAAAATTTTATAGGCAGCAGGTAATTCAACACAGTCTCATAAACTCATTTGTCTTGTTACTCAAAACAGATTATCAGAAGGCATTAAAGAGCTCAGAATACTAGCAGTCTAGCAGTGCAACAAACTGTTACCCAACCAATATACACAACAGAACCAGAAAAACTAATAAACAAATGGCATCTCGATGCAAAAGGCGACCGCCAAAGTAAGGCCAAGGACATGATCAACATACCAAACTAAGTTGCAGAGCCTGTTTATCTTTATTGAAACAAGTTACTATACTGCTAGGTTTCCTACAATAGCCTACAGCGAATAGCCAAGATTTCACATCTAGAATGTGATCGGCATCCGGATGATGTTCAATTGTTCACTAACCACTTTTACAGGTCATGCGGGTGTGGTATGCATCTGACGCAGCCAAATATCATAGACACGGCAAGCTCAAAAACCTTTACAATAGGGTTGTGAAGTGGTGATATTGCTGAGATATCATATCTTGCCTATAGCAATAGGACAGTTATTGAAAAGGCAACTGCCGCAACTCTCAGGGTGTCAGTGCAGAACATGGTACCATGCTTTGAATCGGACAAGTATACAGTCACAGGCAGCACTTAGCAAGTTAACAATTAACAGAGCCCACAACCATATAGGATGAATGGAAAGTTCAAGTGAAAACTCCTCCTACGTTAAACAATGGAACTAGACTATAAGACAAACAGATAATTTAATTAGTGGCTGCTTCAAATTTAGCAGGAGAGATATCTGCTATGACAATTTCAGCCTTGTAATTTTGAAAAGAAGGCACCTAGGCTAAATGTTACACACCATGAATATCACGTTGCTGCAAAAAAGTGGGCACCTATATGCAACACAAGATAACTCAGAATCAATGAATGACACAAAAGTATATCATACAGCTCCTGACTGAAATAGCTGCAAAGGCAATGAGTTTTAAAAATACATAATTTGCATAATTCAAGACGTCAAACAAATCACAAACATAAGCAATATGCTCTAAACTAGCATATTAACTAACCATCTAACTTCTCCTCTTCTTTTGTTTCCGAAACTTCATCAAACTGTTTCTTTTGTTTCTTCTTCTTCTTTACACCTCCACTCTTCACATCCAAGGCTTTCCCTTTCAGTTTCAGCTTACCACCAACAACATTGTCATATGCTGACATTCTATCTGAAAGCAGGTCAACCATACATCAAATTCAAGCATTCACCATTTTAAAAAAAAAAGCTACGCCTTTGTCGAAAGTATTCTTAATGATTGGGCGAAATAAGAGATAATGTGGAAACATTGCATCACATCTGCAAACTAGTAGCTGTTGGAATCTAAACACAATAACTATCTTTCTTTCTCGCTCGCAATCACATACGTCACAGACTCCTTAGTCCATACTTCACACAGCACAAAAGAAAGAATTCATACCAGAAATATCACCTATCCAACTAAGAGACGAATCAATGAGCTTTACATATCGTCGAAACCACCAGCCAAGAAAGAGAGCCAAAAATATCTAATATCTCTCAAACACCAGTCATCCAACACTCAAAAGAATACATGTACATCACTTGTTCCTTAATTCTAATAGCATTTGCACTTCTCATAACAAAAATGAATTCCATTAATTTCATTAGCACATTGGATTAAATTTGTCAAATCTCATCAACTGTGACCTAATTTGTTAAAAATAGTAGCACCTGCACTTACCTAAACCTACATAAACATTTTCATGATTATTATTATTCTGATAACACCCAAAAAGAAATCAGTTGGAAACCCTAAATTTGGGTTCATTACACTTCATCAATGCAAAAACTAAGATGTATAAATAAATTCTGAATTCAGCTCAAATATGTGTAAGATAAAAAATTGAAATCTTAAAACTTATATTAAAATTACTCCTAAAATCAAACCTTCAAATTATAGACGGAAGATCCAAGATTCCGGTTTCGTCGAAAAAAGTTTTATTTGCTCGCAATCTTTTTCTCTCACTGTTCTTATCTGTACCTCGGTAATTTGATGCTGGAAAATCGAAAATTTGTGTGATAATTCGTCAAATTTTCAGATGGAAAGCTGAAATGGATGAATCTAAAGAGAGTTGTAAATCCTAATCGAGGGTTAGGGTTTAGATACGACTTTTTTTTTTTGTTTCTTTCTTGGACGGGTATTTTCTTTTCATCTCTTTGTTAAAATTAGGAATTCCCCTAAAAAAAAAAAAAAAAAACTTTGATAACTTCCCTCCAAAATGACCAATGCTCATTTTCTTCAAAAAATTATACTTCAATAAATTTTAAATAGGTAATATAACCTCAATTAATCTCTATTATATATGGGAACTCTTGAGGAATTTGGTATCCACCTGAGTTTCCTAAAATACCCTTTATGTTATTATTTTTCCAAGATAACTAATGAGGGCAAAAAAATCATATAACTTTAAAAAAAAAAAAGCTATAATGTAACTGCCAGATTTTTCCCCTATAAAAACTACCACATTTTTTTTAGTGAAAGTAATTTCCTGATTTTTGAAAACAAAAGAAACATGTACAATATCAGTGTGCGCAAAAAATACTAGTAATTTTTGATGCGAACCATTTATTGAAGTTTGGTATATTTGGAAAATCTTTAGGAGGGAACTTTAGGAAGAAAGCCAATTTTAATGGCTTTTGTTTCATTATGTTCGATCTAGATCTTGCTATTCCACAATTCTATACAAAATAATGTACTATTGATTTTGATATTTACTAGAATCTTAATGTTTGTGAGATCTTCCGATACTACTTTGACAAAAGTATAAAGTGATATGATCCTAATACCATTCTGAGATCTTAAGGTTCAATGATCTGATTTGACTTGGAATAATACTTTGAGATGATAAATCATTCCTAAATATTTTTAATGACTTCCATATACAAATCTGTTTACTCATCTTTCAATTAATCCAAGCCCAGTAGTTCTCAATAATCAAGTCCATGAATGTTCTTTCTCCACAATCAACAACAGCCCAATAATGCTTAAGAATGAGAAAAGATGGACTGACAAGAATGAGAAAATGGGTTAGTGTATTGAGAGAATCACGGATCCGTCTTGAACCGAACAAATCGAACTCAACCCAATTGTACCCAAATCATATTTTATGGTAATTTTTTAAGCTTTACAATATCGACGGTAATGTCCAGCACAATTCAAAATCGACTTGAAACAAAACCCGAACCCGACCCGTTGATGACCCGAATTTACGAAAGTATTCATTGGTAACCTGCTCAACATGTTAATATGTGAGATAGTTTTGAAAGATAACGACAATAGTTGGGATTAATCATAGATAAATAATAATCAAAGATTATTCTAAAAACCATTTATAAGTCGAATATTTTTTGTAATTATAATTAACCTCTTGGACCCGTTACAAGTCACCATAGAGTATTTTTGGACGACTGGTTACTTTAATTTGTTATAAATATATATATATATTGTGAATGTCCATTACACCCTTGACTTGTATATATATACTCTTGTGCCTATTGAATAAGATAACTACCATTTTTTTCATTCTACAGTCTCTCACTCCTTGTTCCCTTCTCTCTCTATTTTCATAACACTTTATCAGCACCATTGCTAATTGATTGGCAAATTATAAACAAAAGTAAATCATCTTCAATTGAGAAAACGGAAATAGAAAAAAATACAGTGATCAATGTAAGTTATTAATACTTTTGTTTGTTGGGTAATTTCATGATGATTGATGGTGAATATGTCATGATTGTATGGCATGATTGTATGGCATGATTGCATGATAAATTAGTATTTATCACAAAACCTTCCGCCAATGTCGTTGTAAATCCAAAACAAATTTACGGCACTGCAACGAACTCATGCAAAGAAGGGTGTAAACCCTTTAGGACTTAAAAAGCACAAAACTGGAAAAACAAATACAAATGTAAGTCTCGAAAAACCGGCGTTTTGTTATTGATGCAACTGGAAGCCTAAAATAACTGAACAAGGAAGAATGAGGGTAGTTTTCATTGAAGAATTGCGATGAGTATCAGGGAAATTGTAAGAATAGCATTTTTACGGCACTACCGAATACCATAACAAATTAAAACCATAAACCTTTCTTAAAGATGTTTCAACACTTGTGAATTTGTGTTATTCATTTTCTCTTGTGCTGTTGTGCACTTGTGAATGAATGATAATTTACATTCTTTAATGTTTCATATTTGGTTACAATTTAATTTCGGTTATATTTTGATTTTCGGTGTAGAGAAAAGTTATACTTCCTCCGTTCTGTTTTAAATGAAACATTTGCTTTTTCACGCAACCCAAGGCGCTTCTTTAATCACTAATATCTTTAGTTGTGCACACGTAAAAAATATAAAAAAGTTATAATTTGATAGAATGCATCGAGACGAATCTAACAAGATCCCAATTGACTATGTTTTTCTTTATATAATAGCGATACATTAGAGTCAAAATTGATCAATGAATAGTATCATTTTACCTAATGTTTCATTTATAACAGAACAGAGGAAGTATCTTGATTTTCAATATGAGAAGTAATGTTGTTTTTACCACCTTAGGGGGAGAATTATCGGAGAAAGCTGGTAAAAATAACGGTTGATCCCCAAATTGAACCAGAAATTCAAAATTATTATGAATATGAGATACATCAAATAGAGGTTCAGAACATTAAAGTAATATTATGGATTGATTTATATGATGATGTATCATATATTCGCCAGCAATATCTGTCGAGTTATTGAGTTATATATAGAACATTTTAGTTTCTTGCCAGCTTAATCATATTGATACACCTAAAGTGTAGTATGAAAGTTTCGGTTCCACTATTGTAATCACAATGTTCAATTTATGGCAAGAAAGTTGCAGTTGGTATCTTTATGAATAATGGAAACATGATAGAACTTACAAAATATGAAGTGCCTATGAAAAGGCCTGGATATCTGAAAGAAAATAGATGGCCTATATGGAAAAGAATGGTACCTCTCAAATAGCTATTTAGATATCATTTAATAATACATATTACGGTTTTTTCACCAAATACCCCCGACAAATTAAAAAATTCACCATATACCCTCCATGTTCCAAAAATTCACCATATACCCTTGAGTTTTCGAAAACGTTCACAAAATGCCCTTTTTCTAACTTCCGTTAACTCACCGTTAGCTTTATTTACGATTTTGCCATCACTAACCCTAATCCCTAATTCTAATCTAACCCTAACCCTACTCTAACCTTAACCCTTACCCTAATCCTAAACCCTTACCCTTACCATAACCCTAACCCCTACCCCCCCCCACCCCTTCCAGCCAAATTTGACCCGGCCCCCCACTCCTCTCCTCCTCCACCACTAGGCACCCCATCCCCCTCCCTCCACTTGTGGTAGCCACCACTCCTCCCCCCCGCTAAGATGTTCGCCGCCCGGATCTTCATCCACGCCCACCCCCCACCCCCACCCCTCCACCGCCACAGCACCCCCCCCCCTCCCTTCCACTGCCGCAACCACCACCCCTCCCCCTCTCTGTTAAGATCTTGCCGCCTAGATCTTCGAAAACGACCACCCCCACCCCCCCCCCTCCCCCGCGACGCAACCCCCATTTTCGCAATCTCTCTATCTCCTTTGTTTTTTCCAAATCCCAAATTCGGATTGAAGAAGATCGATTCTATGCACCCCCAAATCCCAAATTCAACCGCAACCTCCATTTTCGCAGCCCTCCCCGTCGATTTTTCTCTCTCCTCTTTTCTTCACTTCGTCGGTTCCAACTCTTTCGGTTTAGAGTTAGATTTTGGGCGTTTTGGGCGTCGATTTCGACGGGGTTTTGGGCGTCGGGGTGGGGTTCTCGCAACGGGGTTAGTGGAGGGGGTGGGGTCTTGAGGTGAGGCTGTTGGGATGGTGGGAGGGTGGGGGAGGGGGGTGGTGGGAAGGTTAGGGTTTAGGGTTTGGGTGGGTTAGGGTTTGGGTGGAGTTAGGGTTTACATTTTAGGGTTAGGGCTTAATGATGGCAAAATCGTAAATAAAGTTAACGGAAGTTAGAAAAATGGCATTTTGTGAACGTTTTCGAAAACTCAAGGGTATATGGTGAATTTTTGGAACATTGAGGGTATATGGTGAATTTTTTAATTTGTCGGGGGTATTTGGTGAAAAAACCGTACATATTATACATGTTCGAAAGAATTTTTATAAAATATATACCGGTATGTACGTGGAACCGATATGAATATGCGCTCGAGTTACAATAAACTATGGATGGGGATCACATAATTGAGTCTATTTTGGTGTCGACATGATAAAATAAAAACGAGCTCGTGGACCTGAAGTCCAATTGATTTATAAACTTTATTCGAACTCTACAGTTTGCATTACTGAGTCAATGTTCATGTACATATAGATAGTAAGTTTATCATGCAAAATATTTAACTCATATATAATGCATTAGCTTAGTCTAGTTTTAGTTTCATATTATGTGTGCATGATTTACTACTAACATTATATTTGATTTTTATGAGTATCTTTACTAGATAAGGTTTCTCCTATGATTTAGATAGTCATAAAAGGACTCCATGATTATATAATAATTTATCATATATATTGAAATAAAAGCTCCTGAAGAACTTGTATTAGCAACATATGAACCTTTACCATGGCTTATATATGGTTACTTGGTTATGATATGATTGTGGAAGATCTACAAGTGTACTAAAGTGAAGGATTAATGCTAAACTCACCTGAAGTTTGAGTATGTGAATTCAATTGGTAAAGTGATTTTATGTAACATTAAAATTTATACGATCCTGAAATACCATGATGGTGGAAAGTCAGTTCATGAATAAGATGTCGCCATTGACAGATGATATATGTGGGTGACAAAGTATTCAATGCACTTATAGCTTCTTGAAGAAGGCATATAACTATATCCTATGAAATAAAGGGATAAATTGACATACAATGAAGTATGTGCACATGATATTTCGATGGTAAAGTTTATGATTAATTGTTGCACTCTTTTTCTCTTCGACTAGGTTTTTGTCCCATTGGGTTTTTCCTAGCAAGGTTTTTAATGAGGCAACATAATATGCACATAAAGAAGTTATATGAATTTGAATAAAGAGTTTTCTTATGATACATTTGGTGTTCAAGATGATATATCACACGCATAGAGATGTGCAGATTCTACAAATCCAGTCAAGTAGCTTACAAGATTGAAAAGTGCCAACTTAGAGATTTTAAGTGATGTAAACATCAGGGGGAGTTATTACGCTGTACTCTTTTTCCTTGATCATGGTTTTGTCCCATTGGGTTTTCCAGGCAAGGTTTTAATGAAGCAACAATTTATGTGGATTATGAGGCATTGTATTATTTTAGATAATGGACATTCAATGGGGAGTGTTATAAATATATATATTGTGAATGTCCATTATACCCTTGACTTGTGTATATATATACTCTTGTGCCTATTGAATGAGATAACTACCATTTTTCATTCTACAGTTTCTCTCTCCTTGTTTCCTTCTCTCTCTATTTTCATAACATAGTTGAGATTATTCTGAAACAACTCATTGTTTCTCTTTTTTTCATGACAAAATAACTCATAGTTAAGATTATTAATAAAATTCCAACGATACTTACGATTATTACCATAAGTTTTTCATTATCTCCTAGACATTTTGACATGGTAGAATTATATAGGGTCTATTCTATTCACATTATATTTAATTTTTATTTGAAAAAAATAATTTCAATTAAGTTCAGATAAGGTTTAATAAGTTCTGATTAATTCAGTTCAACAAAAGTAAGGTTTGACACTCTCACAAAATAAGGTATAACAAATTCATATAAAGTCTAATAAGTTTAGAAAATATTTGACATGGTAGAATGATATAGGGTCTGTTCTGTTCACCTTATATTAACTCCTTATCATAAAAATAATTTCAATTAAGTTCAGATAAGGTCTAATAATAAGTTGAGATTAATTTAGTTCAGCAAAAATAAGATCTGACACTCTCACAAAATAAGGTATAACAAGTTCTGATAAATTCTACTTCTAATAAGTTCATATAAGTACAAATCATTTCAAATAAGTTTAGAAAATACTTCGTCAACTTCACCCATACGGGCCATATCTTTGGTGGACTCCCAACTTTACCCATAAAACAGATCCATAATCCTTATAGTGCACAATAATTCAACTTGTTGTGGCACACATATCAACTTTACCCATATCTTGGTGGACTCCCAGCCTAATTAACGTGGGGTCACTTTCCCTCTCGACACCTACAGGAGTCGGGAGTCGAGACGCAAGGAGGACAGAGAAACACATGCTCCGATTCTGAGTTACTTGCTGCAATATTATTAATTAAACACACAACGTATACGTGTACATGAATAATATGATGATATCATAATGAGTCTTAACACATGATACACGCTCATAGAAAAAGTCTAGAGTTTTACATATGCACTAAAGATGTCTATTGCTTCCGATGCATGCCTTAGCTTCTTTGCTGCATCATTGATAATTATGTTAGTTTAGTTCGTACAGAGTAAATATAAAGAAAGAGAAAGATCAAAGATGGCAGAACCAAAAACAGTACTCCAAGCTCACATGCTGAATTATGTTACAAGGGTGGAATGAGGGTCTCCAACCATCTAGGACAGAGAAACACGAGTCTTGTGCTTGTGTTGTGCGTGGTCGACCAAACTCAAAGCTGAGACTGAGGCATAGCACAATCCAAGGACCAAGAGTGTTGTGGTAGGTCGTGTCATGCCTTCGTGCATAGGCATAAAATTTGTGATTTTTCCATCAATTTTTTGTTTGAAACTCTGTTCGTGCTATGCTTTTCCACAAAGAAAATACAACCCAGGATTGGCTCATGGTGCAACTCGCATACTCTTTGCAGATTGTAGCATCAAGAAATACCAAGACCAGCCTTCTCTTGACCTCAGCATGGTGAGCTTTTTTAGATCATATCTTTCATTTCGTACCACTAGCTTCAACTTCTACAATCTACTCTCCCCATTCCAAAATATAAAGAAAGATTAGGTTATACTCCTGTGCATAAACTGATAATATAAAGATGTAAAGTTTATACAGTGACGTGTAGTAATGTGGTATTTTAAGCTGAATACCCAAAAAAAAAAAACCGTAAAGGTAAAATCAAATCGAAATGGTGTCTATTACTAAGGGAATAGTCCTATTTTATACTCCTATATTGGAGTTGTTTGACCCATTAACTTAGCGTATTGTTTTAACTCATCAGACAAGTGGTTGACTATTGATTATCTCAAAGATTGTGAGACATTAATCTAATCTTTAATTCACAGATCTAAATGGGGTTTGGCGTGACATTTTCCATTACATCCCAGAAATATCAGCCGCATTTTTAATTTCTGGACATTTTCCATTACATCCCAGAAATATTCTCTCAATATTTCAGCTCTTCTGCTTATTGTAATATGATCTCTCTGTTGACTGAAGGATTATATTGTGCTTTTCTTCTTCAGTTTCTTAATTTCTCGCCGTCCTCGTGGACCGAGCTAAAAGGATGATGATCGACGCCGATCCGAGTAAGATACTTCATTCATATTATCGTATTTTGATCTATAAAGTGCTATGGTTTCCAGTAAATTGCTCTACAATATACTGGGCAAGGTGTTTTGGGACTTGTCCATATCTGTATTTTTTCTATTCAAATTTCAATGTTATGTATGTTCATACTTTTTTATCTAAACTTTGATGCGACAAGGTTCCCTATAGGATTTTACCATGAATTTGTTGAGATTTGTGAGTATCTTTTGTATGAGCTATATCTTCTGATGTCATTGTTAGGCCTAAACTGGTTATCAACTAGTATTTCATCTTCCCACAGACCCGTAGCCTTGTTGTTCTTCGGTCTTAAAAACAAGCGACCTATTGTGACTTGTATCTTTTAGGTAGAAGTGGCAATAACTAACACAACGACTAACAACTCTAATTAGAACCCTACGTGAAGTAAGTGGCTTCGGATTAAGGCATGCAACCCGTTTAAGTAAGTTGACACAACCCATGTATATAATGGGTTAGGTTAGGATTGAGCTACCAAACACAACCCGGCACGTCAACCCGTTTACTTGCTAAATCATTGTTGTCTATCGTTACTGTAGCTTGTAGGAATTTAAAGTTTTTTTTTATTTTCGTTTAAGTTCTGTGTTTTGCTTGTGTTTTGTTTGTTCGCACCTCATTCTCGTACACAGTATGTAGGTTAATTAAGATTTCTAACTAATTTGTGTGAATTATATGTGTGTTTGATAGAAGATATAATGAAAGGGTTACTTTATGGTTGGGAGCTGCCAACTTTTTAAATTAAGAGTTGGTTAGGATCAGGATAAGTCAACTCATTAACCTATGAAGCCAACCCGAAATTGACCCGACCCGACCCGACCCAATTGCTAGCTTATTAACAATGTCTTTGTCTCTTGATTGTTGAACCATTCGAAAAGGCTTGGACAATATTTAACACCACTCAAACCCACATCAAACCGTCACAAATTTTATCATCTTCCTCCACCTGTAAAGCATGCCTCCATTATACATCCAAACCCAAAATGGGTAAAGCTCAAGGCAAAAGACACCATTAAGCTCAATTCTCATTAAGGCGCGAGACTTGGTAATGTACCATGCCCATACAGAGTATCAAGTCAAACATCACTGTCTTCCGAGAAGAATAGAAGACAAAGAAGCTCACTAGACTACAGGCATCAATATTTACACAACAACTAACATATTATGCCTCTATTAGACTATCACAACACAGAGTGATTATGTGGCAACGTACATAGCGATGATATGGCAACGTACATAGCGATGAGTTCAGAAATAGAAGCTCATACAAAGTGTACTCTCAATAGATTCCGGGTATAATCCTGTAGGGAACCTTGTCACAGTATAGTTTCCAGTACTTGCCATACCTGCAAAGTGTCACAAGATTATTTTAAAACGTTAGGTGAAAATAACTTTGAAATTCGAATAGGGGATATAGGAATTTAATTTAACAATATGTTGATAGATTATCCAAAATACCATGCCGAGAAATATGCATGTAGTATTTCTTTGCAGTTGTAGCAACCAAAAATTTATAAATCATGAAAATATGGCAGGCACACAGTACGAATTGTCTTACTTTGATCGGCATCGGTCATCATCCCTTTTAGCACGGTCCACAAGAAGAATAGTGAGATATATCACGTAGAAGTAAGGCAAAAACTGCAGAAGAAAGTACAATCCAACATACATATCGGTTAATGGAAGGATAAACACAAATGACCCTCACTCATTTGAATTTTACATCTCCATCAAACCATGGTACAAATGTAGTACTATTTCTAAAAAAATTATATTTTACATCTCCATCATACCATGATACCAATGTAGTACTATTTCTTTAGGATCCTTCGTTTGTGTTACCATAAAAGGTAATATGGGAACATACAAAGTTAACACGCTAAATATAGATTGTGGCCTACTATTATGGTACAATAAGAATCCGTTATCCCACATTGTGTCTTGATCTATTGTCCCAAATAGTTCGCATCTTGCCACCTCCGCTCACTTATATTTATAACTTAAGGTAGCTAAATTTTCATTTGACGAGGTGGCAAAGTTGGAAAGAAGTGGGACAGCAAATGAGCCACTAAATGGGACATATGATCTTGGTATGGCCTATTTAGGCACGATGGGAATAGTCTTGAGATACACAGGTCCTTATAGAGTTTATAAAAAATTTGCTTACATGATCAAAAAGTGCAGGAAGTGTCCAGAAAAAAGCGGCTAAAATTTCTGGGACATAATGGAAATGTCGAGATAAACCCCACCTGTGAATAAAAACAGATATATAAAGGTACATTATTTATAACAATGACTTAATGTAAAAGACATAAAAAATGTACAAATCAGTCTCAAAATAAAGAGACATGCAAACTCATTTTTTTTGCAAAACAAGTCAAAATTGATACTTCTGCAGAAAGTAAAGAAGCACAAAATTTTGACTGCAAACAGAAAACCCACCATCCTGAGGTCAACAGAAGACTAGTCTTGGTTTCTCCTGATGTTGTAGTGTATGAGGCTAGAATCTGCAAGAGTATTCAACTGCTTAAGCATCGTAGTGTTCAAACATATCAAGAAAAAATGAGACTATAGAAACCAGGGGAAAGGAATAGGGAAGAAAAATATGAAGGTAAAAAGGTGCACCTTTGAAGGAGCTTTCCCCCAAACCAAGCCTTTGCCATTAGTTCTACGAAACTCTTGTCGCTGCCTGTCGCAATCATAATTGATAAAGATGCACAAAATACCCGCCACTAGAATATAAACCGAAAGCTGAAACAGAAAAAAAATATTGTAAGGAACAGATATTGTCTGCTTTTCTCTAATGATGAGCTAACAATGCACTAAATCTAGAATACTTCTCAATGACAAAGTTACCTGAATTCCAAGATGTACAGGGTGGTTGACTAGATACATGCCCGGAGAAGTATACACCGAAGGGACCCACACCAAGCATCCCCAGCAAATGTAGAACCCAGCTGCCAGAGTCACATTTGCAGCATTAAAAAACAGACTGAGCTGTGAGCATCACAGATGACAGGTTCAAAATTTTCTCTTTTTCATAAAGGCTTTGAGAATTCTTCTTTATTTATGATATAACTCCATGATCAGATAGAAGTATCACAATTTCATATACAATTGATTTAAATTTACGTAGGCAAAGAAGAAGGGCTATTTCCAAATGCGCTAATTAAGGTGTGTTCTGTTCAACTGATGTTATTTATTTAATCTGAACAGTGAAACCATCTGAACTTATTCTTGTCGAACAGAACACTATCTTATTGTCAAGAG
Source organism: Beta lomatogona (assembly GCA_947646795.1). Classification (NCBI taxonomy): domain Eukaryota; kingdom Viridiplantae; phylum Streptophyta; class Magnoliopsida; order Caryophyllales; family Amaranthaceae; genus Beta; species Beta lomatogona. Next base: position 47,720 of record CANSNZ010001312.1, read on the forward strand.
TAGGGAAATTAGTTTGCTGTGAAGATTTCAACTAACAGTCTCGATTTTAACTGTATTTAATTTCATCAAAAATGGTAAGACAATAAGTCAGCTAGAACAGTAAGAGATTTAAAAACCACAAACCTCGATCGTGGGCAATGTCCATGGTATTCCAATACCCAGCTTCCCACCAGAAGAACTTTGTGACATACACAACCATTAAAATGGTATTGACGAGTATGGAATCAGAAACCTTGCCATAAAGCTCATACTGTTGAAGTTAACACCCAGAAGACAAGGGAAAATCATCTTTTAGTGAATATGAAATAGTCAACTATGAACGTAAAAATAAATGAGTATTACAACCTATCCCTTTAGCTTCCATAAAACTTAGCAAGATATATGGTCTCCACATTCTATATCGCAGGATTACTAAACTTCCAAAATCTAAGGTATTCTCAGACAAATTACCTGCTTTATACAGTATGTTAAGGCAAGGACTGCCCAAGACATCATTCCAAATCTGCAGTTCGTAAAAACTTTTATGTCGAAGTTCTTACCAATTCGTGGATATAGCTCCATGCCCTAGAAACAGAGAAAGCAATATGAGGCATGCATAGATAGAAGCATGATTGTAATACAAGTAAAGGGAAAGATGAGAGACGAAGACAGATGTCATGATGGTGCAATGGAGCTCACCCAATAGAAATCAATTATAAAGTTCCCGCAAGAACCGGAATCCGTAGAAGATGGTGCAATATGTCCCTACAGTTAACCAGCACTCTGTTATAGAAGACCATGCATAATCAGGACCCTCTAAAACCTAAAGTGTCAATTGGATGGTTTAAGATATCACACTTTTATGTACAATAAGATGCAAAAGATGAAGCTTCCAATTATCAGCGTTGAGAATATTTCTCCCAAATGATCATACACAATCGCCGGATTGAAGATATTAAACCTGAAACAGTCAAGAAGACAAACAGTTGGATACATCGTGATGCATATTAGTGACATATTGTAGTTATCCACTCAAACTCTATTGAAAAACTTCAAAAAGCTAAGAGAAAAATTAAAGGAAAACTACTACTGAGATTAATACGGCATACCTCCCTTCTTAATTCACAAAAAACAAGGAACTAACATTGTTTTTTTAACACCATTTTAAGTCGGCGAGTGTGGTAGATAAAACCAATCTAGGGCGCGTTCTTTTCACCTTATAAAAAAATGAATTTCAGGGTTGGTTAGGTCTAGTAGGTTCATGTGAAGAGAACGCACCCATAATCTATATTATTTAAAGAGAAAAAAGGTGATCACTTCTATCCTATACTTCCTCCGTCTTTTTTCACTTCTATCATTTCTACTTTGCACATTTGCCAACACACAACTTTTAGCATTATTGTATATAATTATGCATAAGTAAAAATTATAAATAAAAGAATTGGTATTTAGAAAATATATATTGAAACGAATCTAACAAAATCCTAATGACTAAGTTTTTCCATATGTATAGATAATCTAAGATGGTCAAAGTTGAGTATGTAAATAATATGAAAAGTCAAAACGGTAGAAGCAAAATACACAAAGTAATTTATAATATCGTCGAAGTACATGATTTAAACGGGAGGTAACAAATGGAGCATCCCGGCTTACAATAACTATCGGATACAAAATTAACTATTTTTTAGACAGATTTTAAAGTGGCAGATCTTTTATCATACTCTTGTGGAGGAAAAATCAGACTGCTTGAGGAAGTGATAGTGGGTGAAAATTTCAACTCTAAACTCATAATTTGAGCCACTGAAAGAAAGTGAGATTAGTAAAGTTACTCACCACCAAAGTCCAAGATAAGTGACCAAAGTGACAAAATATGCTTGCATACCATTTGCCTGCAATAAATTCAACAGGAAAGCCATGATTTCAATAAGACAAAACCAGGTAACTAGCTAGAGTTTAATAATCATAAGTTAATAGTATTCTTATAAAAAATGAAATAGATACATAAGTTTAATCTATGTCAATAAGAAAGAACTATATAACTTACCTTATAGACAGGACGATTCCCTGTGGGAGATATAGGTCCCTCCACCCTTTTCCCTGGTAACAATAGCTGAAGTGCCGCCTCATAAACTCCATAACAGAAGATAATTTTGCATGCAATGAATGTGGGTTTAGGGCATATGTTAATGAAACCTTGTAATCCCTGTTCCCTGAAGTATTGCCATGTCTGAAATAGAGAGCCATCAGCATGTACCATTGTATACCATCTGCATTGCACAAAAGCTTAAATGAAATAAAAACAGAGCATCTTTGCTTCCATAACTTTTTATCCACTTAATCACATGACTTGAAAATAATATATAGTACTGATGTTATTGCAAGAATGCAATTACCATTCCACCCACTACCCTCCCCCCCCCTCCTCCCCATAAAAGTGAAGAAGAGGAAGAAGAGACCCGGGAATGACGCTTCTCATATGAGAAATCACTGAACACTTCTTCTCAAATGCTACACACAACAAAATATCATGGAGCCAACTTTAAGGAAAAAAGTTGACAAGACACAGTTTCACCTTTGAGGACATTTTTTAAATGACTAAAGCTAATAAACATGTATACTTCTCACCTTGTTTTGTTTAATGAATTGATTACCTGGAAAAGCTGCTCCTTCAGTTTGGAAAAGATGTAAATAAGCTAGAAGAATCATATTATTACAGCTCGTTTAGTAGATGGTAATGTATTCATATGTAGTTTTGTATAAATTATCATGACAATGTCCACACTAATGCTTGTAAACTCCCTAACTTGTGGTTCTTTTCACAAATTTTCATTACCACCTCAGTGATACTGAAAGAAAATGAAAATTTGTGAAGAAAAAGAGGTGGTGATGAGATTCCATTACTATGGTAATGGGCAGGGAAACTTTCTTGCAAATTACATATGATTTCATCATCATTACCACCATTTAGTACAGCCCACCAAAAAGGATGTTAAAGGTGCAATTCATGACATTCTGACATTGAAAACAACGAAATGTAAACATTCATGCAACATAGAGCACCGTTGATAGAAATGAGAAGCAGAAATGAGATATAAGCTCAGATTTGCAGCACAGTAGCATAGAAAATTGATCACTTGAAAGAAAGTGGGAAGGTCTAAGAAGCTTGCTTATGCATCAACAAAGCAAAAAAATTTTGTTCCTACATCAGACTAGGAATCTCAGCTGGATACCCTAAAACACACTCTCAATAGATTAAGAGCTAGGAATTGTGAATCTATTGCCAGTTGCCAGATGATCTTAAACATGATACTTGTTTAAGAGGCTAAATCAGCAACAGGCAAACATATAGCCCAGAAGTTGAAAACTTAAATTGATATTGTTCCAACGAGCAATTATCACTCTACGTTTTCCAGTTTCTTTTAGGAGTATGCTCCTTTCACTAACGGCTAACTGAATGCAAATAATTTTAGGAATCCAGTGTTTCATGAGTTGATGATTGAAGCTGAACACTTTACTTGTCAAGAAAGCTGATGGCTGACAATAACTTCAGCATTGTGTAATGAAATACTCTCCCAGGTTAAACAACCTTATCTCAGTCAACATCGACTATTCCCATAATGAGTAGTAAAAAACCAGATTTGTTTTTTTTCAATGCGGATGAAGCTACTCTTCCATAGTTCCAAAGTTTGAACCATGTGTTCAAGTCTAACAAACCTTAAGAGTCAGTAATACAGAATTTGAATTGAGTAGATGTCAGTTATATTTTCCTACGAAAGTGAACACGGCGTAAATCCCCCCAGCAGAAAATCCACACAAGAATAGATAGGTTTAACATTCGAGTTGAAGGACAAAAGAAGGTAACTTTTACATACTGGCTTTGAGCTCACGTTATCAGACTAAAACCAAAGTTCTCCCAAACATTTACAAGAAAACTGCAGACGTCTCCCTGTTCTCTTCAACTCCGTAATACATATTCAGAAAAATCAGTTTTGATCTGGGAAAGTCAATAAGAACCAGCAATGTATGTAGAACGGAGATGGCTGGGGTTCTGGAAAAGGCAAACATTTCAAAAAGGGGAATCCTCAAGTTCCAGCCATTTTGGGGATTCAGTAGCATGAAAACAGCTAGAGTTCCGAAACCCGGGAAACCTCAAGTCCTAGAGGTTTCCGTGCTATATTAGCCATAAGCCTATAATTACATATGAGAAATTCAAATGAAAACCAGCTAAAATCAATTTTAATCATCATCAGAAAACAGTTTATTCACTTTTATCACTAAAACTAAGAAGATAAACAGGGATAATATTGGAACTTCATTGTTGCCACTGTGTAACGTTATAAATTCTTAATTGCTGTTCCTACAGAAAGACATGTTTGCAGTGAAATAAATTGGATCATCCCCCATCGGCCCATGCCGCACATGAACTAGTAGACAAACATTAAATCTTTGCTTAAAATCAGAAGCAACAACTTCCAGTTTCAAAAGAATCAGAAATCACCTGAAAGATTTCCCTCAAAGAAAATAATAAACAAAAAGAAGTCACCTCAAACTTAACCATATAATATAATAACATCATTGACATAGTTAAACTAAACCTTATTAAACAAGTATTAATACATAACTAAACCAAAATCCATAAAAGTTATAGCACCATTAACAAATTCCTCAACACAAATATAATAATCAAGATTATAATATAATCAATCCCATGAAATCCAACCCAACAATTGTCCTCTTCTACCTTCTAATCAACTAAATTTAACTTAAAACACAACAACTAACTTATTAAAAAAATGCAATACATTTCATGATCAAAGAAAGCATAATCACCTATTTAAATTAAGATTTCACAATACTAAACACCAAAGATCAGAACTTTGTATGTCACTAACCCCTTATCCAAAAAGGCCACAAAAATTAAACAAAAAAAAAAAAAACCAAAAAAAAAGAAAAAGAAAAAGAGGAAAAGGTATGCTTACAGAAGAATGACAAAAGGAGGGCAAAGAGTGAGAAGTGATAACATTGACACATAAGTAACCATGGGAGAATGCACTGTTTTTGCTTCCGCCATTTTTATTTTTCAATCCAAACTCTCTCTCTTTCTAATTTTTTGGGATAAAAGTTGAAATTCTCTCTATTTCTCCACTTTCTCCTTCTGAAATCTGTGGGGATACTTAAAATCCCAACTATTGTATAAGGAAAGAAAAATAAGACACATCCAAAAAAATAATTTCTAACCCAAGAAATGATTTTCCAAAAAAATGGCTGCTTTTTTACTTTTCTTATTTAATTGACTTAAGAGCCCCTTCTTTCATTATTACACCATTCGTTTTCTTCTTTCGGTTGCAAAATAAGAAATATACTTCTTCCATTTTAACAATACTTAAATACACTTTTTCCTAACCACGCTTGATAATGCATAGCTTAACTATTAATATATCTAATTCTCTAAATGTAAAAATTATAAAAATTGATATGGTGAAAGTGTATTTCGAGGCGAATCTAATAAGGTCTCACATGACTATATTTTTTTGTACGTAAAAATCACAAAACACTGTAAAAGAAGAGTGTATGAATAGTGCAAAAATCAAACCGCATCATATGATCTATTTTGAAACGAAGGTAGTATATAGTATGTAATATGCGGTGAAAATAGAGATATGTAGATAGAAAAAAGAGATTCATGGGGGTAGTCGGTAGAGCGACGAATAGCTCAGAGAATGAACGGGTAAATTAAATAATGTTGCTACTAATTTCAAACTTCTTAATAACAAAGTGTTGTAATGGAAAGAGAACATATAGTATGTAAATTCATACTTTTTTTTATGAGATAAACTCATACTCTTCCAGTCAATTTTTTTTTTTTTTATCCATAGGAGCTACGAAAGTAGTACAAAGAAGGGGAAGGGGGATTCGAACTTGTGACCTATCGTTCACAACACCTCAATCTTAACTACTAGGCCAAGCCATCCTTGGTATACTCTTCCAGGCAGTGGTTGTAGAATAAAATTTCAATAAAAATAAGTTAAATTCGAAAAAGAAAATTTCAACTTAAAATAACCTAAGTTTATGTAAAAAGCAAATTCACTAAAATTTTAAGTGATAAGCTAGCCTCAATTGTTAGAGCTTAGAAGTGATTTTCTTATGAAAAATATAACTCTCTCGGTTCTGTTTTTTACTTTAATCAATGTCATCGATGTACTCCTTCGACAGCATGAGAATGTCACAAGGTTTTTCAGGTTATTAAATACACAGAATTTACATAAAGTATATTTTATTACTTAAAGTTGTTGAAAAGATTTTTCTTCGGAGAGAAAGTGTGTTTTGAAACTTTGCCTTGACGTTTACTCTGACTCCTGACCAGGCAAGTGGCAAGTGGAGTGTGTGGAACCCACTTTGAAAAATCTTCTCAAGTTACCCACGAGTCACGACAGAACTTGTGTGGCGGAAAATCCAAAGCTTGTACGAAAACCAGTGAGGCAGTGACACTCAGCCAAGCATTACACTATGGGTTAATGAGGAGTGATAAACCTCTATCAGTTAGAGGGCACCTTGCCCACTATCAGGGATAAGGTTGTAATTTTGGCATATTAACAAACACAAACAGGGGTTGAATTGTAAATAACAAGTGTATAAGATACACAAACATGTGTTGATGTATAGACAACAAGTGTTTTAAACACACAAACATGTGTTTTCATAAAAATAAGGTTGCATTTTTTCGAGGAAAAAGCTGGCAAAAACGCGCAAATCGAGACAACTTTTACTTTTTGTCAGAAACCACAGTCTGACTTTTTGACAAAATTTACACTGAAATTCACACCAACAAGGGTTGTTTTGTAAGTAACAAGTGTCTCAAACACATAAACATGGGTTGATTAAACACAAACAAGTGTTTTTGATACACAAACATGGGTTTATAAATTACGATATTGTCCCTGATAGTGGGCAAGGTGCCCTCTAACTGATAGTGTTTTATCACTCCTCATGGGTTAATAGGGGTGTTCAAAAAACCGAAACCGAAAAACCGTACCGAAACAAGAAAATCGATCAAAATGGGCGGTTACCGAATCGGAAATTTTGGGATTGAACGGTTCGGTTACCGAAACGGTAAAAATAACGGTTAAACGGTACGGTTACGGTTATGATTTTTTATAAAACAGTTAATCGAAAAAATGGATAAATTTATTTTATTTAATTTTTTTATAATAATTATATTAATTAATTATTTTTTTATTAAATGCAGTATTTAGTAAGTAAACTAGTGTAGATAGCTGGTGCTAGTTACATTTTCTAAAAGACAAGCTGTAATAAAAACTTGGCCCATGCATCTAAAATCATTTATAATGGCTTGGCTCTAGCACTTAGAATCAATAAGGCCCTGTTCTTTTGAACTTATTTTGACTGAAATTAATTTAAATTAAATTAAATTAACTGAAATTAACTGAACTAAACTGAAATTAACTTAACTGAACTGAAATTAAATTAATTGAACTGAAATTAAATTAAATTAACTGAAATTAAATTAACTGAACTGAAATTAAATTAACTGAACTGAAATTAACTGAAATAAACTGAAATTAAATTAACTGAACTGAAATTAACTTAAAATAAGTTCAAAAGTACAGGGCCTAAGTCATACGATTACTCTATCCAGTGCAATGAAACTTCATATTACACATGAGCCTGATAAGGAAAATGCTAGAATCTCATAAATCATGTCACTAACAGCAAACAAATTAAAAAAGCAAAATATAGAGATTAAGTGTTAGCCAAAGCCGAAGCCATGATAATCAACAATTTAATATGACTAGGTTACTCAACAGCACAACATCCAGTCAACCACAAGATATTAGGAATAGGAATAACTAGCCAGGAATAAATTGAGCCATAGCTTAGCAGCATCAAGCCAGGAATACCAAATATATAAAATTAGTAAAATAATTTGATAAAACTTGAGTAACGGTTAATGGTTAACCGGAAAACCGTACCGAAAAAACGGTTAACCGTTTATACGGTTACCGGTTTGAACGGTTACGGTTCGCAAAAATGGCGAACCGGTAAATTTCGGAACGGTTAACCACCCATGAACACCCCTAGGTACATGTTTTATGGGTTAAATTAAACTTAAATAATTAAATTGAAGGATTTTTTTGTTAAAAATTACCTATTAATTGTAACTTTTTGAAAACAACTACCTAATAAGTCTAATTTTTAATACAACTACCTTTTATCATTTTTTTTTATTAGCACTACCAAAACACGGTATTTTCTAACGTTTACTGTGTATGGGTAGTGCTAACAAAAAAAAAAACATGATAAAAGGTAGTTGTTTTCAAAAAGTTGCAATTAATAGGTAGTTTTTGACAAAAAAATCCATAAATTTATATCTTTTAAAATAGAGGAAATTGTCAAGTGGGGCCCACCAGACGGAATTACTAACGTTTACCATGTATTGGTAGTGCTAACTATGGGTGTTCACTGGTCCAGGACCGGACCGGAACCGGCTGGACTGGGAATCTGGAAAAAAATTTGGACCTGAACCGGACCGGAATTTTTCCGGTCCGGTCCGGTCTTGGACATGTTGGACTGGAATCTTTACTTTTTTAAAAAAATAATTTTTATTTGATTTAAAAATATTTAAAAATTATATATATTAAAATTTTAATAATATTAAAAACAATATCTCTAAAGTTTATAAATAGTAATTCTAACTTTTTACTACTCCCTCCGTTTCATTTTAATTTACTCACTTCATTTTGGGGGAAAACCAAGGATAAAGTGCAAAAGTATAAGAGATAAACTGAAAAGGTGGAGAGAGAAACTGAAAAGTGAGAGAGAGAAACTAAGAGGTGGGTTAAAATATCAAAAAGTGGATGACATGGGTGGAAAAAGATGATAAAATAGATGTGACATGTTACCAAAAATAGAAAAAGTAACAGTATGTAGATTAAAAAGAAACAGACTAAAAAGGAAAGTGTGTAGATTAAAAAGAAACGGAAGGAGTACCTTTTAAACTTTTTTAACATATAATTTTTTTTTTTTTACTAAACAATCAGAAATTCTGGTCCACCGGTCCGGACCGGAATTCTCCGGGTTTGGACCGGACCGGACCAGAAACCCGGAATCGGGATTTTCTTCGGACCGAGGACCGGACCGGAATCTTCGGTCCGGTCCGGTCCAAATTTCGGTCCGACCCTGGTCTTTGAACAGCCCTAGTGCTAACAAAAAAACATGATAAAAGGTAGATGTTTTAAAAATTAGACTTATTATGTAGTTGTTTTCAAAAAGTTGCAATTAATAGGTAGTTTTTGACAAAAAATCATAAATTGAACTAAAACTGTAAGAGAAAAATAATTTAATTTAATTGAAACAAAAAGCCTAAAGCTTGTAGCCTTGTACCAAATCATAATTTTTTTTCGACGGGCAACTCACTACTTACAACCACAAAAAAAAAAGAAGTAAAAATGTTTTTTATACTCCCTTCGTTTTTTTTAATTGCATTTTTCTTAAATGGTTAAATCTTTTTAATTTCTACATTGTTTAAATTTTCCTTACTTAGAGTACTTGGTCCACCAAAAAGTATTAATGTTTTTTTTTCACTTTTTCCACCAAAATGTATTTTTTCACTTTTGCCCCTTAACCTATATTAAATGGGTCATAAGTATCATGTAAAAAGTTTGAAAGTGACATTGCCTAAAATCTTGTGAAAATTACAATGTAGCAATTAAAAAACGGAGGGATATCAATACAGAATTTTGATCATTAATATCTCTAATTATTAATAAGTAGTAAGAAGTTGATATTATGAAAATATATATTGAGACGAGTCTAACAAAATTTCACATGACTTCTTTTTTTCGTATAAATCAAAAATGATGCTGAAAGTGGTAAATATAAAAAGTGTAGAAGTAAAAAGTATATACAATTTGTAGATTAAAAAGAAACGGATGGAGTACTATGTATGGTGTATCTAGTGGGTGAACTATTTGCATAAGTTGGTTGTTCAATTACTTTGGCTAAAAGCCCAGCGAAAATAGCAAAAACTACATTAACAGACACATACTGAGATAAGACTCTTTAAATCCCACTGAAGATTACAGGAGATAAAATTAGAAACATTCATATTTTTTGTTCCCATAATAGGATGACAAATATCACAAATAAGATATTGAAAAACCCAATTGTCAAACCAAAAAGAAATCTAGTCCTATTACCCACATCTATACTAATATATCAAAGAAAAATTTGCCAAAAAAACCTTTTAGAAGTTTAATTTTGCAAAAAAAAAAAACCTTTTAAAAGTTTAATTTTGCGAAAAAAAAAACCTTTTAAAACATTCTTTGTAAAAGGAAATCACAAACTTAATTTTTTTTGCAAGAATGCTTTAAAAGTTTTTTTCTTCGCAAAATTGAACTTTTAAAAGATTTTTTTGGCAAATCTATACAAATATATTAAAAGACGTTCCTATCAAAAGAACGGTGCCACGTGGCACTCAGCTCAAGCTTCTAATACACATGTTTATAATCTCATTTAAAATATTAACAATATATAGTTAGTAGGATTCGAACACATGACCTTTGAAATAAAATATGAGAGTTTAACCACTAATCCACTGCAATTTCAATGCTTAATGTTTCAAAGTAAAACATAATAAAGTCTCATCATTATATGTAATCGTAAAGACATAGACAAGCTTTTTGATCTCTAACCCTTTTACTAAGTAATAACATTCTATTACCCTAACTCCATTGAAATTGTTATTTTTATCCCTTATTCCTTATAAATTTTTTTATAAATAATTTATCATGCCATAACCTCCATTGTTCAATTTTTCACTAGATAGAATATTAAGAAAAGCTAATAAAATCAAGCATGAGATTTATGAATAATAATATATCTGATAATTGTAACTGACCTGGGGCATCGCCCGGGTCAAAATACTAGTTTTCCTATATTAAAATGTGTTCATAAGCAAGTCTACGTGCCACGTGACACTCTCCCTTTAATTGTTTCATACCATGTCATCATTATGCACTTTAAAAAAAAATTAGAAACCTGCTCCATATGATATTCGACCACGTGACCTCAAGTTAATATACTAAAGTTCTATGCCAATAAGCTATGCAATATTAGATGATATTTTATAACATGAAAATATTAATAACCCGGGGCATCGCCCGAAACTAAAAACTAGTTCCATCTCTAAATCCTTCCTGAAAGAAGTTTTAAGAGACATCAATTTTCTCCATTGCCAAGAAACATTAACTTTTGTTTTATAGGAAAACAAATCATCATCCTTTAAATATTTTTTAGTAACCAACTCAACCCAAAGTTTTTTAGGAGAAACAAGAATTTTCCACAAAAGTTTCAATTGAAGAGCAATATTATTAATCTTTGCTTTTCTAAGTCCCAAACCTCCAAACTTTTTTGGTTTACAAATTTTTTTTCATCTAATTAAATTTGGAGCCTTAGAGGAAGGATCTTTATTCCAGTAAAAATTCCTATAGCACTTATCTAGAGAAGAAACAATAGATGGCGGAAGAGAAAAACACTGCATCTAATAGTTGGCTTTAGTAGCCAGATTTGCTTGAATAAGAATAGTTCTCCCAGCTTGAGATAAAGAATTTGCCTTTTATTTGGAAAATTGAGAAGAAACCTTTTCTTGAATATCCCAAAAAGTATTATTAGTAACTTTGCTATCAATAATAGGACATCCCATATATTTTCCTAAAGAGAAAGGTTCTTCCATTTGAAGGATCTCAGCGAAAGAAGAAGAAACATTGGGTAATGTATTTTGAGTACACACATAAGCTGACTTATGAAAATTGACAAGTTGGCCAGATATTCTACAATAATTATCAAGAATCACTTTAATAGTATTACATATCTACTGATGCTTTAGCAAAAATCATAGTGTCGTCTGCAAATGTAAAAAAAAAAAGGAATTTTAACTTTGGAATGACTAAGAGTTATTCCGATTGATTTAGAACCTATAATGCTAGCTTGGTGGAGTTGACGAGCTAAAATTTCCGCACACATAATGAAAATATAAGGCGATGAAGGATCCCCCTGACGAATCCCTCCGATACGCATAAACACATCTCATGGAATTCCATTAATTAAAACTGAAAAAGAAACTGTAGAAATGCATTCCTTTAACCAACTTATCCATTGATCACAAAATCCTAATTTCTGAAAAACTTTAATATGAAATTCCACTCCAATCTATCATAAGCTTTTTCCATGTCTAATTTTGTTGCAAGCCATCCTTCTAACCATTTTTTTTATTTTTAAATGAATGAAACACTTCATGTGCTAACAAAACATTATCCTTAATAAGTCTTTCAGGAACAAAAGCTCCCTGTAACGGATGAATACTTTTACCCAACACAACCTTTAATCGATTTGCCGTTATTTTAGAAATGACTTTATAAATAGTAGAACACAAACTAATAGGACGAAAATGATTAGGATTAGAAGGAGCTTTTATCTTAAGAATAAGAGTTATAAATGTATGGTTTATTTCTTTTAAAATTTTCCCCGAATGGAAAATGGTTCAACTGCTTCTAAAATTGAATTACCAACCAGAACCCAATATTTTTGAAAGAAAAAAGGAGGAAAACCATCAGGACTTGGTGCCTTATCAGGTGCTAAATTAAACACAACAACTTTAACTTCTTCCAATAAAATTTCGGCACAAAGAAATTGATTATCCTCAACATAATAATAGATTCAAGAAGTGAAAAGTCAACATCTTCATCAAACCCACAACTTTGATTAGAAGTAAAATGCTTTATAAAAGCATTCAAAAAACAATCCTCTACTAATTTTGGATCCGAAAGTAGCAAATTTTGATTATTCTTTATTGAAGTGATCAAGTTATGATTACGCCTAATAGGAGCACACACATGATAATACTTAGTATTAGCATCACAAATTTGAGATGATTAGATTTTGCTTTGATCTTCCAATAGGTATCTTGAAACTCAAGCAGTTTCACTTGTTTAGCTAAAAGAACATTTTGACATGCTATAAGTTTAGAGCAACCACTATCCACTAGTAGTTTAGATTGTACTACTTTTAGCTTAGATTCAACTACTTTAAGTTATCTAAAAATATTGCCAAAACGAGTATTAGACCAGATCTTAGCTTTTTCTTTTAACAATTTACATTTTCGAGTCAAACAACACTACAAGAAAAGACGATATCAACAACCGCTTAAAGACGTCATTGACTAACATAAAACAGTCGCCAAAAGAATCAATGACGGTCAACGGTCGTTGAATGACAGTCGTTGTATTGATGGTCGTTGATTTAGGAATCAACGACCGTTTGACCTTCGGTGAGTAATCAACGACGGTTTATTTATCTTTCAGCGACCGTCTTATTAACCGACGGTGATATTTTCGCACAGACTGTTTGGAGCTGTTGCTGAAACAACGACTGACGGTTTAAAGCAGTCGTTGTTTCAGCGACAGCTCCAAACAGTCGTTGTTTCAGCGATGGTTAAAAGCAGTCGCTATTGTTCTTCAGCAGTCGTTGACATTTAAGTCCTTTGCATCATTACATTCCTTTAAACTGCATAGCCGTCGTTGTTTCAATGTTTAGCCGTCGTTGTTTTTTTAAAATTACATTAATTCAAATAGTAATGTTCCAAATTATAATTAAACCTATACCTGCACGGCTGCACCTAAATATACTACACTAAATCTGTTCCTCCATAGCATTCAATATTTTCAACTACAAAAATATGCAATTTTGATATATATTACAATTTGCGTATATACTTATATAATTACATGAAATAGATTAAAATTATGTACACAAAATAGATCCCGGTGTCGGAAAATAATGTATAAGTCGGGTTGTACTCTACAAAAATATATATCGACAAATCTAGAAACTTTATAAGCTAGATGCCGATAAATAGATACTAAATGCCTATAGTTAGACAAACTACCTAAATTAAATATATGCACGCAAAATAGATCCCGGTGTTGGGAAATAAAGTAGAAATCGGGTTCCAAAAAAATATACCGACACATCTACCTAGTTGCCAAAACCAAAAAATATACACTAATGCATATAGTTAGACTAACTATATAGAAACTATAAGTTAGTTACCTACTTGCCAAAACCAAACAAACTACAATGTCAGGGGTGTCTCCGTAGCACTATTGCCACCACCAAACCCTAGGTCATCTTTTGGTCTGCGTTGTGGAGGGGGGGCCTGTGTTGCAACCTGAGAATATGTGGCCGAAACCAGACATGTTCCTCATCATTTCCTACAGGAGGGCCCGGTTTGACTCTTCCATCCGCGCTGCGATCCTTGCCCCCACCTCTTCCATCCGTGCAGCGACCTTTGCCTCCACATGCGCCTCAAAATGAGAAAAAATGGACGGCTCATATGGTTGTGAAGAGCCATCTCCTCGCCCAGATGAAGAGTTGTAGTACAAATGATCTCCCTGACCCAACCCCTGCTCTTTTCCTCTGTTCCTCCCACCAACTGTCTCCCAATAAAACAGATCAGGGTTCGGCTGTGACCCCTGAGTGGTATAATCATCCAACTTATTGTTGTATGTCTCCTGCATTTGGTTAAATAATGTGCTCATATTCATCCATTTTCAAGTAAAGCTACTATGTGACACACCAAACAAACTATATTTGCGTTGCTTGGTTTTGACATGTCTATATTTTGTATTTTCAATCAAAAATACTATTACACTCATTAAACCAAATGTATATATGACGTTTGAGGTCTTTATAACTTAAAGTAACTTCAAACTACACAAATTTATTCATTTTCAATTAAAATGGACAAAAATGGGCTAAAATGGCCTATATTTGGTTCTAAGATGCCTATATATTGTATTTTCAATTAAAACTACTATTACACTCATTAAATAAAATGTATATATGATGCTTGAGGTGTTTATAACTTAAAGTAACTTAAAACTACTCAAATTCATTCATTTTGAAGTAAAATGACAAAAAATAGGCTAAAATGACCTATATTTGGTTCTAACATGCCTATATTTTGTATTTTCAATCAAAACTACTATTAAACTCAACAAACAAAGTATATATCTGATGTGTGAGGTGTTAATAACTTAAACTAACTTCAAACTACACAAATTCTTTCATTTTCAAGTAAAATGGACAAAAAATGGGCTAAAACGGCCTATATTTGGTTCTAACATGCCTATACTTTGTATTTTCAATCAAAACTATTATTAAACTCATCAAACAAAGTATATATATGATGTTTGAGATGTTTATAACTTAAACTAATTTCAAACTACTCAAATTCTTTCATTTTTAAGTAAAATGGCAAAAAATGGGGCTAAAATGGCCTATATTTGGTTCGAACATGCCTATATTTTGTATTTTCAATAAAAACTACTATTACACTCATTAAACAAGTATATATATGATGTTTGAGGTGTTTATAACTTAAACTAACTTAAAACTACTCAAATTCATTCATTTTCAAGTAAAATGGACAAAAATGGGGTAAAATGGCCTGTATTTGGTTATAACACGCCTATATTTTGTATTTTCAATCAAAACTACTATTACACTCATTAAATAAAGTGTATATATGATGTTTGAGGTATTTATAACTTAAAGTAACTTCAAACCACTCAAATTCATTCATTTTCAAGTAAAATGACAAAAAATGGGCTAAAATGACCTATATATGGTTCTAACATGTCTATATGTATTTTCAATCAAAACTACTATTAAACTCATCAAACAAAGTATATATATGATGTGTGAGGTGTTTATAACATTAAGTAACTTCAAACAACACAAATTCATTTATTTTCAAGTAAAATTGAAAAAAAATGGGTTAAAATTACCTATATTTGGTTCTAACATACCTTTATTTTGAATTTTCAATCAAAACTGCTATTACACTCATTAAACCAAATGTATATATGATGTTTGAAGTGTTTATAACTTAAAGTAACTTAAAACTACTGAAATTCATTCATTTTCAAGTAAAATGACAAAAAATGGGCTAAAATGGCCTATATTTGGTTCTAACAAGTCTATATTTTGTATTTTCAATCAAAACTACTATTAAACTTATCAAACAAAGTATATATATGATGTGTGAGGTGTTTGTAACTTAAACTAACTTCAAACTACACAAATTCATTCATTTTCAAGTAAAATGGACAAATAATGGGCTAAAATGGCCTATATTTGGTTTTAACATGTCTATACTTTGTATATTCAATCAAAACTACTATTAAACTCATCAAACAAAGTATATATAATATGTTTGAGATGTTTATAACTTAAACTAACTTCAAACTACTCAAATTCATTCATTTTCAAGAAAAATGGACAAAAAATGGCCTATATTTGGTTCTAACATGCCTATACTTTGTATTTTCAATCAAAAATACTATTAAACTCATCAAACAAAATATATATATGATGTTTGAGATGTTTATAACATAAACTAACTTCAAACTACTCAAATTCATTCATTGTTAAGTAAAATGACAAAAATGGGGTAAAATGGCCTATATTTGGTTCTAACATGCCTATATTTTGTATTTTCAATTAAAACTACTATTACACTCATTAAACAAAGTATATATATGATGTTTGAGGTGTTTATAACTTAAACTAACTTAAAACTACTCAAATTCATTCATTTTCAAGTAAAATGGCCAAAAATGGGCTAAAATGGCCTGTATTTGGTTATAACATGCCTATATTTTGTATTTTCAATCAAAACTACTATTACACTCATTAAATAAAGTGTATATATGATGTTTGAGGTGTTTATAACTTAAAGTAACTTCAAACTACTCAAATTCATTCATTTTCAAGTAAAATGACAAAAAAAGGGCTAAAATGGCCTATATATGGTTCTAACATGTCTATATGTATTTTCAATCAAAATTACTATTAAACTCATCAAACAAAGTATATATATGATGTGTGAGGTGTTTATAACTTTGAGTAACTTCAAACTACACAAATTCATTCATTTTCAAGTAAAATGGCAAAAAATATGGGTTAAAATTACCTATATTTGGTTCTAACATACCTTTTTTTTGTATTTTCAATCAAAACAACTGATATTACACTCATTAAACGAAATGTATATATGACGTTTGAGGTGTTTATAACTTAAAGTAACTTAAAACTACTCGAATTCATTCATTTTCAAGTAAAATGACAAAAAATGGGCTAAAATGGCCTATATTTGGTTCTAACATGTCTATATTTTGTATTTTCAATCAAGACTACTATTAAACTTATCAAAGAAACTATATATATGATGTTTGTGGAGTTTGTAACTTAAACTAGCTTCAAACTACACGAATTCATTCGTTTTCAAGTAAAATGGCCAAAAATGGCCTAAATTGGCCTATATTTGGTTTTAACATGCCTATCTTTGTGTATTTCCAATCAAAACAACTTTTAAACTCATCAAACAAACTATATATATGATGTTTGAGGTGTTTATAACTTAAACTAACTTCTAACTACTCAAATTCATTCATTTTCAAGTAAAATGGCCAAAAATGGCCTATATTTGGCCTATATTTAGTTCTATCTTGCCTATTTTTTGTATTTTCAATCAAAACAACTTTTAAACTCATCAAACTAAATTATATATATGATGTTTGAGGTGTTTATAACATAAACTAGCATCAAACTACTCGAATTCATTCATTTTTAAGTAAAATGGCCAAAAATGGCCTAAATTGGCCTATATTTGGTTCTAACTTTCCTATTTTTTGTATTTTCAATAAAAACAACTTATAAACACATTAAACAAACTATATATATGATGTTTGAGGTGTTTATAACTTAAACTAGCATACAAACTACTCGAATTCATTCATTTTCAAGTAAAATGGCCTAAAATGGCCTAAATTAGCCTATATTTGGTTCTAACTTGCCTATTTTTTGTATTTTCAATCAAAACAACTTATAAACACATTAAACTAACTATATATATGATGTTTGAGGTGTTTATAACTTAAACTAGCATCAAACTACTCGTATTCATTCATTTTCAAGTAAAATGGCCAAAAATGGCCTAAATTAGCCTATATTTGGTTCTAACCTTCCTATTATGTGTATTTTCAATCAAAACAACTTATAAACACATTAAACAAACTATATATATGATGTTTGAGGTGTTTATAACTTAAACTAGCATCAAACTACACGAATTCATTCATTTTCAAGTAAAATGGCAAAAAATGGCCTAAAATAGCCTATATTTGGTTCTAACTTTCCTATTTTTTGTATTTTTAATCAAAACAACTTATAATTACATCATTAAACCAAATATATATATGATTTTTGAGGTGTTTATAATTTAAACTAGCATCAAACTACTCGTATTCATTCATTTTCAAGTAAAATGGCCAAAAATGGCCTATATTGGCCTATATTTGGTTCTAACTTTCCTATTTTGTGTATTTTCAATCAAAACAACTTATAAATATATTAAACAAACTATATATATGATGTTTGAGGTGTTTATAACTTAAACTAGCATCAAACTACTCGTATTCATTCATTTTCAAGTAAAATGGCCAAAAAATGGCCTAAATTGGCCTATATTTGGTTCTAACTTGCCTATTTTTTGTATTTTCAATCAAAACAACTTATAATTAAATCATCAAACTAACTATATATATGATGTTTGAGGTGTTTATAACTTAAACTAGCATCAAACTACTCGTATTCATTCATTTTCAAGTAAAATGGCCAAAAATGGCCTATATTTGGCCTATATTTGGTTCTAACTTGCCTATTTTGTGTATTTTCAATCAAAACAACTTATAAACACATTAAACTAACTATATATATGATGTTTGAGGTGTTTATAACTTAAACTAGCATCAAACTACTCGTATTCATTCATTTTCAAGTGAAATGGCCTAAAATGGCCTAAAATAGCCTATATTTGGTTCTAACATGCCTATATTTTGTATTTTCAATCAAAACAACTATTAAACACATTAAACTAACTATATATATGATGTTTGAGGTGTTTATAACTTAAACTAGCATCAAACTACTCGTATTCATTCATTTTCAAGTAAAATGGCCAAAAATGGCCTATATTGACCTATATTTGGTTCTAACTTTCCTATTTTTTGTATTTTCAATCAAAACAACTTATAATTACATTAAACTAACTATATATATGATTTTTGAGGTGTTTATAACTTAAACTAGCATCAAACTACTCGTATTCATTCATTTTCAAGTAAAATGGCCAAAAATGGCCTATATTGGCCTATCTTTGGTTCTAACTTTCCTATTTTTTGTATTTTCAATCAAAACAACTTATAAATACATTAAACAAACTATATATATGATGTTTGAGGTGTTTATAACTTAAACTAGCATCAAACTACACGTATTCATTCATTTTCAAGTAAAATGGCCAAAAAATGGCCTATATTGGCCTATATTTGGTTCTAACTTTCCTATTTTTTGTATTTTCAATCAAAACAACTTATAAATTCATCAAACTAACTATATATATGATGTTTGAGGTGTTTATAACTTAAACTAGCATCAAACTACTCGTATTCATTCATTTTCAAGTAAAATTGGCCAAAAATGGCCTATATTGGCCTATATTTGGTTCTAACTTTCCTATTTTGTGTATTTTCAATCAAAACAACTTATAAACACATTAAACTAACTATATATATGATGTTTGAGGTGTTTATAAATTAAACTAACATCAAACTACTCGTATTCATTTATTTTTAAGTAAAATGGCCAAAAATGGCCTAAAATTAGCCTATATTTGTTTCTAACTTGCCTATTTTTTGTATTTTCAATCAAAACAACTATTAAACTCATTAAACAAAGTATATCTATATATATGATGTTTGAGGTGTTTATAACTTTAACTAACTTCAAACTACTCATATTCATTAAAAATCAGGTAAAATGGCCAAAAATGGCCTAAAATGGCCTATATTTGGTTCTAACTTTCCTATTTTGTGTATTTTCAATCAAAACAACTTTTAAACACATGAAACAAACTATATATATGATGTTTGAGGTGTTTATAACTTAAACTAACTTCAAACTACTCAAATTCATTCATTTTCAAGCAAAAAAACAAAAATGGGCTAAAATGGCCTATATTTGGTTCTAACTTGCCTATTTTGTGTATTTTCAATCAAAACAACTTATAAACACATTAAACCAAATGTATATATGATGTTTGAGGTGTTTCTAACTTAATGTAACTTAAAACTACTAAAATTCATTCATTTTCATGTAAAATGGACTAAAATGGGCTAAAATGACTTATATTGGGTTCTAAGATGCCTATATTTAATATTTTCAATCAAAACTAGTATTACACTCATTAAACAAAATGTATATATGATGTTTGAGGTGTTTATAACTTAAAGTAACTTTAAACTACTCAAATTCATTCATTTTCAAGTAAAATGGCAAAAAATGGGCTAAAATGGCCTATATTTGGTTCTAACTTGCCTATATTTTGTATTTTTAATAAAAACTATTATTAAACTCATCAAGCAAAATATATATATGATGTTTCAGGTGTTTATAACTTAAACTAACTTCAAACTACACAAATTCATTCATTTTCAAGTAAAATGGACAAAAAATGGGCTAAAATGGCCTATATTTGGTTCTAACATGTCTATATTTTGTATTTTCAATCAAAACTACATTTAAACTCATCAAACAAAGTATACATATGATGTGTGAGGTGTTTATAACTTAAACTAACTTCAAACTACACAAATTCATTCATTTTCAAGTAAAATGGACCAAAAATGGGATACAATGGCCTATATTTGGTTCTAACATGCCTATACTTTGTATTTTCTATCAAAACAACTGTTAAACTCATCAAACAAAGTATATATATGATGTTTGAGATGTTTATAACTTAAACTAACTTCAAACTACTCAAATTCATTCATTTTCAAGTAAAATGGCCAAAAAAAATGGGCTATAATGGCCTGTATTTGGTTCTAACATGCCTATACTTTGTATTTTCAATCAAAACTATTATTAAACTCATCAAATAAATTATGTATATGATGTTTGAGATGTTTATAACATAAACTAACTTCAAACTACTCAAATTCATTCATTTTTAAGTAAAGTGGCAAAAAATGGGCTAAAATGGCCTATATTTGGTTCTAACATGCCTATATTTTGTATTTTCAATAAAAACTACTATTACACTCATTAAACAAAGTATATATATGATGTTTGAGGTGTTTATAACTTAAACTAACTTAAAACTACTCAAATTCTTTCATTTTCAAGTAAAAAGGACAAAAATGGGCTAAAATTGCCTATATTTGGTTCTAACATGCCTATATTTTGTATTTTCAATCAAAACTACTATTACACTCATTAAATAAAGTGTATATATGATATTTGAGGTGTTTATAACTTAAAGTAACTTCAAACTACTCAAATTCATTCATTTTCAAGTAAAATGACAAAAAATGGGCTAAAATGGCCTATATATGGTTCTAACATGTCTATATTTTGTATTTTCAAAAAAAATTTCAAAAAAAATTTCAAAAAAACTACTATTAAACTCATCAAACAAAGTATAAATATGATGTGTGAGGTGTTTATAACTTAAAGTTATTTCAAACTACACAAATTCATTCATTTTCAAATAGAATGGAAAAAAATGGGCTAAAATGACCAATATTCGGTTCTAACATGCCTATATTTTGTATTTTCAATCAAAACTGCTTTTTACACTCAATAAACCAAATATATATATGATGTTCGAGGTGTTTATAACTTAAAGTAACTTAAAATTACTCGAAATTCATTCATTTTCAAGTAAAATGACAAAAGATGGGCTAAAATGACCTATATTTGGTTCTAACATGTCTATATTTTGTATTTTCAAACAAAGTATATATATGATGTGTGAGGTGTTTATAACTTAAACTAACTTCAAACTACACAAATTCATTCATTTTCAAGTAAAATGGAGAAAAAAATGGGCTAAAATGGCCTATATTTGGTTTTAACATGCCTATACTTTGTATTTTCAATCAAAACTACTATTAAACTCATCAAACAAAGTATATATATGATTTTTGAGATGTTTATAACTTAAACTAACTTCAAACTACTCAAATTCATTCATTTTCAAGTAAAATGGACAAAAAATGGGCTAAAATAGCCTATATTTGGTTCAAACATGCCTATACTTTGTATTTTCAATCAAAACTACTATTAAACTCATCAAACAAAGTATATATATGATGTTTGAGATGTTTATAACTTAAACTAACTTCAAACTACTCGAAATTCATTCATTTTTAAGTAAAATGGCAAAAAATGGGCCAAAATGGCCTATATTTGGTTCTAACATGCCTATATTTTGTATTTCCAATCAAAACTACTATTACACAATCATCAAACAAAGTCTATATATATATATATATATATATATATATATATATATATATATATATATATATATATATATATATATATATATATATATATATATATATATATATATATATATATATATACGATGTTTGAGGTGTTGATAACTTAAACTAACTTAAACTACTCAAATTCATTAAAAATCGGCTAAAATAGACATATATCGGCTAAAATGGCTTATATTTGGTTCTAACATGCGTATACTTTGTATTTTCAATCAATACTACGGTTAAACTCATCAAACAAAGTATATATATGATATTTGAGATGTTTATAACTTAAACTAACTTCAAACAACTCAAATTCATTCATTTTCAAGTAAAATGGACAAAAAATGGGCTAAAATGACCTATATTTGGTTTTAACATGCCTATAATTTGGATTTTCAATCAAAACTGCTATTACACTCATTAAACCAAATGTATGTATGATGTTTGAGGTGTTTATAACTTAAAGTAACTTAAAACTACTCGAAATTCATTCATTTTCAAGTAAAATGGACAAAAAATGAGCTAAAATGGCCTATATTTGGTTCTAACATGCCTATACTTTGTATTTTCATTCAAAACTATTGTTAAACACATCAAACAAAGTATATATATGATTTTTGAGATTTTATAACTTAAACTAACTTCAAACTACACAAATTCATTCATTTTCAAGTAAAATGGACAAAAAAGGGGCTAAAATGACCTATATTTGGTTCTAACATGCCTATACTTTGTATTTTCTATCAAAACTACTGTTAAACTCATCAAACAAAGTATATATATGATGTTTGAAATGTTTATAACTTAAACTAACTTTAAACTACTCAAATTCATTCATTTTCAAGTAAAATGGACAAAAAAATGGGCTAAAATGGCCTATATTTGGTTCTAACATGCCTATACTTTGTATTTTCAATCAAAACTATTATTAAACTCATCAAATAAATTATGTATATGATGTTTGAGATGTTTATAACTTAAACTATCTTCAAACTCCTCAAATTCATTCATTTTTAAGTAAAGTGGCAAAAAAATGGGCTAAAATGGCCTATATTTGGTTCTAACATGCCTATATTTTGTATTTTCAATAAAAACTACTATTACACTCATTAAACAAAGTATATATATGATGTTTGAGGTGTTTATAACTTAAACTAACTTAAAACTACTCAAATTCTTTCATTTTCAAGTAAAAAGGACAAAAATGGGCTAAAATTGCCTATATTTGGTTCTAACATGCCTATATTTTGTATTTTCAATCAAAACTACTATTACACTCATTAAATAAAGTGTATATATGATATTTGAGGTGTTTATAACTTAAAGTAACTTCAAACTACTCAAATTCATTCATTTTCAAGTAAAATGACAAAAAATGGGCTAAAATGGCCTATATATGGTTCTAACATGTCTATATTTTGTATTTTCAAAAAAAATTTCAAAAAAACTACTATTAAACTCATCAAACAAAGTATAAATATGATGTGTGAGGTGTTTATAACTTAAAGTTATTTCAAACTACACAAATTCATTCATTTTCAAATAGAATGGAAAAAAATGGGCTAAAATGACCAATATTCGGTTCTAACATGCCTATATTTTGTATTTTCAATCAAAACTGCTATTACACTCAATAAACCAAATATATATATGATGTTCGAGGTGTTTATAACTTAAAGTAACTTAAAATTACTGAAATTCATTCATTTTCAAGTAAAATGACAAAATATGGGCTAAAATGACATATATTTGGTTCTAACATGTCTATATTTTGTATTTTCAAACAAAGTATATATATGATGTGTGAGGTGTTTATAACTTAAACTAACTTCAAACTACACAAATTCATTCATTTTCAAGTAAAATGGAGAAAAAAATGGGCTAAAATGGCCTATATTTGGTTTTAACATGCCTATACTTTGTATTTTCAATCAAAACTACTATTAAACTCATCAAACAAAGTATATATATGATTTTTGAGATGTTTATAACTTAAACTAACTTCAAACTACTCAAATTCATTCATTTTCAAGTAAAATGGACAAAAAATGGGCTAAAATAGCCTATATTTGGTTCAAACATGCCTATACTTTGTATTTTCAATCAAAACTACTATTAAACTCATCAAACAAAGTATATATATGATGTTTGAGATGTTTATAACTTAAACTAACTTCAAACTACTGAAATTCATTCATTTTTAAGTAAAATGGCAAAAAATGGGCCAAAATGGCCTATATTTCGTTCTAACATGCCTATATTTTGTATTTCCAATCAAAACTACTATTACACTCATCAAACAAAGTCTATATATATATATATATATATATATATATATATATATATATATATATATATATATATATATACGATGTTTGAGGTGTTGATAACTTAAACTAACTTAAACTACTCAAATTCATTAAAAATCGGCTAAAATAGACATATATCGGCTAAAATGGCTTATATTTGGTTCTAACATGCGTATACTTTGTATTTTCAATCAATACTACGGTTAAACTCATCAAACAAAGTATATATATGATATTTGAGATGTTTATAACTTAAACTAACTTCAAACAACTCAAATTCATTCATTTTCAAGTAAAATGGACAAAAAATGGGCTAAAATGACCTATATTTGGTTTTAACATGCCTATAATTTGGATTTTCAATCAAAACTGCTATTACACTCATTAAACCAAATGTATATATAATGTTTGAGGTGTTTATAACTTAAAGTAACTTAAAACTACTGAAATTCATTCATTTTCAAGTAAAATGGACAAAAAATGGGCTAAAATGGCCTATATTTGGTTCTAACATGCCTATACTTTGTATTTTCATTCAAAACTACTGTTAAACACATCAAACAAAGTATATATATGATTTTTGAGATTTTATAACTTAAACTAACTTCAAACTACACAAATTCATTCATTTTCAAGTAAAATGGACAAAAAAGGGGCTAAAATGACCTATATTTGGTTCTAACATGCCTATACTTTGTATTTTCTATCAAAACTACTGTTAAACTCATCAAACAAAGTATATATATGATGTTTGAAATGTTTATAACTTAAACTAACTTTAAACTACTCAAATTCATTCATTTTCAAGTAAAATGGACAAAAAAATGTGCTAAAATGGCCTGTATTTGGTTCTAACATGCCGATGCTTTGATTTTTCAATCAAAACTATTATTAAACTCATCAAACAAAGTATATATATGATGTTTGAGATGTTTATAACTTAAACTATCTTCAAACTCCTCAAATTCATTCATTTTTAAGTAAAATGGCAAAAAATGGGCTAAAATGGCCTATATTTGGTTCTAACATGCCTATATTTTGTATTTTCAATCAAAACTACTATTACACTCATTAAACAAAGTATATATATGATGTTTGAGGTGTTTATAACTTAAACTAACTTAAAACTACTCAAATTCATTCATTTTCAAGTAAAACGGACAAAAATGGGCTAAAATGGCTTATATTTGGTTCTAACATGCCTACATTTTGTATTTTCAATCAAAACTACTATTACAATCATTAAATAAAGTGTATATATGATGTGTGAGGTGTTTATAACTTAAAGTAACTTCAAATTACTCAAATTTATTTATTTTCAAGTAAAATGACAAAAAATGGGCTAAAATGTCTTATATTTGGTTCTAACATGTCTATATGTTGTATTTTTAATCAGAACTACTATTAAACTCATCAAACATAGTATATATATGATGTGTGAGGTGTTTATAACTTAAAGTAACTTCAAACTACACAAATTCATTCATTTTCAAGTAAAATCGCAAAAAATGGGCTAAAATGGCCTATATTTGGTTATAACATGCCTATAGTTTGTATTTTCAATCAAAACTACTATTAAAGTCATCAAACAAAGTATATATATGATGTTTGAGATGTTTATAACTTAAACTAACTTCAAACTACTCAAATTCATTCATTTTCAAGTAAAATGGCTTATATTTGGTTCTAACTTGCCTATATTTTGTATTTTCAAACAAAACAACTATTACACTCATTAAACAAAGCATATATATGATGTTTGAGGCGTTTATAACTTAAACTAACTCAAAACTACTCAAATTCATTCATTTTCTAGTAAAATGGACAAAAAATGGGCTAAAATGGCTTATATTTGGTTCTAACATGCCTATACTTTGTATTTTCAATCAGAACTACTATTAAACTCATCAAATAAAGTATATATATGATATTTGAGATGTTTATAACTTAAATTAACTTCAAACTATTCAAATTCATTCATTTTCAAGTAAAATGGCAAAAAATGGACTGAAATGGCTTATATCTGGTTCTAACATGCCTATACTTTGTATTTTCATTCAAAACTACTATTAAACTCATCAAACAAAGTATATATATGATATTTGAGATGTTTACTCAAATTCATTCTTTTTCAAGTAAAATGGCAAAAAAGGGCTAAAATGGCCTATATTTGGTTCGAACATGTCTATATTTTGTATTTTCAATCAAAATTACTATCACACTCATTAACACAAAGTATATATATGATGTTTGAGGTGTTTATAACTTAAACTAACTTAAAACTACTCAAATTCATTTATTTTCAAGTAAAATGGACAAAAATGGGCTAAAATGGCCTATATTTGGTTCTAACATGGCTATATTTTTTATTTTCAATCAAAACTACTATTACACTCATTAAACAAAGTGTATATATGATGTTTGAGGTGTTTATAACTTAAACTAGCTTAAAACTAGTCAAATTCATTCATTTTCAAGTAAAATGACAAAAAAGGGCTAAAATGGCCTATATTTGGTTCTAACATTTCTATATTTTGTATTTTCAATCAAAACTACTATTAAACTTATCAAACAAAGTATATATATATGATGTGTGGGGTTTTTATAGCTTAAAGTAACTTCAAACTACACAAATTCATTCATTTTCAAGTAAAATCGCAAAAAATGGGCTAAAATGGCCTATATTTGGTTATAACATGCCTATAGTTTGTATTTTCAATCAAAACTACTATTAAACTCATCAAACAAAGTATATATATGATGTATGATATGTTTATAACTTAAACTAACTTCAAACTACTCAAATTCATTCATTTTCAAGTAAAATGGCAAAAAATGGGCTAAAATAGCCTATATTTGGTTTTAACATTTCTATATTTTGTATTTTCAATCAAAACTACTATTAAATTTATTAAACGAAGTATATATATGATGTTTGAGATGTTTATAACTTAAACTAACTTAAAACTACTCAAAGTCATTAATTTTAAAGTAAAATGGACAAAAATGGGCTAAAATGGCCTATATTTGGTTCAATATATGTTTAGAAGTATGTTTAGAAGCATGTACCGAGATTTGCTTTGCTTTCTTGTTTGCTGGAATTTCTCCTTTTCCAGGAACAGTCTTGTAATGAGTCTTCAAGAACAACTCGGGAGCGGTAGGGAGTGCTCCTCCTCTACTCTTTGTCTGTACACATTGTTGAACAAAGGCTTTGTTTTTTACTTGTACCGAAAATGTCATGTAATTTAAACTAAGTAGTAGATAGGGAATATTCCCATCTTTTTAGCATGCTGTGCCGTCGAAATAGAACCCTGAAAGTGTGACGGCTCTATTGGATTAGACAGGGAGCCACCTCTTCGGTTCTTCTTCGCCTATTTAGATTTTTCCATAAACCTAGGGTCTTCACTTTTCTTCTTCATGTCTTCGTAGATGGTCTCCCCCAACCATTTTGGCCTTTCTTTGGCTTTGTTAAGCGCCCAGTATCACAAGTCTCTCAGACGATATGCAGCTTTCATCTTGTAAGCCTTCTTCACTTGGCCATCTAACTCAGGAGCTCATTCGTAAAGACCCTTTAATCAAACATTAAACCAAGTTATTAATAAACTAATATAATCAATTTCATTCTTCATAATTCGATTCATACGTACTGTGAAGGAGTTCCACCAATGCTTCTTTATGGCATTGTCTACCTCACTGTAATTGAACCAAGGTTGTCGAAAATGGCCCTGGAAAATGTCAGTGATGGACCCATTAACCTTGTTATCATTAAACCTGAATTGAAAACCAAACAAACACGTGAATTGTGGATATCATTTGATACAAATATCATGAAGCATATATTAGCTTACAAACTTACCACAATCCAGTAGGACTTAAAACCTTTTTTTTTGCACGGTTCGACCCTTCACCTTCCTCCATATGACTGTTCGGAGTCTCCGGTACGTGGTTAACAAAGTCACGTACCTGTGAATCATCTCCATGTGTCTCTGAGATAGGGATCTGCCTTTCTTGTGGTTCTGGTGACTGAAAAAGCTCCATCGGAATCAAATTCCCACGACCTTGGCTTCCACCTAAGCCATCTCGACCTCCGCGCCCCTTAGGATTAGACTTGATTATCTAAAAAAAACAACAAATATATAAATCATGGTGCATAAGATTAATCGTTAGTCTAGCATCACTACCAGCATCATAAGTATCATAAGCTTCTAACGGAATCGTTAGTATAGTTGCTTTTTTTTGGGTAAAAGGTAAGGAATTATATTACCAAAAAAACAAACAAGCTCCACCAATACAACAGACTAACCAACAACAAGCACACCCAAGAAGCAGCAACAAAACGTGCCAACAAACAACCACGCACAGACACACCTAACAGGAAAAAAAAAGGAATGACAAAATTACATTGTATAACTCATAGCCTGCACCCAATCCTTGTCTGCAGTATTCCATTTTTCAGTGTTCAAGGCAGTATAGTTGCTTTTTGTGGGGGATGAGCTCTTTAAGTATCATAAGCTTCTAACAGAATCAGTTCCAAAATTCATTCTAGGACTAAAAACAACAACATGCCAGTTTTACAAACACTCTATGATCCAGAAAGATTTGCTGCTTTGATAAATATATATAGGAATAGGACTTAACAGTCAAAATTATCCATACATCCAGTCACTCAGTTTGTCATGTCTAAACCCTGTAAATGAAGTGTGGTTAGAGTTGAGACAATGTCAACAAACTGTCACAAATCTCAAAATTCAGGGTAAATCTAACAACAGTTCAGCAAGCATTAAAAATTAACTTCCAAGTCACCTAAATATTGTAAAATTCAGGAATTACAAAGACAAGAGTCATGTACTCATAAAACAGGGATTATTGACACATACTTCATTCCAAAGTCTAAACAATGAGATTCACTTCCCTGTAGTCTAAGAACATTCACCAGCAGCTAATGCACAAGGTAATGGGTAAGAACATTCACGAGCTATTTAAATGGGTAAGAACATTCACCGACAGCCTTTTTAAATGCAGGGCTTCAGCCAAGGAAACCCCACTTGTTGTGGGAACAAAATCAATAAGCATTTCTCCAAAGCAAACGATGAGTGAAGACTCGCTTTCTTCAAATGTCCCATTATTACCACTTTCTTCAAATGTCGAACAAAATAGAAAATCGAAACTCAAAACCTAAATTGAATTTCACATCAAACACCGAATTTCAACAACCCAAATAAAATCACACACTCAAATCACTTCACAGACTACTACATATCAAAAACTAAGCTCAAAATCGAAAGATTCAAATACCTCAATTCTCAACGCAAAATATAGGGTTTGAGCGAAAATAAAGGGTATTACCTGTCGTCGGTCGTTGGAGGAAGGTGGAGGAAGCTTCAATGGCTTCAATGAACTCAAGAAAATAAGTCGTCGGCAAGTTCGTTGCAGAATTTCGCTGCTGAAAACAAGTCGTCGGCAAGTTCGATGAATAAAAAGAACGAAAAAAGTAGGAAAAATTCAAGTTTCAAATGGGCGAACCACTGAGAATGACGAAGGAGATGGAATAAAGTGTGATTCGCACATTCGAATTCACTGTGTGAACGAAGGAGGAAACTAGGGATCATGAATGGGAGTGGAAGAGTTTGAACTGCTGGGGGGTTTATTTCAATTCGCGCGCCCTCCTCACGTCTTTATTTTATCTCCTTTTTCATCATCAGCGACTAGTCGCCTAAGCTAAAAAAATTTGCAAATTTAAAATAATAATATTAACGTCCGTTTAAAACGGTCGCTGATAAACACCGACTGTTTATCCGTCGTTGTCTACTTTAAAAGCAGTCGGTGTACACCGACGGCTTAAAGCAGTCGCTGTATGTCATATTAACGTCCGTTTTTCACACTGTCGCTGTGAAGCAGTCGTTGTTTTAGCATTTTCTTGTAGTGCAATACATGGAACCACTAAACTTAGTACACCAAGTCTATTTGATAAGGATATCAAATTTTTTTCGAGATGTTCAATGTTTATCAAACTTAAACGGTGAAGCCTTCCTACCAATATTAAAATTTAGAGAAAGAGAGACATGACAATGATATGACGAAGTAAAAACATGATGATTTAATTTTGCATCAGGAAACAAATTTAACCATTCTAAAATTGCAACACCTTTATCTAACTGTTCTAAAATATTGTTGGGGCCATTTTTCTTTTTTCACCAAGTAAAAGGTTGCCCTATAAAAGGTAGCTCAATACGATCAATAGAAGCAAAGAGATTATTCATACTACCTCCGTTTCTTAATAAGTGCAACACTTTCCTTATTTGAAATAGTCACAATAAGTGCAACCAAGTTCAAAATGGTAAAAAAAGTTCAATATTATTACAAATATGCCACCAAAAAAGCAAGAGGGGACCACAACTTTTTTATTTGATCACTTGAATCACTCTACTTTATTGTGGTCCCAACTTTCTCTCTCTACATTCCTTGGTATTCCCCCACTTTCTTTATGTTGCACTTATCAAGAAATGGAGGAAGTATAATTTAAACGAGCAAAGCTAAAGTTACCCCCCCCAATTTATATTGGTGATTACTTATTAGCTCATTAAAATATCCTAATATAACATAAGGATTATCTAAAAATTTTACGTACTCTAGCAATTCATCCTAAAACTCAACTTTATGACAATGATTTGGAGGAGAATAAATAAAGATAAGCATGAAACTACTATCCATAGATAAGATATTAACTTTACAAACCATAAAACGAGAAGTCTTTTAATACAATACTTAGCAAAAAGGTTTAGAAGGATTGTCTTTCCAAAGCACCCACGTTCCACCTGCCATACCAATTGAAGAGAGGAAGTCATAATGGTGAAACCCACTGTGCCTAATAGAAGCCTCAAAGGGAGGAGAAGGCACTTTGGTTTCACAAAGCATCATGAAATGAACCATATTATAATTACAAAAATTCTTAACTTCCTCCATAGCAAGATGCCTCTTGCTACCCCTAATATTCCAAAAACATATATTCATAGATCACAAGGCAGATGGAAGATAGAACTTGGCTAAGTTCTGCCCCTCTTCAGACCTGAAGTAGCTGACTCATCATCAGAACCACTCTTTCTCCTCTTAGCTGAATTGGAAGTAGAACAATTATCTTGGAAGATATCCCCTTCAACCCACACCCCCTCAATCTATTTAATGATTGAGGTCTCGGAGTTAATTGAATGAAAGGAGTGATCCTCTTGAGAGAGATATCCTTCAAGCATCTAATCATCAAAGTGCTCATCCATAATATAAGTATCATCATCAACTCCAGACTGAACCACTTGGTTCTCAAAAAACTCATCTTTGCCAATGAGATTAACATCATAAGTAGGCAAATATGCAGTTGCAAATAAATCCTTGGGATACACAACTCTTAAAGGGGACTTGGAGATATGATTCCATCATTGACGAGAGGGATAAGGGAGGGCAGTATCCCGACAGAAGACTACTAGGGGCAGCAATTAAAAGAATGGAGGAAATATTATCGAACATGATAATTATTATTTTCAAAGTAAGTGAGAGAAACTCCTGTCATCAGTCCCTCTCCAACTATCCCACTAGAAACCCTAGTTACTCGAAAAAATCTCCAATTCGATTTCGATCAAGTTTGCAATCATGGTTTTGCCTGTTTTTTGCCCCAAAAATTATCCTTCTTCTGTTAATCATCTCATTGACAGTCTGGTTATCCATTTTGGTGGAGTTTTCTTTATCTTTCCTAATCTCAATTAGGGCTAGATCTGCAAAATTGAGTAGCGTTTATCCTAATTTTGCTTTTTGTCAAAAATTTATGGCTAGTAGAGTGGTAATTGCTGCTCTTTCGGTAGTGTTTACAACTTATTCCACGTCTTTGTGGATTAGGTGGCTTCATTTTATGGGATTTTAGTACAAATTAATAGAAAGGGCTAGGGTTTCACTGTTGGAGGATAGGAAGTTTCATTTAATTTCCCAATCGTGTGCGAGGTTCTTAAATTATTTTGGAGGTTTTGTCGTCATTTATGTGGTGTGCGTGGTGTTTTGTGGTTGAATTTGCCAGATCTTGCTTGAAGAAATTGGATTGTTGTCCATTAATTCATCCTTCGCATTTAATGCGATAGGAAAAATCTCTGTTCAGTACTAGTATTATCTCTCCTATTCTGGGTTTTTCCCTATTTTATTTGTGTATAAGTCTGTTTTCTGAGGTCATTTTTATTATCACTTATTAAGTTTCAGTATATCTCTCTTCAATTCTCTTAATTCGAAATTTCAAAGTTAAAAAGTTGCAAATAAAATGCTCATAAAGCTATATGCGTCATGCAAAGGAATCATAATATAATTTTAGTAAAATAGATTAATTATTGGTTTTTAAGGGTACTTGAGCATTTACATTGGTTGCTAAATAACAGTGAAGGTATTTTACTAAAAACGCTTTGTTAACTTGCAAAGGTCAGCTATAGTTCCCAAGGTTGGCATCGATCATGCCTTGGTTTCTTACCTTGCATTATTCCAAGGTCACTTCAAGCAAGCTAAGCATGTGAGTTAGCTCCTATTTTCTGTGAACTCCTGCATGGTGTCAGTTTTGAGTACAGTCCACTAATTATAATCGTGCAAAAACTCGAGAAGCAACTTAATTAGCTCAAGGACAGTAATAAAATGCAGATGAACCTGACATTTTTGGCATGGTTTATCCTAAACTACAGTGCTTATGTAGATTATGTTGGAGTACAGTCGTATAAATAAATGAGTAATGGTAGTATTTATTGCTATTGAGGTTGAGTAATAAATTGTGAGCTAATCTTCTATCTTTGAGTGGCAAAGATGTTTATGGGTATAATTAGGGCTGTTCAAAAATATCCGATTCGGCCGATCCGATCCGAAATTTAGGATATCCGATCCGATTTTTTAGTTTTCGGATTGGATACAGATCGGGGAAAAGTCATTTCGGATATCCGAAAACATCCGAAAACATAGGGATCTTTCGGATATCAAATCCGAAATATCCAAAAATATCCGTTTTAAGATTGGATATCCGAAAATACCCGGTTGCTTGGCCGGATATTCGAAAATATCCGTTGATCCGAAACTTATTTTACGTGCTTTTCCTTTGAAAATTCCATTTTTTTAGTTTTCGATTATCCGTCTGATCCGAAATTCCGGATATCGAAATTTAGGATATCCAATTTTTTCGGATCGGATTCGGATCACATTTTTCCCGATCCAAAATGAACACCCCTAAGTATAATATCTTAAATTTTGCAAAGAGTCCCCATCTCTTATGACAAGGGCATTGAAAATTGTCATCTTATAGTGAAACCCCGTAGGAAGGATGGAAAGTACCATAAGGAGTCTTTTATTAAAAACATGAAACAATAACCAATAAATAAGATGAATAGGGCGAGGGAGTGGTACAAACAGAGAGGGAGAAATAGAGTAAGATAAAGCACCTTTGAGATATCATTTTCTGGAGTATGAATTTAGTAAAAATAAAAAAAATAGAGTAACATGAATAAGTGATTAAAATCTCTCAGAAGAAAAAGAGATAAAAAGGAAGAAAGGGATATGGAGATGGATAGGGGGAGAATAGAAATTAGAGTAACACAAATAGGTAACAAATAGGAGTATGATGTTCTATGTTATTCCTTTGAATAAGTTGTCAAGGCCACATGATCCAAGAGAAGTAAGTTACTTAAACAACAATGAAATTTTTTCTTGTGATGGATAACTCAAATTTAATAAAGAAATATTGATCTTAGTAAGAGATTAAGGCATGGAGTAGATGGTGTAAGCTCTATTTGTTAGAGATATATGTTTAAGGAAAGTTTCCTATTTGTTGGGATTGACATGTAATTAAAGGATCATGCTTGAACAACTCTTCCCACAAAACGTGTAATTTTCCATAATATGTTGATACACTCATTATTTTTGTTTGTTCACATTTTGCAATTGCTGATTTTAGTTGGTGAATTCTAGGTCCGTTGATGGTAGCAAATCTGATTTTCAAGTGAGTCCATAATTTATGTGCCTCTCTAAACTTGCTTAACGTACCTTAAACTTCAACATCAATGGTGTTGAGAAGCCATGAAATGATCATGGCATCAACAATGGTCCAATCCGACTCGGAGTATGGCGCAATGGGTCCTGTTATTGAGCCATCAACGAACCCGTATTTGCGACGAGCCTCGAGAGCAAGTTGAATATCACTGGCTCAATCGTCGTAATTATCGGAACACAACCTTGTGGGAGTAATAAAATAGCATGGCCTATCATCGGTGCCAAGGAAAAAGGGATTAGTGATATCGGTTTTGGAGGAAGAATTTTTTGGCGGCTTTTCTTGGTCGCCTGCCATGAATGCGGTGGTAGAAAAAAAATGGATTACGGCTCCGATACCATGTAAAGAAGCGTTTAGGGTGTAATTGTCTGCCTTCTCATTCAATGATTTCACAATATATATGAGGTATACATTAGGAAACCTAGTATACAAGGGACTACCAATAGGAAACTTTCCTTAAACATATATCTCCTAATACTGTTTTATAAATCCGAAGACAAGTTTTTGATTTTTCTGTTACTTATATGCTCATTGAACTCAGTTATAGTCTAAACAATAGACTAATTAGGCCCCGTTCTTTTGGACTGAACTGAATTAAACTGCAAGAAACTGAACTGAACTGCGAGAAACTGAAACGCAGAGAGATCCTGAATTGAACTGCGAGAAACTGAACTAAATTGAACTGTGAAAAACTGAACTGAACTGAAAATAAGTCCAAAAGAACATGGCCTTAGCTATATGTTCATATATATTAACTGACAATAATATCATCTTTACTTTATGTTTTGTCTTTGTTGATGACAAGTTGTTGAATTCATTTTGTAGGTTTACAGGATGTGTACCCATGGCAAGGACAATTAGCCAACATTAGATTTTTGTTACTTAGCTAAATATTCAAAGTATTTTATGTTAGATAAACTTAAAGAGCTGCATTTTTAATTTGATCCCGAAAAAGAGGAAGATATTGGCATGTAAAGGATTGTATCTTTTTTTTTTTTTTTTTTTTTTAGTGTAGCAGGTTTTTTTCTTGAAAAAATCCTAAACTAAAATTGTCGAAATTAGAGAAGGTTATGTCAAAAATTATACTTGAAATTTTATGTTTAAAGATATTTACATTACTAAGCAGTGATGTATTTTACTATCAAGGACAATATATCTCAAATGGAATATTAAATACATTACTAAGGAGTGATGCATTAAGCCTACAAGAATGTCAAAAATATCACTTTGGCTTCAATAGTTAGCCATTTTGCTATGCTGTTCTATATGAATCACAACATTCTAGATACGAAATAGTAGGCTATCATCAAAACATTTGCCATGGTATGTACTACCTCCGTTCCTAAATAATCTATACACTTTGCTTTTCATTATAACCAAGGCAAAAGCGAAAAAAGTAGGAGAGAGAGAGAGGAGTGGAATTATGAAAAGTGGTGAGTAAAAAGTACAAAAAGTAAATAAAAAAATAGAGGACATAGAAAAATGGGGTAGGTTGGGGGTTTTAAGTGGGTTAATTTATTTGGTGAGAGACCACATGCGGGACAAAAGTGGGGAATAATGATTGGACATTTTATCTTATATAAAGAAAGTAACAATGTAACAATTAAAAAGGAACGGCCCGAAAAAGAAAGTGTGTAGATTAAAAAGGAACGAAGGTAGTTGTATGTACTAATTACTATCACCTCTACTTAGCAAGATGCTCCTTTTAGATACTGCTTGTTTTTGGAATTCCATATCAAATTTATGTTTGAAATTTTAACAACTAATGTTTTTGATCTTTATATGAGAATTTCACCAAATTCTAGGTCTCATGTTAGACATTCTTACTTGTTAGATTTCTATATGAAAAGATTTGCAAGATGAATGTTGCCGCGAATTATAATTGATTTGTTTATGTTAACAACAAATTATAAGCCGCATCACCACTTATAAAGCTTTCACTTATGCTGATTTGATTTTTATATGTTGGTGCACGCGGTCCAACAACTAGTTTAGTTAAAGCTTATGGCCCTATTTGGCGCTAAGCTTTTTCATGAGCTTTTAGAGGTTTTGAACCCATTTTAGAGTTTTGACTGGTCAAAACTCTAATACTTCATCCGTTCTATTTTAAATGAAACATTGGGTGAAATGACACTATTTATTGATCAATTTTGACTCTAATTTATCGCCATTATATAAAGAAAAACATAGTCAAGTGGGATCTTGTTAGATTTGTCTCGATGCATACTATCAAATTACAACTTTTTTATATTTTTTTACGTGTGCACAACTAAAGATATTAATGATTAAAGAAGCGCGTTGGGTTGTGTGAAAAAGCAAACGTTTCATTTAAAACAAAACGGAGGAAGTATGAGTGTTTGGTGGGGAGAGTTTGCAAAAGAGTTTTGGAGGTCAAAACTCTCAAAACAAAAACGCTGCATATTGCAGCATTTTCATCAGAGTTTCAGAAAAACAAAAAAGTTAAGACCATTTTACCCATGATTAATTATCATTATTAAGTTATTAACCCAATGCAAAATCATGAACACTCCCACCACCAACGTACACTTCCACCACCAACCACCTACACTTCCACCGACATCCACCACCGTTAACACCACCATCGACATCCACCCAAAAAACCACCAAACACCAAGACCCAAATCTACCCAAACACCACCACCAAAACCCAAATCTGCCCAAAAATCCACCCAAAAAAAAAAACCGAACTTCACCTAAAAAATCCACCCAAAAAATCCCAAAAAACACCAAACACCACCACCAAGATCCACCCACATAAATCTTAACTTCATCCAAAAGATCCACCCAAAAATACCACCACAAATGAAAAAATGAAGGAGAGAGAATGCAGTGATGATGGAGACGAGGAGAGATAATATCGTGATGATAACGGTGGTGGAGAAAGGAGATCGTGATTGTGGTGGTGGGTGTACATAAACGGCGGTTGGTGGTGGTTGATTTCGGTGGACCCATGGTGGTATTACTGAGGAGAGAGAATGGTTGATGATGGTAGTGATGTTGCTGTTGTTGGTGGTAGGCCGTAGGAGAGATGATGGAGGAGAGAGAAAGGGTTGATGATGGTAGTGATGTTGTTGGTGGTGGTGGTAGGTCGTAGGAGAGATGATGGAGAAGAAAGAAAGGGTTGAAGGTGGGTGGTGGTCTAGTGGATGAAAGTAAATGGAGGAGAGAGATGAATGAGGTGGTGATGAATGAGGTGAATGAGGAGAGAAATAATAATAATAATAATAATAATAATAATGATAAAACAAACTTATAAAAATCAATGTCTATAAAAATCAAACAGCTAAGTGTTACCAAACTCATTTATATAAACAGCAGTCAAATCCGCAGTCAAATCAACCTTATAAAAAAGTTAAAACTCTAACAGCAAACTCTAACAGCTAAACTCTAAACTCTGTTTGCTAAACAGGGCCTATATGTGTGCTGGGTTGATGAGTTATTTTTCCGGGTTTACATAGTCACTGTATCGGGCATGATTAATTATACATTCAGGTTAATAATTAATATATATATATATATAGTGTGTGTGTGTGTGTGTGTGTGTGTGTGTGTGTGTGTGTGTGTGTGTGTGTGTGTGTGTGTGTGTGTGTGTGTGTGTGTGTGTGTGTGTGTGTGTGTTGGATTGTTAAAAATAAAAGTGAAATTAAATTACAATTAAACAACAACGAATACTTTAGGTTAGATCGGATCGGGTTAATTCAGTTCATGTTTATTTTTGTTTGGTTCAATTCGGGTTTAATCAAGTAACGAGTTAGTTACAATTCGATTTTGTTCAGTTCAGTTCATAGATTTTGCGTTTTGCTACAAATCAATCTTAGTTCAGAGTCGCTTTCGGTTTAGATTCAGTCCAGTTTAAGTTACCCATTACTAATGTAGAGTTGAATAACAATTCAGGTCAATTTCAAGTTATGGGCCACTTTCAGTTCAGGTCACGGGTAATTTAGTTAACCCAACGGGTCCCAACCCAAATTGACATCCCAATGCTGTTCAGAGTGAGGGCTGGACCGCACCAAACCGCAACCCAAACCGTTTTTTCGTGGTTTGGGTTCGTTTGCGGTGGTTTGGGTTATGATTTCAAGCAAATCGCGGTTTGCGGTTTGGGTTGAGTTTTAATTTTTGTAAGCCGAAACCGCACCGTAAACCGTAATTGTATATGATTTTTTATAATTTTTTTTTATCTATCTTGATTTTTTTTTAAATACACTGACAAGGTGGCATACAAGTATAAAATTAAAAAAAGAAGCTTGAGGTAAAGAACTTGGACACTTTTGATAAATTATTATTTATGTTTAATTATGAAGTCAACTTCATATTTATTTGGACTCTTTATATTATTAACAATTTTTTTTACTCTTAGTTTACAAAATTAATATCGCTGAGGAAAAAATGGTTAAACCGCAAACCAAACCGTACCAAACCGTTTCGTGCGGTTCGGTTTGGGTTGGTTTGGGTAAAAGTGCGGTGCGGTTTAGGTTGGGGAAACTGCCAAACCGTATATTTGCGGTTTGGGTTGAGTTACATCCCAAACTACACCAACTCAAACCCCCAATGGCCCCAAATGGTATTGTAGTCAAATCAAGTACCCTCCAACAAATAACAATTGCCTCTAATCTATTTACACGTTTCATCCTGGACTGGTGTTGTTGGGATTAGAAATTAGAATCGATAAGTTTTGATCATCCTCTTCTAAATTCTAATTGAGTTGTTGGGCTGTTAGGGTTTATTTCCGCGACAATGGAGGACTATTATGAGGACGAAGAGGAGTAGGTGGAGTGGGACGATCCATATCTGATGAGGATGTTAAATGATGATAATGTTTTGAAATACTTCAAAATGTTTCATGAGTTCCAATTACTCAATACTCATGCTGCATTGCCCATCGTTATCGACCTTCATGATTTGGAGACTCGTGATATTGATATGGATTCTTTTGCTTCTTTTGTCAATGAATGCTATAATAAACACACTCTCGAGGTACATCACTTCCATCAATTCTTAATTTTATTTTAATCAATTACTTATCTCTATTATACTTCTTTCGTTTCTCAATGAGTGAAACATATAAAAAGTGGGGACTAATAAGGAATATAGAGAGAAAGTTGGGACCATAATAAAAACAAAAAAGTTGTGGTTCCTCTTGCTTTTTGGTGGCATATTGTAATATTATTGAACTTTTTTTTTTTTTTTTTACCATTTTAAGCTCGGTTGCACTTAAATGTTTTACTTATTGAGAAACGGAGGTAGTATAGGGGAATTTTTGAGGTCTTTGGTATCCACCATTTTTTACCAATATACCCCTAACTATAAAAGAAAACTAGATTACCTATCATTCTATTAGTTTAAAAATAAAAATAAAAATAATAAAGGGGAAAATCGATATAATAAACTGCAAAGCCGTTACCACTCATCTTTCGACTTGGCACGCATAGCGTGCGTATGAAGGCTAGTATATATAAGTATAACAAACCCTTGTAATTTTGTTATTCTTTGCTGTTTCATTCAATTCTATCTTTTGGGTTTTAGGGCAGGCTTTAATATTGTTTACTGGTAGTAATTTATCGTTGCTAATTAGTAATTACCTATAATCATTTTTGGGTATTTGAGTCATGTTTGCATCAATTAATCTAATTGCTATCTAGATTTTTTTAGCAAATTTTTTTAGTTACTGGGATTGATTACTGATTAATCGATATAAAGTATTACAGTCTCAATTTTTGTGTTTAATGGGTGTTAGGAATCGGGGTGTTGGGAACAAAATCAATGAAATAATAAGGATGAGAAAAACAATAAAGAGGATAAACAAAAGAACATAAGGATTTACGTGGTTCAGTCAAATAGACCTACTCCCACAGGTGGGGATTCGAGCTTCTTAACTATGATGGAGAAAAAACAGAGAGAATAATTAAAAGGAGTCCTAAATTCTAGAGGCTAAAAGTGTTTCATAAGTTGTGTCAAAATAATGAACACCAAGAGGTCCTTCTATAACATAAGGAACCCCGCACAAAAACCCTAGAATATACTCCGTACAAAACCCTAAAAAGAAAATCCGATTCGGAAACGCGTCTCGCAAACCACGAGGCGCGGTGATGGCCGCAAGTCGCGGTATGCTCTCGGCAGTGTTTTGTAAAACAGGCGTAACTTTCTCGTTTCTCAGCAGAATTGGGCATATGACCTATCGTTGGAAAGCTCTTGAAACAAGCTATCACCTCCAATTTGAATCACATCAAAACCATTTATATATTGAGAGATATGTGCATTCAAATTCAGCCTTATGCCATTCACAAGATTTCAAGTCACAAATAACAATCTCCACCTTTACTTGAAACCGATTAAACAAGATAACTCCACCTTGAACTGAAAACCAAAAATGATGCTCACCATAAACATAGAACCTCCACCTTAAATAGAATTCCATAAGCCTAATCACTTTAGGCAATCAAGAACGGACATCTCCTATAAACTGTGTACCGATGCGTCTTCGAACACAAAAGTACTCCGTATACAAAACCATCACATGGCCTAGATTGAGAGTATAAAGTCACCAACGCCAAGCATGCTTATTCAAATTGACCAAACTCTCTTCAAACACTTTTTCATCTCAACAACAAACTCAAGCAATTCTAGAAAATCAAATGACATCAATAATTTCTAAATTGCAATTGTACTTAACAAAACACAAAAGTACCTAATTTGAGATAAAAAAATAGCATAACTAGAACAAAATCTAATGCATAACCAAGATTGCTACTTTATTACAAACTCAAAAGCAATCTATCATAGACTCCAAAACAAAATCCACACGGTTTCTCGTTTCACTAAGAGATCTCAAAAGGGCACCAATCATAAAGAGATCGTAGATACCGCAGCCCAAAATCCTGTAACCGTAAAGTGCAACATCATCATCACGAACATCGTTGGCGATATTTGCGGATTGGTCCTCATCGGACTTTTCCCCTCTTCCTCTTTAATTTCCAACAATCAGCTTTGACATGACCCTTGACGTGACAATAGTTACAGATTTTATTCTTCCCAAAATTCTTTCCACCATGAGCAACCAAAGCATTTGTTTGAGCAGGATTATTAGACTTATTAACCAACTTATTGTTAATTAAATCTCTCTAAGTTAAGGCATCCTTAACATCCTGCAAACTCAAATCATCTCTACCATACAATAAAGTATCTCAAAAATGCTTATACGAAGGCGGTAAAGAACACAACAACCTAATAGCCATATCCTCATCATCGATTTCAACATCGATGTTTTGCAAATCCATAATAATAGAGAAGAATTCATCTCAATGAAACTCAAGCGGTTTATCTTCTTCTAGACTGAGATCATGAAGTCTAGATTTGAGTAGTAGACGGTTGGTCACGTTCTTTGTCATATAAAGTGACTCCAACTTCAACCACAAACCCGCAACAGTCGTCTCCTTGGCAACCTCTATCAAAACTTCATTAGATAGACTTAAATGAATCGCCGAGAGTGCCTTCAAATCGATCTCCTCCCACTGATCATCCATCATACCCGAAGGCTTTTTGGATGCACCTTCAAGAGCCTTGTGACAACCACTTTGAACCAAGATGGCTTTCATCTTCAATTGCCATAGGCCAAAATTTACTTGCCTATCAAATTTCTCAATATTGAATTTCATTGACATAATTGAATCAAACTCGTTCTATAAACACCTAAGATCTTAAACAACCAAGCTCTTGATACCAATTTGTTAGGAATCGGGATGTTGTAGTTTGATTAATGCGGAACAAAATCAATGAAATGATAAGGATGGGATAAAGAAGATAAACAAAAGAATACAAAGATTTACGTGGTTCGTTCAAAATAGACCTACGTCCACAGGTGGGGGATTCGAGCTTCTTCACTATGATGGAGAAAAAACATAGAGAATAATTACAAGGAGTCCTAAATTCTAGAGGCTAAAAGTGTTTCATAAGTTGTGTCAAAATAATGAACACCAAGAGGTCCTTTTATAACATAAGGAACCTCGCACAAAAACCCTAGAATATACTCCATACAAAAACCCTAAAAAGAAAATCCGATTCGGAAACGCGTCTCGCAAACCGCGAGGCGCGGTGATGGCCGCGAGTCGCGGTATGCTCTCGGCAGTTCTTCGTAAAACGGGAGTAACTTTCTTGTTTCTTAGCGGAATTGGGCATATGACCTATCGTTGGAAAGCTCTTGAAACAAGCTATCACCTCCAATTTGAATCACATCAAAACATTTATATATTGAGAGATATGTGCATTCAAAGTCAGCCTTATGCCATTCACAAGATTTCAAGTCACAAATAACAATGGGTAGTAAATACTTTGTATATAGATTTATGATCAACCTAGGGATCCGAGAA
This sequence comes from Beta lomatogona, assembly GCA_947646795.1. Classification (NCBI taxonomy): domain Eukaryota; kingdom Viridiplantae; phylum Streptophyta; class Magnoliopsida; order Caryophyllales; family Amaranthaceae; genus Beta; species Beta lomatogona. Next base: position 90,918 of record CANSNZ010001312.1, read on the forward strand.
TAGCTGGGTATTATCACCTGAAAGGCGAAAGGATTCCTGAATTCCGCAGAGAGGTTGTTGTTTATGCCTTCAACTAGTACCATGAGAACCACCCCGAGGTACGTTAGTCGTGAGCAAATGCCAAATGATATATACTGGTTTGGTTTGTAGAAGCAATCAAACTGACTTGAGGAAGTTGTATTCATTTATATTATCGATGTATTGTAGGGTAAGACAAAGCAGTTTAAGGAGGTGAACAGGATGAGTGGTACTCCGGACTGTTATCCCTTCTTTCACATGACTTTCACAGTGGTTGACAAGCTCACTAAGGAGGAGGTCACTCTTCAAGCCCAGCTCATTCAATTTGCGATTGGTCAGTTGCAACTAGGCATGCTTAGAGATGCTTCGCATGATCGAGTCCTTGCTGCCATTCGTTTTAAGAACGGTACTTAATCTAACACAAATTAACAATTGCATATGACATTTGGTTCTTATCTTTCACTTATGGACTTATGGTCATTCTTGTACTATTTCTGCTTTCACATTATATGTTTGTGCATCTATGTGTCTACCAAATGTTGTTGAGTTGCTATATTGGAGTTTATTCTCATGATGTTGGATTTATATTGTTAATTGGTTGCCCGTTGCTCCCTGCATTTATATGGCCACAGTTTAATTATTTTGTGGTCTTACATTGTCAATTTTCAACTAGCTAGTTATTCTATATGGTATCATTGTAAAACTTTTTATATGCTACTCTTAAAAGCTTTATTTCATAGCCGATCTAGCTTTGTTATATTGACACTATAATGCAATGCTTGTTTTGACAACAAAGCCATTACTTTAATTACCAGGGTATATTGGGGCCTATTTTATTTTAAACATATGTAAATCTTTGATTTCACTAGGATGGAGGTTAAGCGATACGTAGATGTTTACCCCATTAGTAGAAGAGGGATTATCTTGTTTGTTAATGTTTTGTATGTGTTTCTTTGCTAAATCTCAGTTACTCCACTTGGGTTCCAAATTGATGATTGGTGCTTTTCTTTCCTTTGTTAATTAAGATGCTTCTTTTGTTGTCTGTGGGTGGGAAATCCTTGTGCATATTAGTTGCCAAATTACAATGCATCTTTTGCCTATATATATCTTCAATTCTTAACAATTCTGTCTTTTATGCGGTGAGATATCCTCTGGTGGTATAGCTGAAAATAATGATATTTCAGGATAGCCTGCATAGAGTTTTTTGCATTATCAGCTGCTTTCCCTCTTAATATCCTACAGAAAAACGAAACATATATTAGCACAGTAGATAATGATAAAATATAAGAAGAAAACCATAGGGAAAGACACAAACAACTTAAATATATCTATTGTATTATTTGCAGATATGCCCGTCAAGTAAGCGTTCCTTGCTGCTATGGAAATCATAATTAGAATTGAAAGAAACTAATTTAAGAATTGAAAGAGTGGCAGAGAACTCAACTGCCGTTGTTTAGTTAGGTCAAGGATAGGGAGAGTTTAAAAAGGATAGGGAGAGATTAAAACCACAACAATTTTAATCTCATTATCATCGAACCTAAACAAACATATGAGCACAACTCATATAAAACCTAAACATATTGGAAATTGGCAATTAACTAACAGACTAAAGGAGTTCCAAGAGGCTGTCACTGGAGATTATGACTAAAATTAATTGAGACATAAGTGAAAGATTAATAATTCAACAAGTAGAAAATGGAAAAGGAAAAGGTTATGACTTATGAGACAGAAGAGGAATTGAATTAGGGCTATATGTGAAATTCAAAATTACAATAAAACCATAAGCAATTTTAAACTTGCAACTTAAAAGGAAGACAACCTCAATCCAAATGAGAAAGGTTTTTAACGAGATGAAGAACAAGATACCTTGTCTTTCAGAGTAGAACCAAGAGTTTCAATCGAACTAAACGTGGCCTCCTTCTCTTCTAAAACCATATTTGGAGGGAAAAAAAAGAAGACAAAAATTGAGTGAACTTATGTAGTAAAAAGGCCACAAACTTAGCAAAAATTGAAGAAAAAGAAATCATTAAACTCGTTAATCCCACTGCTGATCTCCCACATTGAATGTGCTTGCATTTCCCCCCACGCCCCCCTTCTTCAATCAACATCAATGTAATCTGTTTGGGCTCAATTAATTAGCAGCCTAACAGGGACACAAAAGCCTCCTAAAGCCTTGGACAGGTGGCAACAGTGGGTCCGACCTAAGAGTTGACCTAATCTCAGAAGCTTGGGGATCTTTTAAAGGGCTGAATAAATCATTGCCTGAAAAGGCAACATAGCGATTGATCCCAAGGAGGCCTGCCATCCAATCAATGTTTCCTGTCTGGAAATTCCCAACACTATAAATACCAACAGTCTCATCAATGAACAGGTATTCAATTCTCACCTAACAAATTAGAGCATCTCTTTCTAGACTCTCTCTCTCTCTACCTCAATCACATCTGACTTGAGCGCCGAAGGGGAGATCCCGGAAACACCCCCCCAGGTAGTCTAACCTTGTTTTGCATGATTCCAACATATGGACATCGGAGCTCTGACGAGCGCTTTTGGGGCCCACATCAAATCTCTCAACCTATTACAATCCTTAATTTCTTAGCAGAAACAGTTTGGCGCCGTCTGTGGGGAAGTTACAATCAAAGTCACTTCGCCACCACTCAGTAAGATTCTTCGTTGTCACTCAGCAATCGCCCCAGCCAAGAGCACTCGCACTAAGCAGCCTTTAGCACAGGCTCAAAGATCCGAACAGGCACCTTCGCCGCCACGCCAATAGAGGTCCGCGAGAGCACCTTCACCTCTCCCTCGTCGGACTCCCACAGTCCAGACTATTGATCCTAATGACGAACACTCCAATGGGGATCGACTTACCCCCTCACAGCAACTACAGCCGGTCGACCCTCAACCCTTGCTAGCAGCAAACATCACCCTGATAGCTGCTCAGCTTCAACAAACCTTGCAACGTAGCGTAATGGATATAGTGACCACCCTCCAGCAAGGGCGTGCCGTGCCCAACCCTAGAGAACACGCATTGGTACACTCCCAAAGGGAAAAGCACGTCCCCCGCTCTATCCAAGGTCAGCCTAGCCGGCAACGATCAGAAGAAAGGGAGCCCAGCCAGCACGACAAACAAAGATCGAAACAAGGAGAAGGCGAGCGGAATCCCACTAAGGGAGGATTCGCTCGACGCGGGGAAGAGACCCACATCTCCAAGTCTCCTAGGGCCAATGCCGGACGCAAACCTAAGGATGTCCGACACTTCCTCAACCAGAAGCGCCTCAGCCAGGGGTATGATGCTAGGTACATCCTAAACAAGAAGGCCGCTCAGCGAGAGGGTCATGGAGACTCGGCTCAGTCTAGGCCCCCTCGATAACAGTGGAGCACTAAAATTCATGGTGCCATTCAGCCAAGAGATCCTGGAGGCACCTAGTCCGGGAAAATTCAAAACACCAACTATTGAACCATTTGCGTGCCTAACTGACCCGATGATCACATAGCTACTTACGAAGCTCAAACGAGCATTCAAACCAGCTGCGAAGCTACGTGGTGCCGTTTCTTCCCAACAACACTCAAAGGACTGGCCCTAAACTGGTTCCAGGAACTCCCTGCTGGGGTCATAATCGATTTCTCGGTACTAGAAGACCTATTCATCCATCAATTTGTTGTCGGGAAAAGGTAGAAGAAAACAAGTCTTCATTTGATGGGGGTCAGGCAGGAGAAGAACGAGAGCCTGGCTGATTACATTAAAAGATTCAATGAGGAGTCTTTAAAAATCTCAGATCTACAAGACGCCGTAGCATTCGCCGCCCTAATATCCCGGACTCCAACTCGGTCGGATTTGAGATGGTCCTTGGCGGAAAATGAAGTAAAAACCTTCTCTGAGGCAATGACTCGGGCTTAGAGATTCATCCAAGCGACAGACATATGTCGCCACTCAGACGACGGAAGTAAGAAAAGGAAGGATGAAGGAAATCACAAGGACCAGCCGAAACAGCAAAAGACGGGAGGCTGGTCAGACAGGTTCAATGACCACGACAATGACCCCCGATTCAGTAAGAACATGAGAGCGATCAACTTGGACATCAAAGACAAGTCCATGCTTCCCCGCCCACCTCCCATCAGAACGTCCTCTGCTCGGAGAGATAAGAGCCAGTGGTGTGAGTACCACAAGGAGTGTGGACACACCACCAAGGAATGTAGAGGACTCAAGAAGTCCCTTGATAATCCGGCAGACCAACGCAAGCTGATTCGCTACCTCAAACATACCGGCAAGGAGAAAGGCAAGCAAAAGGTGGGCCAGTCAAACAGCGGGGACACCGAAGGATACATTGGAGTCATTGCAGGTGGCTTTGCATCAGGAGACCTAATCGACCGATCCCGCAAAGCCCACTTAAAAAGCCTAAAGCACCATGTGCTTGACGTCCCACACCCCCGACCAGACTGCCCCGTAATGACCTTCGGGGAATCCAGTCGGACCCTACACACTCCCCATGATGACCCCCTAGTCGTTGAACTGAAAGTGGCTAAGACAAGAGTCAAAAGGGTGTTGGTGGATAGTGGCTCATCCGCTCATCATTACACTGGAATGCCTCAGGAAGTTGAAATACAGCGAAAGGGATGTCACTCCCCTCAATCAGCCACTCATAGGCTTCGGGGGAAACTCAGTACATCCCGTCGGATCTATAAAGTTGCCCACTCGGATGGGAGAGAAGGGCAAAGCAATAAGCCTACAGATTGACTTCCTAGTGATGGATATTTATCTGCCATACAATATCATAATGGGAAGGCCAACTCCGAACAAGGCTAAGGCCGCAATTTCCATTTACCAGCTCCTCATGCAATTCGAAACCGACGAAGGTAAAGTCGGAAAGATCCAAGGGGATCAGCAAGCAGCTAGAAAATGTTACGTTAACAGCTTGAAGAGCAAGGTCGACGTCCAAGAGGACTCGAAAAAGAGAAAACGAGAAGAGAATCAGCCCTCAAGTGGCCTCGGGGTTTACATCACCGAAAACCCCAAGCGATACGAGCGCCCCGGCCCGGTAGAGGACGATGAAGAAGTCATCATTTACGAGAAACTCGGTCGGACCTTGAGAGTAGGCAAAGCCATGGACTCCAGACAAGAAAATAATTCATTCAGGTGCTCACAAAGTTCAAGGATGTCTTTGCCTATGAAGCTGCAGAAATGCCTGGACTCGACCCCAAAATCATGTGCCATGAGCTCAACATCAAAGAGGGGTTCAAGCCAGTCAAGGAAAAGTTGAGGCATCAAGGCCCCGAAAGAAACGCCGCAGCAGAGGCTGAAGTCAAAAAGTTGCTCGAAGCAGGTTTTATAGAAGAATGTCAATACTCGGAATGGTTGGCCAACATTGTGCTGGTCAAAAAGTCGATCGGGGCATGGAGAATGTGTGTGGACTTCACAGACTTGAACAAGGCCTGTCCAAAAGATAACCACCCTCTGCCCAAGATCGACAAACTAGTCGACTCAATGGCGGGTCATGCTCTCCTAAGCTTCATGGATGCAAATGCGGGGTATCACCAGATTCCAATGGCTGAGCATGACCGAGTCCACGCCTCTTTTGTTACAAACCAAGGGGTATATTGCTACAAAATGATGTCATTCGGACTCAAGAATGCAGGGGCCACATACCAGCGGACGGCTAACAAAATCTTCAACGACCAGCTGGGTCGGAACATTGAAGTATACGTTGACGACATGATCGTCAAAAGCAAGGTTATTATTATTATTATTTTTTTTTATTTTTTATTTTTTATTTTTATTATTTATTATTTATTATTTATTATTATAAAATAATAAAATAATAATAATAAGTATTGATAATATTATGTTAATATTTATTGATTATTATAATAATAAGTATTGATAATATTATGTTAATACAGTTTAGTTCAGCAAAAATAAGTTCAGTTCAGCCAAAATAAGTTCAGTTCAGCAAAAATAAGTAAAAATAAGTAAAAATAAGTTTAGTTCAGCAGAAATAAGTAAAAATAAGTTCAGTTCAGCAAAAATAAGTTCAGTTAAGCCAAAATAAGTTCAAAAGAACATGACCTAATTCCTTCACGGCTAATTATATAAACACATCATACAATTCCTGCACCCACCGCCTAAGACTCCTCGCCTAAAGCCTAATTCCCACGCCCAAGATCTTCTAATCCTCCCTGATCGCCTAACATCATCCTAATTGACTAAAAGTCAACGCCTTCCCTACAATACTCATCCTAGAATCTGCGCATCACATTCATCCTAATACCACCATCCTATTTTAATTTCTTTTACAAAGACACAACACTATGCACGTCAACCGAACAAACTAAAAACATACAACATCACCATAAAGCACTACACTGCAAGAAGTAATATTTGTTATTCCACGCAATACATAACACAAAACAACCCTTTTTTAAAGACTCTTACAACATTCAACTTTTCAAGATCCGTACAGATCAACGACCCCGGACGGTGGTATAATTTCTGAGGGTCAAATATAATAACGATCTTTCTTTATTTTCTTTATTTATTTTATTATTTTTTTAAAGTTACTAACATTTTTTTATGATGTAGATTGTTACCAAATTCCTACGATTGTAAGTATTGTATATATTATACTAACTCCCTGCAATATATTCTTTTCTTATTTTTATTTATTTTCATACATTATTATATGCCTGCCTGATTGTTCTATACATATTATTATAATTGTGCTGCATGATTTTTATCACCCACATGTTATTTTTGCTAAACAAAACCTAAAGAATTGTTCTAACATTAATCAGATTAATTTGGACAACCTGTTAGGTTCCCTGTAATTTGATTGCCTAATAACTTGTCACTAAAAATTATTCTTTTCACGTGTTTCCTGAACCAACCTAGACTAAATATTTTTAGGGTGTATAAAAATATTATATGATTATTCTTTGGCATAAAATTTGTAATGAATCAATATTTAGTAGAGGCCAACTTTGGGCGAATGTGGTTCATTATGACTATATTCGTACCCTCACCCCCGAACTCAATCTTTGGTTCTTTTTGACCATCTATGGAGTCAGGACGGGGAAATCTACAATGGATAATTTGTCCCTACGATTTTCCTATATCCAAGTAGGTTTATGATTTTTCCTAAAAAGAATTGTTGGCGACTTCTTTCAATACAAAACAATTTTCAATAAAACATTTACAATGGGGTAGTTAAATCTAATACGCGCTCACACCGCGTAGGCGAAATAAAAACACGCCTAAAATTTGGCGACTTCATTGGGGACGATTTTTTTATAAAAAAAAATTTTTAAATGAGTGGGTGAAGCTTGAAAAATACGATTCATTCTTATTTTTATGCCTTAGAATAATATACAGTTTTGCATATGCATGGCTATTGTTCAGCCACCATAAGGACAATCTACTTTGCCTCATTAGCACATGTTCTATGTGTGAGGTCACCCCGAGGGGTTTGCGCTTTGTCTTTCCAAAAAGCTTCTTGAGCGATAGTGTTGGATCTTAGTCATAAGTAAACCTACCCAACCATGGCATTGTTCTCTGGTTCCTGACTTGAGACTGAAGTGCGTCTTACACGTGACCACCTCTTTAAGCAGGGGTACGAAGCGTGGGATCAATCTCTTAGTCATGGACCTTTTCAGCCTTAACTTAAACCTGACCAATAGTTGAATGTAGAACTGGACTTTAGGTTGAGAACTTTTGCATCCATGTTACTTGAGAATTATGTGTGATTGCAATTTTTGCCTGCTAATATGCTTTACGCCCGAAATTATTGCAAATCGCGTCTAAAACAAATCGTCTTTTTCGCCTAAACCTTCGTCAATTTATCAATACGCGTGCCGCAGAGCATTGCGCCAAACGCATTAAGTTGCGCCTGGCGCAATGCACCTGCGCCAGACGCACAGGTTGTGCACCACGCGCACCAATTGCGTGGAACGCAGCCTATTCGTCCCATGCTTATTGGTCTTTTGACCTTTGTTCAAGCCTAAAATAACAAGTTTGCATCAGTATCATATTCAAAAAAAGGGTTAGTCTTTTAGTGCAAGGTCGAGTCTGTCCTAAAAAGTGCATCTAGAAAAAATGGTCATTATAGAGTTAGAGTTGTCATGCATGTCTACCTGTTCTCATTTCCTCCCTGCTGTTCAACTAACCTTCCTTGTCAATCCTACCTTTCCATATGCATCAATTTCAAAAGCTTACATCTTTTCAAAATCAATCCTGCATCCTATCCTATTCTATTTTTTTTCAAAAAGCATTTACTAATCATCATCATATCACGACATTTTAAAAAATTATTTTGCAAAATTAATTCATCATCTTTTCCTAACATAAGATAAAACAAGGGGTTCCTTTCATAAATGAATTTCGAAAATTCTAAGCCCATTCCAAACACCTTCAATCCAATTCAATACAATCGACTCAATTCACTTGCATTCATTCTAAGCCCATATGCATGAGATTCCATTTTGCATTCATATAGGGTCCATCTAATTTGAGTCCATGCATTCATATTAGACCCGCTAGCATTAGAGTGCATCTTAGGCCCATATAAGTCTAGCTCCCGTCAAAATCTAGGCCCATTTGCATCTTTATGTGAACCCTAGTCTATGTCAATCCCAGTCCAAGTCTAATCCAGGTCTATTCCAGTCCAATATCAAGCCCATGTGCATTTTTAAGTCTAACTTTAAACCAATATAGGACTAAATCTAGAATTAGGTCCATATAAGGCCCAACTCATTTCCAAAGTCAATCCAGTCCAATTCCAAATCCATATAGGACGAAGTCCAAACCATTAAGTGTAGCGAAGCTAGCATCCCTGTAAGACCATAACGGCACCCCTTGACTAAGCTAAGCTAGTCATCCCTATGGGACCATAACGGCACCCCTTTGACTTAGCTAAGCTAGTCATCCCTGTAAGACCATAACGGCATCCTTTGACCTAGCAAAGCTAGTCATACCTTAAGACCATAACTGCATCCTTTCACCTAGCGAAGCTAGTCATACCTTAAGTCCATAACGGCACCCATTGACCTAGCGAAGCTAGTCATACCTTAAGTCCATAACGGCACCCTTTGACCTAGCGAAGCTAGTCACCCTTAAGACCATAATGGCACCCTTTGATTTAGCTAAGCTAGTCATCCCTGTAAGACCATAACGGCACCCATTGATCTAGTGAAGCTAGTCACCCCAAAGACCATAAAGGCACCCTCCGAGTTTAGCGAATCTACTCTTATCTTACATCTATAGCAATACCAAATCATCAAGTCTGGCGAAGCCAATTCCTTCCTAAGCCTAGCGAAGCTAGCATAGACAATCCTTTTGAGCCTAGTCTATTTACCAAGTCTAGTCCAGTCTGCTTGCATAGTCTAGTCAAGTCCAGTCATTTGCATCTGCATTAGTTAGGCCCATGTCACTATCATAACCATAATCATACCCATTTCTAATCATTTCCCGTTTCCATTTCGCCTTCCATTTTTCATCCCCATTTCCATATTCATCTTCATGTCTCATCTCTCACTTCCATTTCCATTTCTGCATCCCTCGTTCCCATTTCTCATTTCGAAATGCATTTCTAAAATCTTACAAGCAAGGTCCACTCGAATCTGTTCATGACCGGTCGAGAGATTACAACTTAGGAGCGCCTAATGGAGAAACAAAAAGTTGAGCCTACTCTAAAGCTCATCAATCGCACTATCACCACCCTGACTTCATTTAGATTCATGAAGATTACTTTTGATCGCCTTCACAATAGAGGCGCGATCACTTCCATAGGATCTACAACGTTCCCATTAGAGGCGTGATCACTTCCATAGGGTCTACTCGGAACCCTACACCTAAAAGATAATTCAAAAGGTGCAACCTACATTTCTACCGCGAATTCCAACAGAACAATGAACCTCTATCGTCTAGTGTTGGATCATATAAATGCACTGCTAAACATAGTTGATGATGATAGACTACTAATACTTGCTCCAATGAGAATCAGTGTCACCAACAAACCCTTCTGCGCAGTGCATTAACAATTCAACAGGCTTAGTTTTTTATTTTTGGTTTCCTAGGATGAGTTAGAGAGTCCTTACCCTGAGCTATTTATGTCCTTTCCCATCGAGTCTATGTCACTATAGGACTTCGTCTATTATAGCCTTTCCATTTTCATTTCATTTTATTTTTGTTTTTATTTTCATTGGCCTTTCACCATCATTTATGCTTCTAATTCAATGATGAAACTCGAATCACTTAATGAACTGGACTAATAAAAAAGATCTGAAATAAAAAAAATTGATAATAAAAAGAGAACATACATTGGATCAGGAGTTATTCCCCTCTCCCTTCCATTGCCTTTCATAAGCTATCCTCATACAACCAAGGAAAAACAAAAATCATTTAAACCATCATCTCCATTAGCCAAATCGTCTTTCAATTCAAAGCTCCACAAGCATCCTTCAAGCCTTCCAATACCCTAAACCAAACTCGTGTGCAAGCCTCACTACATTACAAAAAAAATCAATGCCAGGCAAAAAAAAAATTGAGAAAAATTCAAAGTGCGAAAAAAAAAGCAAAAGAAAACGCATAGGACAAAAAGAAAAAGGCAAAGGCAAAATAATTAAAAAGTCAAGCTAGGGGGCTTGCACACAAGTTCTACCCCTCATACAAATCCTTCGATCCACCAAAACCCTTAACCTTTAATCCAAATCCATGACTCTTCATTTCCCAAACCAATTAAACCTTCATCAAATCTAAAGCCTTTAAACCTTTCAACCTTTCATCAACCCTAACTCTTTCTTCAAGGTATGTCCAATCCCGCTAGGTTGAAAACCCGAAAGGGCGGCCTAGGCAAAAGTTAGGGCACAAAAACAAAATCAGATCCAGAACTACGAATGGTCTGATTCCGCAAGGATACGTAGGATCCCTCATCCCGAGGTCCAACCGTTTTAGGAGCATACTCTTTCTAGATCCCGACATAGACTCGAGTCTGAACCTAGCTTCGTTAAAACCTTTTCCTACCTACATTTATTTAAGTCACAAATTCAAACTTTTTATTTTTCAATCCAAGCTCTCCTTGTCCCTGAAGGACTCTCCGATGAATCCATGGTTCCTGGCGATATTTGACTTTGCCTATATTAACTTCCCAATAAACAATCCCCAGTGACAACTTTCAACGTTCAAGACAGATCAACTACATTATATCAGATCAAATACATTTCAATCAAGGCTCATAATGCCTAATTCAAGACAAGCTCGCCCAAAGTGGGGGCTTCCTACGTGTGGTGGTTCCTCCAATTCAAATCAAACTCCCGAAGAGTTGTAATCCGCGGACCTCGTTTACGGACCCCGATTATTTACTAAAATCGATTTTCGAAAATCATTCTATCTATTTCTGATCATTCTATCATTCTACACTTCTCCTAGCCTTGCAAAATCCTGATCTTGCATTGCATTTCATACATCCTAGTCTTGCATAATCCTGATCTTGCATTGCATTTCATACATCCTAGTCTTGCAAAATCTTGACCTTGCATTGCATTTCATACATCCTAATCTTGCATAATCCTGACCTTGCATGACGTGTCATCCCTTAGCTTTTCATAACCTTAATCCTTACATAGCGTCTTGTGCATCCTTAGAGAGTCTAAGTTTGCATCATTTGCATCACTATGTGCTTTATCTGAGTTGTTTGCACCTATCTGCTAACATCTTATTCTACAGGTAATCAGATTGCTTGTAGTAATTGTCCTGCATACTAACTTTGTTTTGCAGAGACCGGCGTATATAGATCAGTTCTAAACTGCAGAGCGTTTAGAATCGTTCTCCGTCCCGACACCGTATACTTTGACTTTCGGTTTCCCGAACCTTAGTTAAAGTGGGGGCTTCTGTAGACACATAATCGTGTCTCCCCATTTAGTACCCTATAATGACTAATACCCCGCTCTAATTGGTCCGGATCGAGGAAAGAATAAAGAACGAGTCTAAATTAAAATGTTTTAAGCTCAAAACCATATTCTAACCTTTTTTATTAACCCATTTCCGAAAAACTTTTTTATAACTAGTTTTACTAAGCTTAAAACGTTTTTAAATAATTTTATAAAAGCCCATGTTTGCAAAAACCTTTTAAAAATAGTTAATATGAAAGCTCAATTTGTAAAACCCTTTTTCTAGCCCAATTTAATTAATAGAGTTAATTAATTATATTAATTAGTTTTATTAATAAAAATATCTTTTATATAAAAAAATGATCTTTTTGCAAAGTGTTTTCAAATATCTTTATCTAACTATTTTGAGAAAATATCTTTTAAGAGGCCTAATTATTTTCGGTTACCTATTACATGCCAACTACCTAAACCTATATAATATCTCCATCCCTACTCTCCTCATAGTCTCACGGCCTAACAATCCCCCTCTGACCCATCACTAATTCCTTCACGGCTAATCATATAACACATCATACAATTCCTACACCCACCGCCTAAGACTCCTCGCCTAAAGCCTAATTCCCACGCCCAAAATCTTCTAATCCTCCCTGATCGCCTAACATCATCCTAATTGACTAAAAGTCAACGCCTTCCCTACAATACTCATCCTAGAATCTGCGCATCATATTCATCCTAATACCACAGTCCACAGTATGCACGTCAGCCAAACAAACTAAAAACATACAACATCACCATAAAGCACTACACTACAAGAAGTAATATTTGTTATTCGACGCAATACATAACACAAAACAACCCTTTTTTAAAGACTCTTACAACATTCAATTTTCTAATATACGTACAAATCAACGACCTCATACGGTGATATAATTTCTGAGGGTCAAATAAATTAACGATCTTTCTTTAATTTTATTATTTTCTTGAAGTTACTAACATTTTATTCATGATGTAGATTGTTAACAAATTCTTGCGACTGTAAGTATTGTATATATTATACTAACTCCCTGCAATATTTTCTTTTATTATATGCCTGCCTGATTGTTATATATATATATTATTATGATTGTCCTGCATGATTTTTATCACCCACATGTTATTTTTGCTAAATAAGACCTAAAGAATTGTTCTAACATTAATCAGATTAATTTGGACAACCAGTTAGGTTCCCTGAAATTTGATTGCCTAATAACTTGTCACTAAAAATTAGTCTTTTTATGTGTTTCCTGAACCAACCTAGACTAAATATTTTTAGGGTGTATAAAAATATTATATGATTATTCTTTGGCATAAAATTTGTAATGAATCAATATTTAGTAGAGGCCAACTTTGGGCGAATGTGGTTCATTCTGACTATATTCGTACCCTCACCCTCGAACTCAATCTTTGGTTCATTTTGACCATCTATGGAGTCAGGTTGGGGAAATCTACATTGGATAATTTATCCCTACGGTTTTCCCATTTCCAATTAGGTTTATGATTTTTCCTAAAAAGAATTGTTGGCGACTTCTTTCAATACAAAATAATTTTCAATATAACCATTACAATGGGGTAGTCAAATCTAATACGCGCTCACACCGCGTAGGCGAAATAAAAACACGCCTACACATAGATTTTGGCACCAATTAAGAAATAAATTTATAGCAAGAAGCTGGTATTTTTAGGCACTACTTAAGGTATTACAACTATATAAATGAACATGTTATACTCTCTTCTTAAACCCAAAAAAATAAGTATTCGCTGATTACAATATTAAACATAAAGTTTACCAAGGGACGTATTAATCATACAATAAGTCGTATTGTAAGTTTTTTAAAAAGTTCAAACTATAATAAGATCATTGACCACATACACATACCATCACTAAGATCGTGGGCCGTGATACTACGAAGATTACGGTATATCCCCATAAAACGGTGATTATTATTAGTGGGTTACACCGTGATCTTAGTGATGAATTATATGTTGACATTTGTATGATGGATATAATTAAAAGGTTTATCTGCAATACAAAATGCGATCCATAATAAAATCAATAATAACTGATATTAGCACCTCATGTATAGCACAAAAGAATAAACATCTTATGTACTAACACCTTATATTAAACTATCAACTGCATGAAGAACGGAATAGCCAATATACAAATTTCACTTTGATAAAAGAAACCAACTATATACAATAAAAAAAAGCTCCCCGAAACACAAAGATAAGGGAAGATAACAACGTCTCAACAAAAATCAACTTTTACTTGGCTCATGAGGTTTGTAAATCTTGAAGGAGGGTAGCCTAATTGTAACAACAAGCATGGGGATTTATTAAAGTTTAGTATAATGACAATGTGATTCCTTTCATTGTACAAAGTACCACTTCGCAATATTAATGTTCGCTAGGAATATGTTATCTTAATTGTATGGCATCTCTATGTAAGATGAAAGATTAAAATTACATATAGAACTTATGTGAAATTCATTGTCCATAATTTTAGTGTAGTTGTATCTTTGTTGTATATCTAATTAACTAACTAATATCTATATTTTTGATATACTCCAGATAAGGAAAATCATGATCAGTTGTTCAAGTTGCCATCATTGGATACACGTATCAAATCAACTCATATAAGTTCTTTGGTGATATATCTAATGGTAAGTTATATGTATTGTTTAGTTTATTCACAACCAAATCACAACCAAAAAAATAATATTACCATACATATGAAATTTGAGAGCTCCTAGTTTCTAGGTGTTCATCTCAAAGAAGATATAAAATGTCATATATTCTATTTCCACATATAAATTGATTTTTATTTTAATCTATATATTATCGTTCATTTGGAACAAGTATTATTGACCTGGGTCAGTGAGTTGATCACAAACTCACAATAAAGATGAACAAAAGGGTGAATCGTGCATGTAACAAATAATTGACAACACAATTTCTTCTATATTTTTCTCTCTAAAATAGATAAAAAAAAATTGATCAAATAGTATGAAACTTGCAAGCTTTACATTCTAAGAGAGGTGTATAGAATCTTACTTCTACTTAGAAGTCGATTATAAACTTAGCAAAATCTAAGTTTGCTAATAAAGTTCCAAAATGTAACAAACCTTTGCTTAGAATTCTGAGTCTTCGCTGTCATAAAAATTTTGTCCTTTTCCATCTCAATTTGAAAATCTAGAAAGTGAATCATCATCTTCATATAAGAAACTCATGTAGATAACATCTGAATCTCACACATCCAACACCAATGGATAGAAAACACAATCGAATTCATTTTTCTCCATTTTCGAAAATATCAAGTGTGTTCGATGAATCTAAGGTCGAACTTTTTGGATAACTTTTTTCGAATAAATCTAGTATTAATTTTTGGCAATGTTTCCATTTTTTGGTTTGCAATTTGCACGGGTTCATTTGGCCATATCAAGAGTTACCAGCAAAAGGGTTTGGAATTTTAATTTGTGATAAAGATCACGGGATCTCAAGACAACAAGAGAGAGGAGGTGAGCGGGACTGTGGAAAGTGGTGACTGCGGGAAGTAGGAGAAGAAATGGTTGCATGATTGAATCCCATTAATGGAGCGAATTGTGATTTTATCAGATCCTCAAAGTGAAGCAATGGGCAGATCAAAGACTTTTTCAGTCAACTTTTTTTAGAAAAAAAAATGTTTAGTCATGTGTTGCACCATAGTATTAATTACATCAGTCATTAAACGCATTGGTTATAAGCCAGTTTTAAAATATTCTTAATAAACGATATGATTATAAAAAGTATAAATCACGAGCTAATATTCACAACATGATTTTAGGAGAAACATTATTAAATCATAAAAACCTAGTT
This sequence comes from Beta lomatogona, assembly GCA_947646795.1. Classification (NCBI taxonomy): domain Eukaryota; kingdom Viridiplantae; phylum Streptophyta; class Magnoliopsida; order Caryophyllales; family Amaranthaceae; genus Beta; species Beta lomatogona. The sequence continues at coordinate 106,704 of CANSNZ010001312.1, forward strand.
ATTTGTAATATTGAAATGCAATAACTTAAAGCTTAAGCTCTATAAACAGCTTATTAACTTTAAAGAGCTAAAGGAGATTAGGCTATAAAGAGGTAATTTCACAATTAGCAAAGAAAAGTGTCAAAATTTGTCTTTATAAAGAAAAATCCCTTCATCCTAATTAGTTACCCCATATTGCTTTCGAGAAATCCTAATTAGTTGCAACATATCCTAATTTGGGAAGTTTTGTTCTCTTCTTTTACTTTGTTGTTGAACTCCAATTTCATTTACTTACCATTCTCTCTACATTTCTACTCTTGTTAAACTTTTGCTAAAACTAAATGTTGCAATAGATAAGGAGCAACAAATAATAAACAGAGGAAGTAGTAGAATTATGAAGAAAAAAAAAATCTATACAACAGATAGCAAAGAAGTGGGCAAAGTAGTACAATAGCATGAAAGTGCATGGTTCTAAAATATTAAGACAACCTATACACAAGAACATGGTAGCATGGAAGTAAGCAATGTAATGCAATATATATTATCGGAAAAAAGTTGTGTATAGTAGGAGTATAAGCTTTAAGATACCAATTAAAATCCTACTAATAAAAGATCAAATAAAACCATAAAACATTAGGTGCAAGTAAAGCTCATGATCAAAATGTCACTATAAACGTATGTATCAATCATATTGGTACATGACCAAAGGAAGAATCAAGTAGAGACCATATAAGAGAAGTAAATTCCCCTTAAAAAACAAATATAAGAGAACTAAATCAAGGTTAAGCTACAAATTTAAGCTAAAAAGCATGATAAACACTATAGAAACTAAATGTGAAAATATTAATCGTGTCTCCCCATTTAAGGGCCCAATGATGAAACATACCGCGGTCATAATTGGTCCGACCCCAGAGCAGAGCAGTCCGAAGAGGCAAAACTATTTTAAAAGTGTTGAATCGTATTTTAATGATCTAAAATCGTGTTGTATTTCGAGCCCAACACTTTGAAAAGCCCATTTAATTATTCATTAATAATTAATTGTTTTATTTAAAGAAAATAAATATTTTCAAAGATATTTTTTATAATTAAAATTAGATTTATCCCGTAAAATCAGATTTCCGGAGTCAAAAGATAAAAGAAAACCGTCAAAACGCGTTTTTTTTTATCAAAAAGCTGTCAAAACGTGTCAAAAGCAAGGCGGTGCGCTCTCAGCACACCAAGTGTGCTTAACGCACCTGCCTGCGCCAAGCGCATGGCCTAGTGCCAAGCGCACATGTTTGCCACGTAGACTTGTGTGTCACACAGAGTCGTGCGCCGAGCGCATTTCTCTGTGCGATGCACAAATGATTGGTCATGCTGCGTCAGGCGCACCAATGTGCGCCTGACACGTCTGTTTGTGCGTAACACAGCCTTCTGCGCCTGGCGCAGCTGGCACGTGAAGCGCAAGTTCCGTTTTCCCTATAAATAGGCTTCAATTTTCCGAATTAATAGACGGTTTTTAACACATAACACTCGACTTTTACATTACGAATACCTTACGAACCTTTACAAACCTCTCTACAAAACTCATACCTTTCAAATATACAAACACAAACACATTCAAATCTACATACTTTCAGACATACATATACGTTCAGATCTTCAGCCTTCACGATTGCTCGTCCCGAAGGTTGTCAATCACTCAGACCCAAGCCACGGTATAATTCTGAGGGTCCTTGAATACATTATTTTTATATTGAAGTTACTAACGATTTTTTTCCTGGTGTAGATCTTTAATATAAAAATTGCTCTTTTGTATATTCTAACCTTTTATTTCTCTTTTCTATTTATTTAATATATTCATATGCATGTTATGTGATTGTATGATTTTAATGCTTTCACCACCACATGTTATTTTTGCTATCAAAGACCTAAAAAATTGTTCTAATATTAATCAAATAATTTGGACAACCTATTAGGTTCCCTGTAAAATTGATTGCCTAATAACATATCACTAAAAAATAGTCTGTTATGTGTTTCCTAAACCAACCTAGACTAATATTTTTAGGGTGAATGAAAATATTATTTGGTTATTCTATTGCATAAAAATTGACATGAATCGATATTTAGTAGAGGCCAACAATGGGCGAATGTGATTCATTATGACCATGCTCGTACCCTCACCCCCGAACTCAATCTATGGTTCATTGATCATCTATGGAGTCAGGACGGAGAAATCTACATTGGATAAGTCCCCAATTTGTCCTTACGGTTTCCCAATATCCAATTAGGTTTATGAGTCTTCCTTTAAAAATTTGTTGGCGACTTCGAAAACATTTTCAATAAAACCTTAACAATGGGCTAGTCAAATACGCGCTCACACTGCGTAGGCAAAATAAAAACACACCTACATAGGGGTATTCTTGTCATTGTACTATTGTACAATATAATATATATATGAGTCCAGGCACCCAGATTAGGGTTAAGCCGTATCATTATCTTCACATGGTATCAAGAGCAAGAATTCTTTTATCCATAAACCCTATTCACGTTTTCTTGCCTCGATTCCGCTTCTCTTGCCGTTTCGCATCAAGCTTTGCATCGATGACCTCCATTGCTTCCATGGCATCCTCGACGACTCCTCTCTCTTCGCCGGCGCATGATATTGTTTCTTCGCTGCCATCTGTGAGTACCGTCCTGCCATCGTCATCGCTTGATCATTGTTCGCAGCCACGCAATACTCATGGCGCACTTAGTATCGGTTTTTTGCAGCCTCTTAGCCATTGTGATTCCATGGTTTTGCTGCCCTTCACGTGGACTCCCACGCATCCCACTCCTCGTCGTCTTTTCGAGGTTGTATCCTCTATTTTTTGGCAACAAGAACAAACAAACGGAAAAAGGAAAAGAGAAAATTAGGTGGGAATCAATTCACCCTTTCTTGCCTTTATGGCTAAGATGTGGGCTTGATTCACCTCATTCCTACCAACCTTGATTACTTCAAAATATTGAAAAGCCTTACTTGTGGAGATGGTGTCTTGGATTATAGTAGAGATGTCGAAAGGGGCTAGTCCTCTTATTAGCGACTGCAGAAGCTCTGTCGAATCCGTAGCGACTCTGATTGAGTTGAATCCTAAAGAGTTAACCTCATTGATCCCCTTCAACAAAGTGTAGGCTTCGGCTTGTAAAGCAGAATTTGCGAAGACCTTGCTGCCTTTTCATTAATTAGACCGACCCATCCTATTCCTGCAGCTTGATTAAGATTTTTATTATCCCTACTCTTCTAGGCACCATCAACTAAAACATACCGGACCCTAACAAAGATCGCTTTTATTAATGAACAAGGGTACGGCAGGGGCTTGATCGTGTTCTTCGGGATCCGAAGAAGTGACACCTTTACTAATCCTCCGCTCTTCCTCTTCCATATGAAGCTGCTTGGCGCTTAAAATGCCGAGGGGTTAGGCGCGACTCTTTTGAAAACAACGTTATTCCTATGGAGCCAGATTGATCAAAGAATAGCAATGAATTCTTTGCCTCGAATAGACTTGCTTTCATCTTCTTTCCAGAAGAACCTCAGGAAATTCATCACCCAATCCTTGAAAGGGATGTGACTATCCTACTGGATTCTAATTCCTAAAGTAGAACCACTCCAGACTCTTGATGAAACTTGCCAATCTTTAAAGAGATGTTGCGCGGATTCTTCACTAATATTAAACAGATTATAGAGGGGTGCCACAGAGATATTCCTCTTTCTCAAATTAAGGTTCAGAGCGAGAGCATGATTTAAAAGTCTCCAGACGAAAAATTTTCACTTTGGTCGGACTTCGAGAGCCCAAAGTTTGTGCCAAAATCTCATATCTTCCACTGAATTTTGGAGTCTACCAACTTGCTTATGAAGGGTAGCATATATCTCTTTGACCTTGACTTCCCCGGTTCTAGAAACACTCCAAACATACTCATCGGTCTCAGCCTCAACATGTATGTGAGTCGCCAGTATTCTAGCAGCAGAATCTCGTTTGAAAATTTTCCAAATGATGGAGAAGTTCCCGCATTTCTTGCCAGTTACCATTAGATCTTGAGCTGTGTCGAGGGAGTGATCCTCCAATCTGACATTCTATTTGATCGAGAGTGGTTCTCCGACAACCCATTTGTCCTGAAGAATTTAAGTATGAGAACTATTCCCTATCCTTTTCAAAAAAACCATTGCGATAATCTTGAACTGCTCAACATAAACCCCGAAATCCCAATGAGACTCTCCGCAGCTTCTTATTTTGAAGAACAATGTCTACTGGGGAGCCTTTGTATTTAGCACACATGACTTTGCTAACCAGGGTTTCTCTGTTATTATGAATTCTAACCGCTTGCTTTAGGAGTAGAGCCTTATTAAAAAAGTGGACGTTTATAACTCCTAACACTGCTCCTCATTTCGAGAGTTCGATGATATATTTTCTTCTCCAAAAGATTGTTCATAATTCCTTCGATCCTCCCCAAAGGAATCTAGCAAATAGCTAGTTCAACTTATTTGTCTGTCATCTTCGGAATGAGAAAAACACCTAAAGTATGTTGACAAAGAGATGCAAGGATGCTATTAATCAGAAGAAGTCTACCTGCATGGGAAAGTGCTAGGTTTTGCCAACTACTTATTTTCTTTTGAACTATTTAAGAGAGGTTTGAATTTGGAGGAGCTTCTTCCATCCACTTCCACATTGCACATTTGCACCCCAAATAATTGCCTAACGAGTCTGCTGAGGAGGTTCCCAAGATACCGCGCAAGCTCTCTTTAAGGTATTTGGACTAAATGTAATAATTGATTTGTTGTAATTTATCACTTCACTAGACACTTTGCGAAACTTCCCCAAAAGGTCCTTAACAACATAACAAGTCTCCGAATTTGCTTTAGAAAAGAAGAGTGAGTCGTCTGCGAAAAATGAATGAGCGCGACAATGAAATACCTTGCAGCTCACCCTCATTATGAGCTCTGAGAAACAAACGGGAAAGAATTTCATAACAAGAATGAAAAGATAAGAAGAGAGCGGATCACCTTGTCTCAAACCCGCAAGAGGGTTTGAATCTTGCTAAGGGCTCGCCATTAACTATAACTGCGTATGTGACTGTAGCCACACACTGCATAATCCACTGCCTACACTTCGGGGGGAACCTCATTTTATCGAGAAGCCAGGCCAAGAACTCCCAGTTAACTTTATCGTAGGCTTTGAACATATCTACTTTAAGAGCGGCAAAAAATTGATTCCCCTTAGTCCTTTGCTTGATTATGGTCATCAGCTCATGGGCTAGAAGACAATTGTCCCCGATTAACCTCCCTGGGACGAAAGCATTATGAAAGGGAGAAACAATACTTTTCATAATCGGTTTTAATCTATAGGTTATGAGCTTGGAAACAATCTTGTAGATGACGTTGCACAGACTTATAGGTCTGAATTGGCTTGCTCCATCAGGTCTTTCTACTTTCGGTATCAGGCAAATGTGAGTGAGGTTCCATTCCTTCACCATAAAAACTGTTTTTCATGAAATGATGGACTGCCAAGAAAACATCATCTCCTACAGTAGACCAAAACATCTGGTAAAAGATTGGAGGGATGCCATCTGGGCCAGGAGCTTTTAAACCGTTCATTTGGAAGACTATAGCTCTAACCTATTCCTTCGAAGGCGGTTTTTGAAGATCCTCTGTTAATAAAGCATATGTTGTTAGTTTCAAAAATCAAATACAAGGAACTTATAGTCAATGTACTCAAAACAATTCTACAAGTGCTAAAATGTTTTCACGCTCATTCTCATTCTATGTCTCCTACCAAAACAAAAGCTATTGGTTCACACTTACGTAATTTTCTAGAGTTCAGTTTTTACTTATAAGTTTCAAATCATAATACGTTTCATCGTCATATCTGAGTTTTGCTAGCAATGGTGCTTCTTCAAGCGTCGAAGAACTTGGGAATCGTTGGTTTCAAACATTTGATATCATTGATCTGAATGATATTAGCATCCTAAAATGAAATAAATCACATGTTATATGTCATACTACCTCCGTTTTTCATTGTTACACTTCACTTTGGGGAAGAATCAAGGAAATTTTGCAAATAAAAAGCAAGAAAGAAGTACAACTAAAGAATGTTAGGTTTTGGGAAATGTAAAGGAAGCATTAAAATATTATAAGAGAGAAAATTTGGGTAGGTATGAAGGTTTTTGGTGGATTATTAAAAATGGGTGGTGGGGTATATGAGGTAGAAAAGTGAAAAAGGTTGATGTGATAGGTTACCGTATAAGGAAAAATTGAAAGTGTAACAATTAAATAAAAACGGCTAAAAAAAGAAAGCATACCAATTAAAAAAAAAGTGGATGTAGTATTTAATTTTATAAGGAAATAATAACTAATATATATAAAATGTATATACTTCCTTCTTGGTTGGGGAGGTTGCTTCCTGAAAACCGTTTTGTAATCTTCTTTCACGACTAGTTTCATTGTTTGCGATCCATTGCAGTGCCTTGAACTAGAGGTGATAAAATAGCGGGTCGGGTTCGGGCAGGGCCGCGACAAAAAAAAAATTCCCATTAGTCGGGACGAGCCAAATTTTGGGCCAAAATTTTCTACCTAGAGCCCGCTTTTTTGGTCCAAATTTTGAATTAAAAAATATATTTTTAGGTTGCCCAAACCCGTCCCAAACCTAAAAAAATTGGGCCGGGCCCGAATTTGAGCCCAAAAAATCTGGCTAAACCCAGGCATTTTTCGGGCGGACTCGCTTTGATCGGGTATACCTTGAACATATCAAATGTATAATCGTATTTTCATTGGGTAGGATCCACATTATCAAATAACTCTTGAAGTGAAATTTTAATGCTAATATCGTATTTCTGACGTTAGAGTGCTTGTAACCAATCAATGAGAATACAAGCCCAACACAGATCTACATTAAAAAAAATGGTTACTTCTTTAATTTAAAAAAAAATATTCATTGTCCTTAAGTGTAGTATATACTGCATATTATATTTAAAAAAATCTTAAGATTAAGCTTTTTTTATCATTCCAAATTGTCCAATATGGGATTTTCAATGTGGAGCCAAGAATGTGAATAACCTTTTGAGAATTATAAACCTACCAAATATACTTGGATTACAACATGATTATATCTTCCTTACTTACATATAAATCACAAACAATGATCAAAACATAATATATGGATAATGTCAAGGTACAACTTACACATTCTCAAAATCTTAGTTCGTTCGCTAATTGACCTATTTTTCTCCCTAAATTCCGAAAATTCGAAATTCCCAAAACGTAGACACAATCAGAAAAAACTAGTCTGATCATGGTTTGGATCTATTTTTATATTATTTTTTATTTTTTCACTTAAAAAAATTATCGTATTTTTAGGTTTATAAACACATTTTATTTAATATTGGAAAAAATATTGATATTAATAATATAACAATAATTTTTTGATATATCATCTATAAAAAATAGATAAAATATAGTAAAATTAAGTTTTATATAAAAAACAAAAACAAATACGTCCAACTGATCAAAACTTTAAAAAACTTGGACCAAAGACCGGTCTATTTTTCATTTTGGATTGGAAGATGAACACCCCTAATTAAGGCTCTGTTCTGTTCAACTTATTTTAACTTATTTCAGAAAAAATAAGATAAGATAAGATAAGATATATAAGATAAAATAAGATGTTAGACACACACAATAAACTATCTTATAAGATAAGATAAGATCAGATAAGCTAAGACAAAATAAGTTGAATCAAACGGACCCTAAGTCCCAAATTTGCAAATTCGCCCTTATGCCTCTAAAATCTAAGGAATGGGGTTGAAATTACACACTAGAGGTGATCAACATGGGCCCAACCCAAAAATGGGCGAGTTTTGGGCACGAAATCTGGGCCACGGGAGACTAAAAGTTTGAATATTGACTTATATAAATTTTTCTTACTCCAAATTATTGAATATATCAGTAAAATACACATTTACCGATGTCACTTTCATACACGTTTTGATGAAGTACAACCGATTTTTTTCGAGGCAAGTGCCGACTACACTTATTTGATGCATTAATTTTTTTTCCGGAACCGGAAAAACACTTGCCCAAAACCAAACATGAAGTTCCATTTTTCACGAACAAATACAAATATGTGACTAACTTCTACTCGAACCGACGCGATTATTGTCGAACTTATGTGATTTTCATCAATAACTAAAATAAACTGAAACAAAACTGAATACTACCGCAACGTATTTTAAGCGCTATGGATTCAACCGTTGGTTGGTTTAACTGTTTGGATAAAACTGGTTTAAACTGCAACTGAACTGAACTGAAAATGGAAAGAAAAAAAACTGAATTAAACTGAACAAAAAAGTTTGTTAACTGAACTAAATAGAACTGTTAATAATTTTGACTGTTACAAACTGAACTACTATGAACTGAACTGTTTGGATATTAACCATCACTGAACAGTTGAATTGAATTGACACCTCAAGGGTATAACGAGGGAAGAGGAAGTTGAAGACAGCGTAAATGAATGCCCAAAAGATAAAAACTATTAAAGCATTCAAAAACAGATATAATAGTCAATAATAACAGCGAATAAGCAAAAATTACCATACATCTATACAAATATATTAAAAGGCGTTCCTATCAAAGGAACAGTGCCACGTGGCACTGTTATCAAACTTCTAATATAATTTAGACACTAGGATTCGAATACACATGTTTATAATCTCATTTAAAAATATTAACAATGTGTAGTTATTAGGATTCGAACACAAGACCTTTGAAATGAAATGTGGGTGTTTAACCACTAATGAAGTCTTATAATTATATGTAATTATAAAGACATAGACAAACTGTTCTCAAGCTTCTAATACAATTTAGACACTAGGATTCGAATACACATGTTTATAATCTCATTTTAAAGTATTAACAATGAGTAGTTACTAGGATTTGAACACAACACCTTTGAAATGAAATGTGGGTGTTTAACCACTAATCCACTTCAATTTCAATGCTTAATGTTTCAAAGTAAAATATAATAACGTCTTATAATTATATGTAATTATAAAGACATAGACAAACTTTTTGATCACTAACACTTTTACCAAGTAATAACATTCTCTTACCCTAATTATACTAAAATTGTAATTTTTATCCCCAATTCATTAGAAGTTTTTTTAAACAACTCATCATGCCATAATGTCCATTTTCCAATTACAGACTAGACAGAGTATTACGAAAGCTAATAAAATTAATTATGAAATTTATGTATAATACAATATTTGATAATGTAACTGACCCGGGGCATCGCCCGGGCCAAAATACTAGTTTTACCTCAAAAAGATGTAAGCTGTGATTTTCACAAACATGAGAAGAAATGGCTTGATTCAACAACGGTGAAATTAATAGAGAAAAAATAAAGTGTAAAATAGAGCAAATGAATCAAAAAAGTACGCTTTATAAAAAGAAAAAAATGCAGATGAAGAAGAGGGTAGATAGCATAACAATGGATGTTAGAATTTCACTTGAGTCATCTTTCAATTTGAATTTGATGATATTGAGAAGTGAAAATGGACATGGAGTTGACTAATGTAGTATTACCTATGTTCCTAAATAATAGTTACACTTACACTTTTCACGTATGCCAATGCAATATTTTACACTCCCTTCTTCACTACCATAGTGTACTGTTATTATCTCGTTTTGATGAGAATTTTATGCAAAGCTAAAAATTAATAGGAAAATTGATTCTAATAATCCAACCTTTGGGCCATCCGCTCAAATCAATCCCACCTTTTGATTATTCTTTAATAATCCAACCTTTTAGCACGATCCGCTCATATTCAACCGTAAAACCAGTAACTTGATGAAGTTGTAAAATTTTGTTTTATTTTTTTCCATTTTTCTCTTTTCTACTCGATCTATCTGTTTCTCTCTCTTACCTCCATCACCACCCCTAACTCAGTACTCACCACCCCCTGCCCCCTCCCCACCCCTGCGAACAACACCTACCACCCCCACCCCGCTAAGGAGCCACCTGCCCCATCACATCGATCGAATCAACCCCGTCATCATCTCCTCCACCCATCATCATTTCAATTCTTCTGTCTCTTATCTCTCTCTCTCTCCTAGACTCGTTCTCTCAATCGACGTTGTTTCCGCTGAGAAATTAAGGATTATAATAGGTTGTGAGATGTGATGTGGGCCCCAAGAGTGATCACACGAGCTTCGATATCCGTTCGCCCGAAACCCGCAAAACGAAGTTAGACTACCCGGGGTGGTTCGGGATCGCCCCTCCAACGCTCAAGTCGGTTTGTGATTGAGGTAGGGAGAGAACGTCTAGAGAGAGATGCTCCAGTTTGGTAGGTGAGAATTGAATACCTTATTCATTGATGAGGTTGTTGGTATTTATAGTATTGGGGATTTCCCAGACAGGAACCATTGGTTGGATGGGCCTCAATGGCTATGTTGCCTTTTCAGGTAATGATTATTTCAACCTTTTAGAGGGTTCCCAAGTTCCTGAGATTAGGTCAACTTTCAGGTGGCACCCACTGTTGCCACCTGTCTAAGGCTTTAGGAGGTTTTTGTGTCCTTGTTGGGCTGGTAATTAATTTAGCCCAAACAATTAGCCCCACGCCAGGGATGGGGGATCATGGAGGTCTAACTGGGTGACGCCCATCCGTGGCGGAATAATGGCCGCCTTACTTCTAACTGACTCACTGTCCATCCGAGGTAGATGAACCGAATGAACCATGGAGCCGACCCAGTCAATCCTTGTTGACGGGCTCCATGTCGACCGAGTTATTTTCTGTTTGAAGGAAAGAGCGCCGATTGGGTCATTGTCGACCGAGTCATTTCCTTTTGAAAGGAGAGTGCCGACCCGGCCGCCTCCTGTTAAAGGAAGCTGGGAAGACCGAGTTATTTCCTGTTGAAGGAAACAGTGCCGACCAGGACATTGCCGACTGGGTCAGGTTCTGTTGAAAGAAGGATGCTGACCCGGTCGCCTCCTTTTGGAGGAAACTAGGAAGACCGAGTCATTTCCTGTTGAAGGAAATAGTACCGACCAGGCCATTGCCGACCGGGTCAGGTCCTGTTGAAGGAAGGGTGTCGACCAGGTCAGTTTCCGGGTCGTCCCCCTTTTGAAGGGAAGGAGCCGACCGAGTCGCTTTCGTTTGAAGGAAAGAGCGCCGACCGGGTCACTTCTTGTTGGAAAGATGGGTACCGACCGGGTCATCCACTATGGAAGAAGAGGGGAACCGACCAGGTCACCTCCTGCTGAAGGAAAAGTGCCAACCAGGTCACTTCTTGTTGTAGAGTTTGGCGCCGACCGGGGGGTCCTCTAGGGAAGAAGAAGAGAACCGATCTGGTCACTTCCTGTTGGGGGAAAAGTGCCGACCGGACCATTCCCTCTTGAAGGGATTGATGTTGACCGAGTAACTCCTTGCTGGAAAGGGGTTATACCGACCAGGTCGTTCCTCAATGGGAGGATTAATGCCGACCAAATTGTTCCTTGTGTGGGGGCCACTCAGGTGAGGGGCTAATGAACCCCAAGTTTGTCCGAGCGGGTGCTAGCTGATACATGGTTATGCTTTACCAAGTATAGAAGCGACTCGGCAAAGGAGGGGAGCTTCAATTGGCTGAGTAGGTATGAAGCCACTTGGATGAGGGGCTAATGAGCCCCAAGTTTGTCCGAGTGGGTGCCAGCTGATACTTGGCCATGCTTGGCTAAGTATAGAAGCAACTCGGCAAAGGAGGGGAGCTCCAATTGGCCGAGCAGGTATGAAGCCACTCGGATGAAGGGCTAATGAGCCCCGAGTTTGTCCGAATGGGTGCTAGCTGATACTTGGCCATGCTTGGCCAAGTATAGAAGCGACTCGGCAAAGGAGGGGAGCTCCAATTGGCCGAGTAGGTATGAAGCCACTCGGATGAGGAGGTGGACGAGGGTATCATTCTATACCCTTGGGAGGTGTCGTTAGCCTATCCCCCCTCGAGGAATTACTTAGACAAATATTTGTCTTCTGATGTAGTGAGGGTGGCCATGCCGAGGGGAGCAGGAGAGGCGTTGACTTCAGGTCAGGAACTAGAGTACCCCGACCTTGATCCGAAAGGGGGTCCAGGGACCTTCTTTCCCGAGCCGGGTCTGATAAAATCCCTCATCGAGGACCTCCGAGGGACGGCGATGAGGTTTCAAATAAGGGACCCATTTTATTTGGTCCGACCGGACGCCCACCACACAATCCTTACCCCACCGCGCGGATGTGTAGCGGTCTACTATAAGTCGATGGAGATGGGGCTTCAGTTTCCTTTTACTCCTTTCGTCAGGGAGTTGCTGAATGCCTATGATTTGGTGATTTGTCAGATTTCACCCAACTCTTGGGGGGGTAATCAACGCCTTCCAGGTTTTGTGTAACCTGCTAAACGTCCGACCAACCCTCAAGCTTTGGAGGCACATGTATAAGCTGGTTGAGGTGATGGCCGCGACGAATGGACCCGGTTGGTGGAGTTTCCAAGTCCGACCGGGGTATTGGACCGTTCTTAACCTCCCTTCTTCTCAAAAGGGGTTCCGGAGAGAGTTTGCTTTTGTTTACTTCGGCGGAGATTGGGGGATTCCTCTGTTCCCTCGGGAAACCGAGCCCATCATTAGCTTGAACTTCCGAGTCGGGGAGCTCGATGACGAGGAGGGCGTAGCAGCTTGCTACATGCAGACTGAATCTAAAATAGTGAATGGAGGCGAGATATTTGTGCCAGGCCAATGGTTACACGACTGCCAGCTCTTCAAAAATGAACATTTCCTCTCGCCTATGGGTCTAAGCTCGACCTTTCCGAAGGGTAATTTGCCGAGGGGGTGGCTTAAGGTTATCGGTCGGTTGCTGTACTTTTTCGTTTTTCAACTAACATTCTGATTTTTTTCTCTGTTCCGCATAACCTTCCCGGGCATACATAGAAGAAACTAACCCTGCAATGGCCGATAAATTGAACGTAGCTGCGATGAGGTCGGCTCGGCTTAGAGCCGAAATAGCGGCCAAGACCATGAAGGTTCCTGCCCCACCCAAGGTAAATGAGATTTAGTACTTCCTATATCAGCCGAGTGGCTTTCTGCCTGTTTTATGTCGACCGACCGACTTGTCCTGTTTTAGGACCCGGCCAAACCAAAGCAAAGGAAGAGGAAAGAGCGATCTTCCGACAAGGTCGCTCAAACTGAAAAGGCTCTCGCCAAACGGGAGAAGGCTGCCAAAAAGGCCAAGTCTTTTGAAGTTATTAGCCCGAGGGGGAAGCCCCAGCCGACCGATGGTGGCGATATTACCCTTCACTCCTCTGACTTCAATCCGATCAGGAGCCCTGAATACACTCCTCTGTCTCCGTCTTTCGACCGGTTCGGGGGTCGCCCAACTGATGTGGCGGCCTTGGGCGTGCCTTTCACGGGACTTAGCCGTGCTGAAAAGGATGGGCACTGGACCAAGGCCCTGGAGTACATATATACTCCAGCCGATCGGGAGTATGTTGAAGTTACTCATGGTCCGAATGAGACCAATGAGCTTTTCCGCACTTGGCTCGATGTAAGCCTGCTTTTTCCTTCCCAATCATTTTCTTATTTTTACTGGCTCAGCTTGCTAACTTTCTCTTTTGTTTCAGTTCTTCGCTCGGATGGCCAACGTTGCTCAGAATAGGGTTAGCCTAGCCGAAGAATTGGCTGTCCTCAAAGAGAAAGCCAAGAAGCACTTCGACGAGGTTTTCCGGGCTAATGAGGACAAGCGCATCGCTGAGTCAAAACTCGATGATGCCGAGAGGGCCATCAAGGCTGACCAGAAGGGCTTCGAGGAGGAGCGGGCCAAATGGGATAAGGAGAGGCCTGACCTCGTCCTGGCTCGCGACTCTGCTCAGACTGCTAAGGATGAGGCCCTTTCTAAGCTAAAAGAGGCCGAGCAGAGACTGACCGACCCGGAGGCCCAGTTGACCGAGGCTGAAGGCAAGATCAAGAGTGAGGATCAGTGGTTCGCTACTGGGAGAAATCTGAGGCCGCTGAGGTTTATGCCAATGAAGTGGGAAGCGCGGCCCATAAGATGGGGGAGGACGAAGCCTTTGATCGGCTGAAGAAAGTCTTGGCTGAGTCCCATCCCGATCTGGTTTGGGACGATGTCTGGTCTGGCTACCAGATTTCGATTGATGCCGACAACGCTGAGATTCGGGCTCAGATGGGCTTAAGGAGGCTAAAGCTGATGGCGATGGAGAGGACGATGGTGACGATGACGGTCGGGTCGATGTTAATGTTGTTGATGGTGATGACGACGATGATGATGAAGATGATGCCGATGAGACCGATAATGTTAATCGGGGGAGGAGTTGGTCTGTGACAACACCGAAACGAATGCCGGGAGCATGACTGATCCTCCCCCTCCCCCTAGCTCTTAGGTTGTATGGCTTTGTACTTAGCAATTTTTAGCTTTTTTGCTAGTACTTGGGAGATCTTCTTCTGTAATATTCGACCACCTTAATGACATTTATCGTTTGGCTTCACTTTTTCTCAGATTGTGTTTGTCGGTTGAAATTATGTGTTCACCTAGTTTTTGCCCGATTAGTAGTTTGTCTTGTTTTTCTACCTGACTGAATGGTGGATGCTTGTTTTGGATAATCATTGTACTTGTTTATATTTCGACTGGTTAAGTCCTTGGTTACAAAAAATGTCGCGACTTGCCGAATAGGCGTCACATTGACTGATTAAGTCCTTGATTACAAAAAATGTCGCAACTTGCCGAATAGGTATCATATTGACTGGTTAGGTCCTTGATTACAAAAAATATCGCGACTACTTGGTAGTCCGACTCATTACATGTTTAGCCTATTCGTTACATTTTGCTGTTGATCTATTAAATGTGCCCCAATTGCAAGTGACAAACACACTACACGTAGAATTTTTTGAGGTTGTCGGAATTCCAGGGTCGGGCTAAGGGGATGTCCTCTGGGGACTCTAGTCGGAATGTGCCGGGTTTGACAACTTTTACTACTTTGTAAGGGTCGTCCCAGTTAGGCCCTAACTTTCCTTTGAGGTGCAAGAGCCCTGTAGCTTCAACTTTCCGAATCACCCAATTGCCGAGTTGGATTGGCCTGGTTTTTACACGACGGTTAAATTGTCGAGTGACTCTTTGCTTGTTTTGAATGGACTTAAGTAGGGCATTGCCCCTTGTCTCTGGCAACAAGTCTAAGTTGATTGGTTTTTCCGCCTCGTTCTTCTCAAACTCGTAGAAGGTCACCCGGGGTGAAGGGATGCCGACCTCCACTGGTAGGACCGCCTCGCTTCCATACATGAGGCTGAAAGGGGAGTGTCCTGTTGCTTCCTTAGTGGTTGTTCGGGCCGACCAAAGTACCCCTGGCAGGTCATCAACCCATGCTCCTTTGGCAGCCTGTAAGGATTTCTTGATTCCTTTGAGTACTATTTTGTTGGCCGATTCGGCTTGCCCGTTCCTCTGTGGCCTGGACACCGCAGAAAATTTGGTATGTATCCCGAACCGGGCGCATTGGGCCACTGTTGAATTGTTGTCCGTTGTCGGAAATTAGCACCCTGGGTACCCCGAATCTGGTTATTATGTTCCTCCATATGAATGCTTGAACCTGTTTATCTGTTATGGAGGAGAGCGGCTCAGCCTCTGTCCACTTGGTGAAATAATCAATGGCGACTATCAAGAACTTCCTTTGACCAGATGCTGGGGGAAACGGTCCGAGCAGGTCCATACCCCATTAATCGAATGGCAGCACTTCTTGGATTATTGTCAATGGGGTGGTTGGTGCTCTCGGAATGTCCGAGTTGATTTGGCACGACGGACACCTTTTGACCAGCTCTTGAGCATCTTATTTCAGAGTAGGCCAGTAGTAACCTGCTCTAAGGGCCTTTTCGGGTATGGTTCTTCCCCCTTGATGGTTCCCGCAGGCTCCTTGGTGGATTTCACTCAGTATATAATCCCCTTCTTTAGGAGTTACACATTTGAGCAGGGGGTGGGTGAAGGATTTCTTGTAGAGCTGGTTCTCGTGCCATATGAACCATCCACATTTATGTTTGATTCGCTCAGCCTCCTTGTGGTCCTCGGGTAATGTTCCATCTCGCAAGTACTCGACCATCTCTTTCATCCAAGTGGATGTCCGATTCAATATTAACTGCTCTTTGGCGTTGATGCTTGGCTGACGAAGGACTTCCCACATAGTGGTCCGAGGGGCTGATCCCTCTGCCGAACTGGCCATCCGAGCCAGAGCATCCACCTGTTGATTTTCCGATCGGGGTATGTGGGTGATGCTGAACTGAGATAGCTTTTTGATGAACTCTTGGGTCTTGGCCAAGTACATCCTGATGTTATCTTCCTTGGCTTCGTATTCGCCTGACACCTGACCTACTATCAGTTGTGAGTCAGATTTGGCGCTGATTATCGTATCCCCGGCCAAGAGGCATAGCTGAAGCCCAAGGATGAGGGCTTCGTATTCGACTTCATTGTTGGACCCCAAGAACTCGAATTTGACGTCATACTCCATCTTTTCCCCGACTGGGGGTTTAATCACAAGACCAGCTCCACATCCCGTCTTGGTGGACGAGCCATCTACTTGCAGCTCCCATCTACCATGTTCACTGACTGGGGGCCTGGTTGTGCATTCAGTTATGAAATCGGCTAAGGCTTGGGCTTTGATTGCCCTTCTTGGCTCATATTCTAACCCAAAGTCTGCTAACTGATCCGCCCAATCAGTCATCTGACTGGAGTGGTTCCTGCTTTCGATCAGCTTCCTGAGCGGTTGCCCGGTGAGGACTTTAATCGGAGGAGCTTGGAAGTAGGGCTTAAGCTTCCGACTAGCCATCACCAAGGCAAAGACCATCTTTTCGACTTTGCTGTATTTGGCCTCCGCGCCTCGGAAGGCGTGACTAATAAAGTAGACCGGGTGTTACTTTTCTTCTCTTTCGGCTATCAGAACGGCGCTGAGCGCGTATTCTGAAACGGCCAAATAAATGAACAATATTTCCCCCGGCAAGAGGGATATCAATTTAGGGAGGGTTGATAAGTGTGTTTTGAGGGAGGTGAACGCCTGTTCGGCTTCGTCATCCCAAGTGAATTCTTTTCTCTTCAGGGCTTTGAAGAAATGTAAGCTCTTATCTGTTGACCGGGACAGACCGAGGGCGGCCAAACAGCCGGTTAGGCGTTGAACTTCCCTTACGTTCCGAGGAGACTTCATCTCCATCACCGCTTTGATTTTGTCAGGGTTTGCTTCGATTCCCCTTTCATCCACCAGGAATCCGAGGCACTTCCCTCCATTTACCCCGAAGACGCACTTCTTTGGGTTCAGTATCATGCGGAATTGCCTCAACGTGTTAAGAGTTTCTCTTAAGTCTGAGGGGTGGTCACTTTAATTTGGACCTTGCTTTTGACGATCATGTCGTCAACTTATACTTCGATGTTCCGACCCAGTTGGTCGTTGAAGATTTTGTTCACTGTCCGCTGATAAGTGGCTCCTGCATTCTTAAGTCCGAATGGCATCATTTTGTAGCAATATACCCCTTGGTTTGTAACAAAGGCGGTGTGAACTCGGTCATGCTCAGCCATTGGGATCTGGTGGTACCCCGCATTTGCATCCATGAAGCTTAGAAGGGCATGACCCGCCGTTGAGTCGACCAGCCTGTCGATCTTGGGCAGAGGGTGGTTATCTTTCGGACAGGCCTTGTTCAGGTCTGTGAAGTCCACACACATTCTCCATGCCCCGCTTGACTTTTTGACAAGCACAACGTTGGCCAACCACTCTGAGTATTGACATTCTTCTATGAAACCTGCCTCAAGCAATTTCTTGACTTCTACAGCTGTCGCGGTGTTTCTTTCGGGGCCTTGGTGTCTCAGCTTTTGCTTGAATCCTTCTTTGATGCTGAGCTCGTGGCACATAATCTTGGGGTCAAGTCCAGGCATTTCAGCAGCTTCATAGGCGAAGACATCCCTGTACTCTGTGAGTACTTGAATGATTTCTTTTCTTGTTTGACGGTCCATGGCTTTGCCTACTCTTAAGGTCCGACCAAGTTATTTGTCGATAATAACTTCTTCGTCGTCCTCAGCTGGCTAAGGGAGTTCGTACTGCTTGGGGTTCTCAGTGATGTAAACCCCGAGGCCCCCTGAGGGCTGATTTTCTTCTCGTTTTCTCTTTTTCAAGTCCTCTTGGACGTCGATCTTGCTCTTAAAGCTGTTAATGTAACATTCTCTTGCTGCTTGCTTATCACCTTGGATCTTCCGAACTTTTCCTTCGTCGGTTTCGAATTGCATGAGGAGTTGGTAAATGGAGATTGTCGCCTTGACCTTGTTCAGAGTCGGTCTTCCCATTATGATATTGTACGGTAGAGGGATGTCCACCACAAGGAAGTCAATCAGTAGGCTTCTTCCATTGCCCTTCTCTCCCATCCGAGTGGGCAACTTTATCGATCCGACAGGATGCACCGAGTTTCCCCCGAAGCCTATGAGTGGCTGATTGAGGGGGGTTACATCCCGTTCGTTGTATTTCAACTTCCTAAGGCACTCTAGTGTGATTATGTCGGCTGAGGATCCACTATCCACTAACACCCTTTGGACTTTTGCGTTAGCCACTTTGTGCTCAATGACCAGGGGGTCGTCATGGGACGTATGTAAGGCCCGACTGGATTCCCCAAATGTCATGACGGGGCAATCGGGGCGGGGATGGTGGACTTCAAGTGATAGGCGTGTCGCGCACCTAACAAAAAAAATTAACCTAACTAATCCTCCTAACTATGTAGTAGGGTAAGTCAGAATCGATCCCACATAGACAAATAGTATCAAACACTAGTTATCCTTGACTCAATTCAACTAAACAAGTGGCAAACGATTATGATCGATGAGCAACTAACTACTATGAATGTAATGCGACTAATAATATGAGAATAAATTCAAGGGCTAAAAACACCTAGAATTAAGCATCACCACTAGCATAATTAACGTAAAGATAAATTTCTACCCCAAACTAGTCAAGTAAATGTTCACAAGGAAAAATGCGCCCTAAACAATACCATAAACCTCTCCCGAGTATCTATGGCTTCCCTAATATGCAATCAAGCCTACTCCCGTGGAATCATTCAAATTAAAGACATTAAACACAACACTCTAACTTTCTAACAGTCCATTCTACCTACTCCCGTGGAGAACTTCCTGCCCTTAATTGAAATACTCAAATTCGTCAAAACCCAACTCCCGTTGTGATCAAGACAATGGAATGATAGCAATACTAATTATCCCTAATCTAGTATTGGAAATTGCATGATCAATTAAGCAACTAAATTGGGGATTTAAAGGAATAAATCAAACATCAATCATGGTTAGGGTTTACTTAACCCTAGATTGGAAAACTACTCACACATATTAATTAAATGAACTAAATAAAATATAAGGAGAAACATAACTAATAATCAAAATTATAAAAGAAAATACTTAAATTGATGATGAAAAAATGAAGTCTTGAATAATTCTCCAAAAGCCAAGAGCAAAACTCACGCTTCACCTTGTTATCTCGCTAGAGAGAAAATAATAGAAGTCCTACTTGAATAATGAGTAATCAATAATACTAATTAGCCAAACCCTAATATAAAATTGTAACTCCTAATACTAGTAGAATTCTAAGTTACAAGAGAAGGATGGTCCACTAAATCATTAAAAGAGGCGGAATTTAGCAATCCGCGCGTGCATAGGCAGCTTTAGCAAAAATTGGGCCAACTTGCGAAGCTCATATCTCTTAGAATATAGCTCGCCTTGGGCCTTGCAACATATAGTTGGAAAGCTCTTCAAGCCTACTTTCCAATGTCGCTGGAATTGTCCAATTATCACTGACGATTCAAAAGTTATGGATCAAAGAGTGAACATGACTCCATTTCCATAATTCTTTCATTAAATTTCAACTCCAATTTAGCTCCAAATTGCACTCAAATATATATGTAACGATCCTTATCAACGTAGCTTGCTTCCAATTGCTCCTAAATACTCAAGGTTGTCCAACAATACTCCAATTATGTTCTCAATACCTGAAATTCATCAAAGAACACCGAAAACGCACAAAAGGAGTAATATTTCACAAATTAAGTAATAGTATGCAATTATGAACTATAATTCACCTAAATGCTCCTAAAATGCAACCTAAATGCACCTAAAACCTATATACAAATATGATACATCATCAAGTACATGGTGCTTAAGACTCTGGAGGTGGGCTTTGCGTGATCGGCCGGTTAGGCCTCCCGACGCGAAGCCACCTGCAATGACTCCAATGAATCCTTCAGTGCCTCCGATGTTCGACTGACCTCCCTTCTATTTGCCTTTCTCCTCGCTTGTGTATTTGAGGTAGCAGTTCAGCTTGCCTTGATAAGCCAGGTTGTCGAGGGATTTCTTGAACTCTCTGCAGTCCTTGGTGGTGTGTCCACATTCTTTGTGGTACTCACACCACTGGCTCTTATCTCTCCGAGCAGATGACGTTCTGATGGGAGGTGGGCGGGGGAGCATGGACTTTTCCTTGATGTCTAAGTATATCTCCCTTCTGTTCTTGCTGAATCGGGGGTCGTTGCCGTGATCACTGAACCTGTCTGACCGACAGCCCGTTTTTTGTTGTTTCGGCTGGTCTTTGTGACTTCCTAATTCATCCTTCCTTTTCTTGGTTCCGTCGTCTGAGTGGCGACATATGTCTGCTGCTTGGATGAATATTTGAGCCTTGTTCATCACCTCGGAGAAGGTTTTCACTTCGTTTTCTGCCAAAGACCATCTCAGCCGACCGGGATGCAGCCCCGACATCAGGGCGGCAAATGCCACTGCGTCTTGCAGATTCGACACTTTCAAAGATTCCTCATTGAATCTTTTGATGTAATCGGTGAGGCTTTCGTTCTTCTCCTGTCTGACTGTCATCAGATGGAGGCTGGTTTTCTTCTGTCTTTTCCGGCTACGAATTGATGTATGAACAGGTTTTCCAACACCGAGAAATCTGTTATAATTCCACCGAGCAATTCCTGAAACCAATTAAGGGCGAGACCTTTAAGCGTTGTTGGGAAGAACCTGGACCATGTGGCTTCACAACTGGTCTGGACGCTCATCTGAGCTTTGTAGGTGGCCATGTGGTCGTCCGGGTCGGTTAGGCCCGCGAACGGTTCGATAGTTGGCGTTTTGACTTTTCTTGAACTTGGTGCCTCCAAAATCTCCTGACTGAATGGCACCATGAATTTTAGTGCTCCACTGTTGATCCGAGGGGGTCTGGAATGAGCCGAGTCTCCGTGACCCTCTCGCTGAGCAGCTTTTTTGTTTAGAAGGTGTCTAACATCGTACCCTTGGCTGAGCCGCTTCTGGTTGAGGAAGTGTCGGGCGTCGGTGGGTTTACGCCCGACATCACCCCTAGGGGATTTGGAGACGTTAGTCTCTTCTCCCTGCCTAGCTGATTTTCCTTTAGACGGGTGATGTTCCTTCTCCCCCTGTCTAGACCGTTGCCGATCATGTTGGCTGTGTTCCCTGGCTCCCGATCGTTGCCGGCTAGGTTGACCATGGGGAGAGCGAGGGACGTGCTCTTCCCTCTGAGAGGGTACCAAGGCGTGCTCTCTCGGATGAGGCGTGGCACGTCCTTGCTAGAGGGTGGTGAGCATATCCATTATGCTGCGTTGCAAGGTTTGTTGAAGCTGAGCGGCTATCAAGGTGATGTCTGCTGCCAGAAAGGGTTGGGGGTCGGCCCGCTGTAGCTGTTGTGAAGGGGTAGGTCGATCTCCGTTGGAGTATTCTTCGTTGGTATCGATAGTTTGGACTGTAGGAGTCCGATGGGGAGGCGTAGGTGCCCGCTCGGATCTCCCAGGATTGGGGCGAGGGTGCCCGCTCGGATCTCTGAGCTTATGCTAAAGGCTGTCTGGTGCGAGTACTCTTAGCTGGGGCCATTGCTGACTAATAACGGAGTGAATCTCACTGAGTGGTGGCGAAGTGACTTTGATTGTAACTTCCTCACAAACGGCGCCAAACTGTTTCTGCTGAGAAATTAAGGATTATAATAGGTTGTGAGATGTGATGTGGGCCCCAAGAGTGATCACCTGAGCTTCGATATCCGTTCGCCTGAAACCTGCAAAACGAAGTTAGGCTACCCCGGGGGTGGTTCCGGGATCGCCCCTCCGACGCTCAAGTCAGATGTGATTGAGGTAGAGAGAGATGCTCTAGTTTGTTAGGTGAGAATTGAATACATGTTCATTGATGAGGTTGTTGGTATTTATAGTGTTGGGGATTTCCCAGACAGGAAACATTGATTGGGTAAGTAAGAGTCGATCCCATCTAATATCGTTAGTCCCCGGCAACAGCGCCAAAATTTGATAGGCATGTCACGGACCTAACAAAAACAATTAACCTAACTGATCCTCCTAACTATGTAGTAGGGTAAGTAAGAGTCGATCCCACAGAGACAAACAGTATCAAACACTAGTTATCCTTGACTCAATTCAACTAAACAAGTGACAAACGATTATGATCGATGAGCAACTAACTACTATGAATGTAATGCGACTAATAATGTGAGAATAAATTCAAGGGCTAAAAACACCTAGAATTAAGCATCACCACTAGCATAATTAACGTAAAGATAAATTTCTACCCCAAACTAGTCAAGTAAATGTTCACAAGGAAAAATGCGCCCTAAACAATACCATAAACCTCTCCCGAGTATCTATGGCTTCCCTAATATGCAATCAAGCCTACTCCCGTGGAATCATTCAAATTAAAGACATTAAACACAACACTCTAACTTTCTAACAGTCCATTCTACCTACTCCCGTGGAGAACTTCATGCCCTAAATTGAAATACTCAAATCCGTCAAAACTCAACTCCCGTTGTGATCAAGACAATGGAATGATAGCAATACTAATTATCCCTAATCTAGTATTGGAAATTGCACAATCAATTAAGCAAGAACAATTAAGCAACTAAATTGGGGATTTAAATGAATAAATCAAACATCAATCATAGCTAGGGTTTACTTAACCCTAGATTGGAAAACTACTCACACATATTAATTAAATGAACTAAATAAAATATAAGGAGAAACATAACTAATAATCAAAATTATAAAAGAAAATACTTGAATTGTTGATAAAAAAATGAAGTCTTGAATAATTCTCCAAAAGCCACGAGCAAAACTCACGCTTCACCTTGTTATCTCGCTAGAGAGAAAATAATAGAAGTCCTACTTGAATAATGATTAATCAATAATACTAATTAGCCAAACCCTAATATAAAATTGTAACTCCTAATACTAGTAGAATTCTAAGTACAAGATAAGGATGGTCCACTAAATCATTAAAAGAGGCGGAATTTAGCAATTCGCGCGCGCATAGGCAGCTTTAGCAAAACTTGGCCAACTTGCAAAGCCCATATCTCTTAGAATATAGCTCGCCTTGGGCCTTGCAACATATAGTTGGAAAGCTCTTCAAGCCTACTTTCCAATGTCGCTGGAACTGTCCAATTATCACTGACGAGTCAAAAGTTATGGATCAAAGAGTGAACATGACTCCATTTCCATAATTCTTTCATTAAATTCCAACTCCAATTTAGCTCCAAATTGCACTCAAATATATATGTAACGATCCTTATCAACGTAGCTTGCTTCCAATTGCTCCTAAATACTCAAGGTTGTCCAACAATACTCCAATTATGTTCTCAATACCTGAAATTCATCAAAGAACACCGAAAACGCACAAAATGAGTAATATTTCACAAATTAAGTAATAGTATGCAATTATGAACTATAATGCACCTAAATGCTCCTAAAATGCAACCTAAATGCACCTAAAACCTATATACAAATATGATACATCAAACTCCCCCAAGCTAAACCATTGCTTGTCCTCAAGCAAGTAGACATAGACATTGGAAAAGATAGATAATCAACCTACAACATGGGACTACGATAGGGCCAAACACACAATTGATAACACGAGAGATACAATTACTACACGAAACAAGCATCGCACAATCTTGAACAAAGCCGCATAGCACGTCATGTAAGGCAATCAACTCTCTAATCATACCACAAACCATCTCCCCCAAGCTGGACTTAACCAAACCTTAGAGACCTCACTTTAGTCATGTGCACTCATACTCTCATGTGTTTATGGCATAATCAATGTCACTCAACCTAAACCATGTCGACTCAATTGAAACACATACTCTTTAACTTTGACTATCAACTCACTTTCCACTCAAAATTATAAAGCAAAGAGCTCATGAGGACTTTCAAGGGTTGTAATGAGGCTGAGGTTAAGGGTATGGGAATATATTTGGAGATGTGGTGCTAGAAGCCAACTAGTGGAGAAAACAACATTTTAACATCTATGGCCATTAGATGCAAATGCCACAAAAACTTCTACTAGAAGTTCAACAACACACTACCATTAGATCAAGATCGTACCCATCTTTATCAACTCCAATAAACATTATTCCACCTTTTATTCAATCTTTTTTTTTTCACTTCCTTTTTTTCGATTTTTCAGAATTATTTTTCACAACTTTTTCATCATTCTTTTCATTTGTACTTCCACACTATTTCAAGCAACTTCATTCACATATTTCCTTCCAATAATTACCACAAAACTACAAACACAAGCTCAAGACATAAACTTTAATGCTACTCCACTTAGCAAGGCTGGGTAGAGAAATCACAAAAGGCTAAATGCTTGTAATGTAGATTGATTCAGAACAAAGTCAGGAAAGGCTCAGATTGGCTAGAGAAAGGATAATATATATGAAAAAAAAATATCTCTGAAAGCTCAGAACAATGAAAAGAACGCCTCAATCATATCGAAATGCTTATAAAGTCAAGTGTCAAAGAGTACCAAGTCAAAGTCAAGATCCATGCAACAAATGAGGAACTAATCACACATGAAAGAATATATCTGACACAGATACGTCAATTTATAGGCACAAAATCTCACATGGGTTAAGATGTCTAAACAATAAGGTTAAATCAAGCCAGAGAGAAATCAACCATTCTTACCACAAGCAATTAATCGCGATACAATCATGCTATGAAGAACCATGAACGAGATGAATTATGCTTAAGACTGTAGTAAGATATGAACAAGGTTCTCAAATAGTGCTAGCAATAGTCCCATAGATGTAACTACATGAAGTGAAATCTAATATGATAATGCAACTAAGAAAACAATATAATTTTTTTCGTTACACGTAAACTCCCACTCCTAGTAAGCGGTACAAACCGTGCAACATCCTATGAAAGCAATGAAATCTACACTATAAAGCAATAAAAGATAGAATATACCTCCCCCAAGCTAAAATCTTGCAATGTCCACAGTGCAAAGAGAAAAATAGACACGGGTAAAGGGGAAGGTACTCACAAAACCTCACTAAGGAGGGGAGAGCGAAGATGTGCTCGTTTATCATGGCAGAATCAATGAAAACGAGCCATAAATGAGACGAAGCACGTAATGGAACGTTACTCAATCAACTTCCCGCCACAAGCTTCAACGCAAAATTCTCAATGACAATCACCATGTGATACTGTATCATGCCAAGTAATATCACAAATTTACAATTTCCACATAAACCTTGCCGAAATCCCGTCGACAGTTGTCAAAGGTATCAAGAGACTCAATACAACTCCCACGCAATTTCAGACGAGGGATGTGGAGACAGGATCGTGCGTGCAGTATGAGCCATAGATGTAAAAACCAATAATTTGTTACACTATCACAACAAGAATTTCAGGCTAGTAAGACCCCAATTTGCAATTTGTCACAGTACCCCAAGCAGGAGTTGTCATTCGAATAACCTCCACAAACACAGAACAGAACGAAGACGAAATCACAGCAAGAACTAATTCAAGAGGGCCAAGCTAACGTTCGTGCGGAGGAATCAAGCAGTAAACCAAATTAGCACCCTATTCGTCGAAACCTGTCAAGAGAAATATCAATACTCGAGAACCAGTTCTGAAATTCGAAGGTTAAGGTTCGAAATAGGGGTAGAAGTTGATTCGTGATTCGAGGGAAAAAATATGGCCTGCTATGGAGTATGAGAGTGGTGATTCTGATGTGAATTTGTCGAGTGTATGGTGATTTGAAAGTGAGCAAGGAGTGTTCGAGTGCTTCTGGAAATTCGCGAGGAAGAAGGGTGATGAGTGCTGCGCTGCTTGTCTTCGCATGAATCTCAAACTTTTTTTTTTTTTTTTTTTTATATATGGGCACCAGCTAGGATATCACAGAAGGGCTGTGAGTAATATCATCAAGCCACGGGTTTCTTGTAGGCTATACTGTCACAACTCACACACAACTTTTTCTCCTTAAATTTTTTTTTGTATTACACCATCAGGTATGCCATCACAGATGGGCTGTGATTTGGCCAGCATGCCACGGTATCTCTGTGGGGTGTACTGGAGCTTTTGAGTTCGGCCTTGTGATGAGTGTTTTTTTTTCTTGTTGTTGGTAAACGCCTACAGGTAGTCAGGTACAACATCACAGCAGTGTTGTGATTTGTGAATGTAGGCCCCAGTTGGGCCGTGATGCTCGCATAAGGACTTCCTTGCCTCTTTTTTTTTTGTTTTGTGTTATTTACCTACAAAAAGGAGAAACGAAAAAATAAAAATAAAATAAACTGTATTGCAAAAAATATATGTATATATATATAAGAGAAAAAAGGAAAAATTAATAAGAGAAAGGCAAAAAATGAAAAAAAAAATGAAAATAGAAAATAGAAAATAAATAAGAAAAGTAAGTATAGCTGGGTTGCCTCCCAAAAGCGCTTGTTTATAAGGTCATAAGCTCGACCTCCCTTGCAATTTAGTCCAATGAAGGGTCGAAAAGTGTGATGTTCACACTCTCATCAATAGGATCACCAGCTTTGTAATGTTTCACTCTTTGATAATTCGCCTTAAAAGTGCCACACTCTCTTCGCGTGAGTGGCTTGTCATGCCATTTTTTAATTCGTTCTTTGTAGAGACGAGAACTCTCATAAGCATCTAAACGGAGCTCATCAGGGTGGCGTGAAGGAGACTTAGAACACTCCTTAGATTCTTTCGGGTTCAATACCTCCTTGATAGGGTTGTCAGATTCCACAGCCCGTGTCTCCTTTAGAATTCTCTTATAATCATTGGTCTCCCAATCTTCCTCATCAGCACTACCCATCAAAACCGTTTGTAATGAATTATCAAGTTGTAGACTGAAGGCATTGGCTTCTACCACCTCATCGAAAGCATCCACTCTATAAACAGTTTCTCCCATTGAAGGAGAATTCATGGAGTTGGTGAGTGTGTACTCCATCTTTTCATCACCTACTTCAAAGGTGAACGTACCCTTCTTCATGTCAATTGTGGCTCCAGCAGTGGCCAAAAAGGGTCTCCCAAGAATGATAGGGACTTGCGCATCTTCTTCCATCTCTATTACTACAAAGTCACATGGAATGAAAAACTTCCCAACACGGAGGGGAACATCTTCAAGGATACCAAGTGGATACTTTACAGTTCTATCTGCTAATTGTAAGGAGATGCGTGTGGGTTTTGGTTCACCCATTTGAAGTTTCTTGCAAATTGACAAGGGCATTAGACTAACACTTGCCCCAAGATCACAAAGCGCCTTTGTTATTTCAATATCACCCAGCTTGACAGGAATGGAATAATTGTCGGGATCTCCAAGCTTCTCTGGAAGCTTGTTTTTTTGCAAGATAGCGCTGCATTCTCTTGTAAGTAAAACAGTTGCATTCTCCTCGATCTTCCTCTTATTTGAGAGCATGTCTTTCAGAAATTTTGCATAAGAGGGCATCTCAGAGATAGCATCCAAGAATGGTATGTTTATGTGCAGCTTATTCAGTATATCAAGGAACTTCCCATATTTCTTCTCTAATTTTGCATGTGCCAACCTTTGTGGGAATGGAATTGGTGGCTTGTATGGCTTAATAGGGGTAGGAGTAGGTTCATGTTTCTCAATTTTCTGAGTTTCATCTTCCACAAGCTTCTCACCTTGATCTTCTTCACTCAACCGTATGACCTCTTCTACACATTTCTTTTGCTCAGTCACCTTCTTTGTAGGTTCTTGCAATTCTTTACCGCTCCTTAATGAGATGGCATGGATATGCCCCTTAGGATTTGGTTCGGTTTGGTCGGGAAGTTGGCCTAAAGGTTTAGAGAGATGACTAATCTGTTGGGCAAGTTGGGTCATCTGATTCTCCATCAACTTATTATCAGCATTGATTTGTTGGAGAGAGTTGCTAAAGAATTCATTTTGCTTGGCTTGATACTCAACTTGCTTTGCTTGAGAAGAAGCTAGATTCTCCATGATAGCCTCAAGGTTGGATCTAGAGGATGAAGGGGAAGAGTTGAAAGGTGGTCTTTGTTGGAAACCGGGTGGTTGGGAGTAGTTTGTGTGTGGAGGTTGAGGTTGGTTGTTTTTATAGGAGAAATTTGGATGATTCTTCCAACCTTGGTTATATGTGTTTGAGTATGGGTTGTTTTGTGGTCTTGTGTTTGTGTTTAGGATGGCATTAGCTTGCTCAGTTATTGCTCCCATGGTGTTGTATTGGCACTCATTCAATGAGTGACCTTGCACTTCACAAATCTCACAAACATGTGTTATTGATCCACTACTCAATTGGTCAACCTTAGCTGCCAAAACTTGCACAGTGTTAGTTAAAGTAGCAATAGCATCAACCTGATACTTACCTCCCTTTTAGGGGCTCCACGAGACACACTCCAATCATTCAAATAATTGTTGGCAGCCATATCATCCAACAATATCTTAGCAACTTCCGGAGTTTTGGCCATGAAAGTACCGCCGGATGCGGCATCAATAGAACTTCTAACATCATGCTTCGGACCATTGTAGAATGTCTGAATCAATAACCACTCAGGAATACCATGGTGTGGGCATTGTCTTTGCAAAGCCTTGTATCTCTGCCATGCCTCATAGGGAGACTCCAATTCATGTTGCTGAAAGCCAGATATATCATTTCTGAACTTTTTAGTCCTCAGAGGGGGAAGAACTTGTAGAGGAAAGCTTTTTTCAGTTGTGGCCATGTAGCGATCTTCCTCACTTCTTCTTCTTTCAACCATTCTTTTGCTTCATCCCTAAGAGAAAAAGGAAAAGCACAATAACGAATCAGGTCATCAGAAACATTCGTTAGTTTCAAAGTATTACACTTCTCTAAAAAGCTAGCCAAATGATCAGTAGGGCTCTCTTTGGGTGTTCCCGCATAAGAGTCCTGTGAAATAAATTGAATAAATTGTGGCTTAAGCTCGAAGTGTGTTGCAGTGGTGGTTGGTCTGGTAATGGTGGTGGTGGTCTCATCGGGCATAGCATATTCCCGTAGAGACTTTGGTGGTGTTTCATCTCCCATTGTTGATCCTTGTTGTTGTCTTCTTCGTTGACCTCCTAATCTCCTTCTTTGTAGCTTCAATCTCACGATCAAGAGTAGCCAAATCTTTTGAACCTTTGCTACGAGTGCGCATGCAACAAAAAGACTGAAAGAGGGAAAAAAATCAAACAACAAAAAGAGTAACAATGATCGAACAAAAAAACGTTAACTAAATAAATCAAGGTTAACTAATCTAATATCGTTAGTCCCCGGCAACAGCGCCAAAATTTGATAGGCATGTCACGGACCTAACAAAAACAATTAACCTAACTGATCCTCCTAACTATGTAGTAGGGTAAGTAAGAGTCGATCCCACGAGACAAACAGTATCAAACACTAGTTATCCTTGACTCAATTCAACTAAACAAGTGACAAACGATTATGATCGATGAGCAACTAACTACTATGAATGTAATGCGACTAATAATGTGAGAATAAATTCAAGGGCTAAAAACACCTAGAATTAAGCATCACCACTAGCATAATTAACGTAAAGATAAATTTCTACCCCAAACTAGTCAAGTAAATGTTCACAAGGAAAAATGCGCCCTAAACAATACCATAAACCTCTCCCGAGTATCTATGGCTTCCCTAATATGCAATCAAGCCTACTCCCGTGGAATCATTCAAATTAAAGACATTAAACACAACACTCTAACTTTCTAACAAGTCCATTCTACCTACTCCCGTGGAGAACTTCCTGCCCTTAATTGAAATACTCAAATTCGTCAAAACCCAACTCCCGTTGTGATCAAGACAATGGAATGATAGCAATACTAATTATCCCTAATCTAGTATTGGAAATTGCATGATCAATTAAGCAACTAAATTGGGGATTTAAAGGAATAAATCAAACATCAATCATGGTTAGGGTTTACTTAACCCTAGATTGGAAAACTACTCACACATATTAATTAAATGAACTAAATAAAATATAAGGAGAAACATAACTAATAATCAAAATTATAAAAGAAAATACTTAAATTGATGATGAAAAAATGAAGTCTTGAATAATTCTCCAAAAGCCAAGAGCAAAACTCACGCTTCACCTTGTTATCTCGCTGAGAGAAAATAATAGAAGTCCTACTTGAATAATGAGTAATCAATAATACTAATTAGCCAAACCCTAATATAAAATTGTAACTCCTAATACTAGTAGAATTCTAAGTTACAAGAGAAGGATGGTCCACTAAATCATTAAAAGAGGCGGAATTTAGCAATCCGCGCGTGCATAGGCAACTTTAGCAAAAATTGGGCCAACTTGCGAAGCTCATATCTCTTAGAATATAGCTCGCCTTGGGCCTTGCAACATAAAGTTGGAAAGCTCTTCAAGCCTACTTTCCAATGTCGCTGGAATTGTCCAATTATCACTGACGATTCAAAAGTTATGGATCAAAGAGTGAACATGACTCCATTTCCATAATTCTTTCATTAAATTTCAACTCCAATTTAGCTCCAAATTGCACTCAAATATATATGTAACGATCCTTATCAACGTAGCTTGCTTCCAATTGCTCCTAAATACTCAAGGTTGTCCAACAATACTCCAATTATGTTCTCAATACCTGAAATTCATCAAAGAACACCGAAAACGCACAAAAGGAGTAATATTTCACAAATTAAGTAATAGTATGCAATTATGAACTATAATTCACCTAAATGCTCCTAAAATGCAACCTAAATGCACCTAAAACCTATATACAAATATGATACATCATCAAGTACATGGTGCTTAAGACTCTGGAGGTGGGCTTTGCGTGATCGGCCGGTTAGGCCTCCCGACGCGAAGCCACCTGCAATGACTCCAATGAATCCTTCAGTGCCTCCGATGTTCGACTGACCTCCCTTCTATTTGCCTTTCTCCTCGCTTGTGTATTTGAGGTAGCGGTTCAGCTTGCCTTGATAAGCCAGGTTGTCGAGGGATTTCTTGAACTCTCTGCAGTCCTTGGTGGTGTGTCCACATTCTTTGTGGTACTCACACCACTGGCTCTTATCTCTCCGAGCGGATGACGTTCGATGGGAGGTGGGCGGGGGGAGCATGGACTTTTCCTTGATGTCTAAGTATATCTCCCTTCGTTCTTCTTTGAATCGGGGGTCGTTGCCGTGATCATCGAACACTGTCCGGCCAAACGCCCGTTTTTTTGTTGTTTCGTTGGTCTTTGTGACTTCCTAATTCATCCTTCCTTTTCTTGGTTCCGTCGTCTGAGTGGCGACATATGTCTGCTGCTTGGATGAATATTTGAGCCTTGTTCATCACCTCGGAGAAGGTTTTCACTTCGTTTTCTGCCAAAGACCATCTCAGCCGACCGGGATGCAGCCCCGACATCAGGGCGGCAAATGCCACTGCGTCTTGCAGATTCGACACTTTCAAAGATTCCTCATTGAATCTTTTGATGTAATCGGTGAGGCTTTCGTTCTTATCCTGTCTGATTGTCATCGGATGGAGGTTGGTTTTCTTCTCGTCTTTTCCAAGGCTACGAATTGATGTATGAACAGGTTTTCCAACACCGAGAAATGCGTTATAATTCCACCGAGCAATTCACGAAACCAATTAAGGGCGAGACCTTTAAGCGTTGTTGGGAAGAACCTGGACCATGTGGCTTCACAACTGGTCTGGACGCTCATCTGAGCTTTGTAGGTGGCCATGTGGTCGTCCGGGTCGGTTAGGCCCGCGAACGGTTCGATAGTTGGCGTTTTGACTTTTCTTGAACTTGGTGCCTCCAAAATCTCCCCGACCGAATGGCACCATGAATTTTAGTGCTCCACTTGTTGATCCGAGGGGGTCCGGAATGAGCCGAGTCTCCGTGACCCTCTCGCTGAGCAGCTTTTTTGTTTAGAAGGTGTCTAACATCGTACCCTTGGCTGAGCCGCTTCTGGTTGAGGAAGTGTCGGGCGTCGGTGGGTTTACGCCCGACATCACCCCTAGGGGGATTTGGAGACGTTAGTCTCTTCTCCCGCCTAGCCGATTTTCCTTTAGACGGGTGATGTTCCTTCTCCCCCTGTCTAGACCGTTGCCGATCATGTTGGGCCGTGTTCCACGGCTCCCGATCGTTGCGGCTAGGTTGACCATGGGGAGAGCGAGGGACGTGCTCTTCCCTCGAGAGGGTACCAAGGCGTGCTCTCTCGGATGAGGCGTGGCACGTCCTTGCTGGAGGGTGGTGAGCATATCCATTATCTTTGCGTTGCAAGGTTTGTTGAGGCAGCGGGCTATCAAGGTGATGTCTTTTGCCGAGAAAGGGTTGGGGGTCGGCCCCGCCGTAGTGCATTGTGAAGGGGTAGGTCGATCTCCGTTGGAGTATTCTTCGTTGGTATCGATAGTTTGGACTGTAGGAGTCCGATGGGGAGGCGTAGGTGCCCGCTCGGATCTCCCAGGATTGGGGCGAGGGTGCCCGCTCGGATCTCTGAGCTTATGCTAAAGGCTGTCTGGTGCGAGTACTCTTAGCTGGGGCCATTGCCGACTAATAACGGAGTGAATCTCACCGAGTGGTGGCGAAGTGACTTTGATTGTAACTTCCTCACAAACGGCGCCAAACCGTTTCGCCGAGAAATTAAGGATTATAATAGGTTGTGAGATGTGATGTGGGCCCCAAGAGTGATCACACGAGCTTCGATATCCGTTCGCCCAGAAACACGCAAAACGAAGTTAGGCTACCCGGGGGTGGTTCCGGGATCGCCCCTCCGACGCTCAAGTCAGATGTGATTGAGGTAGAGAGAGATGCTCTAGTTTGTTAGGTGAGAATTGAATACATGTTCATTGATGAGGTTGTTGGTATTTATAGTGTTGGGGATTTCCCAGACAGGAAACATTGATTGGATGGGCCTTTTTGGGATCAATGGCTTTGTTGCCTTTTCAGGCAATGATTATTTCGGCCTTTTTGAGGGTTCCCAAGTTCCCGAGATTAGGTCAACTTTCGGGTGGGACCCCTTTGTTGCCACTGTCCCAAGGCTTAGGAGGTTTTTGTGTCCTTGTTGGGCGGCTGACATTAATTCAGCCCAAATAGACGCAAATCTCGCCGCTGGAGACATTGGAGTTTTGCCAGAAAAGGTGGATTCTGACGGCGTTGGGTTTTGGGGAAATTGAAATTTGTGGGTTTTGGATGCTGTGGTTGATCAGAAGAGGTTGGAATTGATCACTGGAATGAAGTGGACGGCGAATACGCCTTTGTGTATAAGAATTCTAGGAAAGATAACAAGAAGGTGTTGGTGAAATGCTTGGTGATGGGTAATAAGTTGATGGTCAATGCGTTGAGTGACGGTGCTTCTGAGCACCTTGATATCAAGTATACTTTCCTGCATAAACTACAATGTTATTTGTTATTGACTTTGTTTTGTTGAATTGGAGGTCAATCTGTGCTTTTATTGTTTTGTGATTGATGGATGATTTGTGAGTGGCATTGTTGGTTTCCGATTGCCGGTAAAGGAGGTGGTGCAGGGGGTTTGGGTGCCATTGGTGGTTTTTGATTTTGTGGGAATCTTTGTGGATCTTTAGTAGGCTGGCCGTGGGCCTTGGATTTGGATCTCATTCTCTCTCCTCATTATTGTTGGTGGTGATGGTTTTTCCTGGTATCGGTCCATGTCGCCGGAAAATCAAAATTTTTTTGTTGAGTTTCAGAGTATAAATTTTGTGAGTGAATTTGAAAATGGGGGAGTTGAAGAGGGTGGTGGGTCAGGGCAGGTTGTGCAGATATTTGGTGGTGGTTGGCAGTAGCGGCGTTGTGTAGTGGTGGTGTGGGGAGGAATGGGGGTTGTTGGCCGTGGTGGTGGTGGACTAGTGAGGGTGTTATTGGGTGGTGTGGTGTGGTTGGTGATTATTTATTTTAATTATTTTAATTAAAATTAAAATTGATTAAATAGATTAGAATGTATTAGAATAAGACACATGTCTAATTGACATGTTCTAATGGTCACCAACTTGTGTCAACAGGTCACGGTTCGATATGAGCGGATCGTACTAAAAGGTTGAATTAATAAAAAATAATCAAAAGGTGAGATTAATTTGAGCGGATGGCCCAAAAGTTGGATTATTAGAATCAATTTTTCCAAATTAATATAAGAAACAAAAACTACTTCAAAATATCTTGAAGGTTTCAAGCAATGGGTTCTAGTGTGTCAAGGTTTTTACTTTGGATGATTGAAATAAAGAAGCCTTGAGATAATAAAAGTATAACTTTCTAAATCGGTGAAGCTTACATTAGAAATATTCTTGTATGACGGATAGCTTTTAACATCTAAACATAGTTCCAACTAAGCCACTAACATCCTTTCAATGATTTACTACAACAAATTATAGATATGTCCATCTAAAATCCGATTTAAGGATAGATAAATAAATCAAAATTGATTTGAAAATATTATATAGAAGAGAGTTAAGGAAAGAATGAGAGAGAAAAAACAACTTTGTAGGAAAAACAATTTTGTAGGGAAAACAAATGAAAAAGTTAGAGAAAACCTTAAGAAAGGGAATATGTAAAGAATGTTCAATGCATCAGCACCATATATGATGGAAAAATTATAATTCACAACAGGAAACAAATCCTTCTCAATTTTCCTCTTTAAAATTAACCCAACCACATAATAGTCCTCTCTACTAACAAAAGAGTCTCTCATATTTCCATATTAATCATACTAACCCGAATTTTCTCTCTCTAAAGCCCCCAAACCCTAACCCTAAAAAACACAACCCGGCCCGCCCTCCGCCCTAGGCTCACGGGTGGCTGGAACCCTCGGCCTTGTCACCGTCGAGCCTAGTCCCGTTGCTTGCGTTTCACATCATGCCTTTAGTGCTCCGTCGTCTTCTCCCTGGCGTCCTCCCCTCCCCTTGCGTCCTCAGTCGTCTACTCCCCTCCCCCTGCGTCCTTCGTCGTCTACTCTCCTCCCCCTCGCATCCTTCGTAGTCTTATCCCCTCCCCTCCCCCTCGCGTCCTCTGTCGTCTACTCTCCCTCCCCCTTGCGCGTCCTCCGTAGTCCATCCCCCCCTTCTGTTTTGTGTTAGTTTTTTGGTTCGAGCTCACTTTCTCGCTCCCCTAGTGTCGCGTCATGCGTGCGGTTTTCCCTTCCCTGTCCCCCTATTTAGGTGCCCTCGTGGTGGTAGGGTTTGAGGATTCTTCCCCTCCCCCTAGGGTTTTGTAGTCCATGTTTTAGTGTGTCTCCACTTCCTGTCCCATGTTTAGTGTCTTAGTGAGTCTCCCATTCACCGTACGTCCCCAATTTAAGTGTCTTAGTGAGTCTCCCCTTGCCACCCCCCAGTTCGTGTTCGTTGGCTTCTCCTTTCCCTTCCCCATTATTGTGTTGTTATCCTTGTTGTCGCCTAAGTGTCGGCTCTAGTTGTTTATTTCTACGTGTTACGTTGTTTTGTTCTTGGTTGGGTTAGTATGAGTATGTTGTCTGGTTACTCAATCTTCTTGATAAGTTTGTTAATTGTTATAGGTAGTCCTTGTCTTCAAGGTGTTGGACTTGGGCCTGGGTCTGTGTGGTTGGTTAGGGTTTCTGTTTTTGTTATATGGAATTGAGCATGGAAGTGTGTGGCAAAAGGTTTCATGGCGGGAGTTTATTTTTCTCCGATTTTGGTAATCGAGATGATTGTTCGAGATCTAACAATGGTTAGATTTCAGTTTAGCCTAGTAATGATCTTATTAATCATTGCCTTGACAATGGTTAGATTTCGGTTGACAAAAAGATATCGAAGGTGGCTGGAACCTCGGCCTTGTCGCCATCGAGCCTAGTCGGCCGTCGAGCCTAGTCCCAGTTCTTTGCGTTTCACGTCGTGCCTTTAGTGCTCCAGTCGTCTTCTCCCCCCAGACATCCTCCCCTCCCCCCCGCGTCCTCCGTCGTCTACTCCCTATCCCTGCGTCCTCAGTCGTCTACTCCCCTCCCCCTCGCATCCTCCGTCGTCTTATCCCCTCCCCCTCGCGTCCTCACGTCGTCTACTCTCCCTCCCCCTTGCGCGTCCTCCGTCGTCTCTCCCCCTTCCTATTTTGTGTTAGTTTTTTTGCTTTGACTCCTTTCTCGCTCCCCCTAGTGTCGCGTCATGCGTACGGTTTTCCCTTTGCTTGTCCCCCTGTTTAGGTGCCCTCGTGGTGGTAGGGTTTGAGGATTCTTCCCCCTCCCCCTAGGGTTTTGTA
Source organism: Beta lomatogona (assembly GCA_947646795.1). Classification (NCBI taxonomy): domain Eukaryota; kingdom Viridiplantae; phylum Streptophyta; class Magnoliopsida; order Caryophyllales; family Amaranthaceae; genus Beta; species Beta lomatogona. The sequence goes on from CANSNZ010001312.1 coordinate 143,172, forward strand.
GTCCCTGTTTTAGTGTGTCTCCCCTTCCCTGTCCCCGCTTAGTGTCTTAGTGAGACTCCCCTTTCCCCGTACGTCCCCAATTTAAGTGTCTTAGTGAGTCTCCCCATCCCCCGTTCGTGTTCGTTGGCTTCTCCTTCCCCTTCCCCGTTATTGTGTTGTTATCCCTTACTGTCGCCTAAGTGTCGGCTCCAGTTGTTTATTTCTCTGCGTTACGTTGTTTAGTTCTTGGTTGGGTTAGTATGAGTAAGTTGCCTGCTTACTCAGTCTTCTTGATAAGTTTGTTAATTGTTGTAGGTAGTCCTTGTCTTCAAGGTGTTGGACTTGGGCCTGGTGTGTGTGGTTGGTTAGGGTTTCTGTTTTTGTTATATGGAATTGAGCGTGGAAGTGCGTGGCAAATGGTTTCATGGCTAGAGTTTGTTTTCTCCGATTTTGGTAATCGGATGATTGTTCGAGATCTAACAATGGTTAGATTTCAGTTTAGCCTGGTAATGATCTTATTAATCATTGCCTTGACAAAAGATATACGAAGGCGGCTCCCCTAATTTGTCAATTGGGTTTATAGCGCGTCAACTAAGTTGAGCTTCTCCTTTGCAAAGGAGAAGCTGTAATACCCACTCAAGAGGATATCGAGTTACGAGAGGAAGGTGACTCTTCTAGGAATCCCGATCCAAGAATCCCATGTGATAGACGGTCACGGGATTGGTTATGTTGCAAGTTCCAAATCTCGCTTGTTCTTCGTTCCTCCGATTATGAAATCAGTCCACTCCTCCCCCAGCTTCCATCATTGGTATGGCGTTTGTCAACCACCAACAGAAGAGTTACAACACAGTTATCTAATAACACAGACCTCCAGATCGAGCAGTTTTATCTAAGTTTATGTTTTTTATGTTATTGTAATTGTTATGTAAGAGCGAGTAAAGCTCATTTTAGTTTCTTTGTTTTTAGTTGGTTGTATTTGCGTTAGGCTGTACTTTAGTTTTTATTTAATGCAAATTTTCCACGTTGTCAAAAAAAAAAAAAAAAAAAAGAGTCCCTTTCTACTAACAAAAGAAGTCCCTCGACTAATGTTTTTGGATCTCTTTAATTTAATGTACAAATTATTTTCTGATAGCTTTCTACTTTTAGTCTTCAATTTTCTCACTAGTCTTTCTAATGCCATTCTTAATATTGCTCAATACTAAGCTGAGAGTTGAAATCAGAGGAAGAAAACATCACACATCGTTCTAGTTGTACGTTAAACTTCAAATTATTGGCCTTGCTTTTATTAACACATCTTAGGGATCTTAGATCACAAAAGAGAAGAAATAGATAAAAAAATCTTACTAATTTCTAGAAAAAATTACGTGTGAAATTATGACTAGTTCAACATTCTGAAAGAAAAAATAAGTTAGTACTTCACGATTAGTGGTTTTTTTTTTTTTGAAAATAAATCTTTTTGATGCACTTGATGCACTTGCAGTTTTCTTGTATTGGATATGTTGGAATAAGACTATTCTCTTCACTCTATTTCAAGATTTTTTTCTTTTTCTTTTCTTGAAATGAGCCTTATTTCAAGATTTTATTACTTATTTTTATCATAAACATATCAGGCTAGATCAAATAAATTTCAAACCAGATCTTTTTATTTTCATTTACCTTATCCAAATATATTAAATTTTGTGTTAGCTAAAAATTATTTTTTTGAAAAATTCACCTTAAGACAAATCTAACAAAATTACATGAACATGTTCTTTTTTTAAAAAAAAAAAGCGTCAAAATTATATATGGTCAAAGTTTGGTCAAATGTAGAGACTAGAATAGACCGGAAAATGCATACCAAACCAAATCCAAATCGAACCAGATTTTCATAAATTCAAACTTGATAACTTTTTATTTTAGATGAAAAAACATAGCATAAGTTGTAACATTTGTGACCACATCTATCTATATTTAGCGGTATGACACGTCGTTTGTGGGCTTTGTGTGTATTATGTTGGTTAAGAATGTCAATCCTAATTATCTTGGATGAAAAAAATTATTATAAAATAGGCAGAGATTCCGATTTTTAAATATATATCCATTTTTACTTTCGATGTGATTTGGATCGAAATTTTGGTGATCCAATTTTTTTTT
>CANSNZ010001313.1:0-106130 GCA_947646795.1 Beta lomatogona
ACGCTCTCTTGGTATTTGCTTTATGGTAAATTCATCAATGTCCAAGTATTTCGCCATCTTCTAATCTTTGCCGCATAGGACCCATTAAATTGATTGACGATTAGTAAGGAGTCATGACTTTTACCTCGATACGCTTAACTTTGAGTTATCTTGCGTGCGATGGTAGCAATCAGCTTCGTACACTTCATTGTTAGTTACTTTGTGTCCCCTTGTCTGAAGCAATTTATAATGTCCCTTGTGGCCGATTTTAGTACAAATCCAAGTCTTGCTTTCCAAATTTATATTTGATGCTCCCAGTCGATTAGCGTAGTGTCCATGTGGGACTTGCGGTTTTATAATGAATGCGTGAGTTCTTCGTCGGCTTCGGTTTGCAAATTTGGTGAAATCGGCCACAAAAGAGTACGCAGCTTGCGACTTAATGGTTGTCCTTAGTTGCGTGCTGATTTCTTTAGCCCCTTGGAGTGCCGCTAGCCATTTGGTAATTACACTTTGACAAACTAAGGGTTTTTGTTAAATCACGTATGCCCCATATGATATTTAGTTTTTAGCAGCGGAAATTGAATGGCGTTCAAAGTAGGCGCTGACTTAATTGAGGCCATAACCAAAATGAGTACAAGTTTTTCTAATGAGGCGTACCTTATTTTAGCGTCTACAAGATTTTACTTACATAGTATATGGGAGATTGAATTCCCATCTTCTTCTCTTACAACGACAGCTTCCATGTTCATGCGTAACTGTAAATAAAGTCTTGCTTGTTCTTTGTCCTTTGGCTGCGGAAGTGGTGGCGTCACATGTAGGTCTTGAGACGTTTTGAGACGCTTCGTATGCTTGGTTAGTTCAGTCGAATGATTTGTTCTTCCTTAGCGCATCATAGAATAGTTTCGCATCATCTCGACGACTTGGATATAAATCTTTGTGTTGCAACCCCGTCCGGTTAGCTACGCAGCATCTTTGACGCATCTTGGGGATTATGAAGCTGACATGGCTCGCATTTACTCACGGACTTGCTTCGATGCCTCATTTGGTTTTCAATATATCCCAGGAATTTACCTGGAGGTGACGCCGAATGAACATTTGTTGGGATTTAGCTTCATTTGGTAGCGTTCCGGAGATTTCAAATGCTTCTTGAAGGTGTGAATGTGATGCTGACCTTTTTAGATTTGACTTAACATGTCGTCAGGTGTATACCTCCATAGTACCCGAATCTCGTTTTTCAAACATTTTATTTACTAACCTTGATAAGTTGCGCCAGCGTTCTTCGAGCCAAAGGGCATTACTTTGTAGCAGCAATAGATGCATCGGTGCTCGTGATGTATGCCGGTTTTCTTGATGTTCGGTGGTGCATAAGGATCCGGGTGTATCCGCTAAATGCGTCCATAAAGGTTAGCTATCACAGTGGCCAGCACAGCTTGATCTACCATGGCGTTAATGTGACGGCAATGGAAATGAATCCCTTTGGGTATGCTTTTATTGTGATCCGTGAAGTCAATGCAAACTCGCCACTACTTTCTTCTTTGGCACCATTACCACGTTTGCGAGCCGGGCGGGTATTTTGCTTCTTGTATCTTGCGTGCTTAAGTTTTGCACTTCTTCGTTGATGACTTGTTTGCGCTCAGTGCAAACTCTGCTTGCGACGAAGCAAGTGATCGGGATTAACATTTAATTTATCGTTATTACCTTAGGGTTGATGCCAAGGCCCGTAGGCGATAATTTCGCCTTAATAATTGATCAATCAACTCTCGTAAGTCCGCCTTGCTAGTCTCGCTTCCCAATCCTGACAGTTGCTTAGGTTTTGGACGGATCAAGGATGATTTCATCAATTGGTTCAACTTCCGGTTCCAGTATATTCTTCGATGGTCCCTCGTTGCTTTGTAGGTGCTATGAGCATCTAGCGAGTTGCCGACGGCTTCAAGGCTGTTTTATAGCATTCCTTCGCCAACTTTTGGTCGCCTTTTATTCTCGCACTCCCCATTTAGGTGGGAACTTGATGGTTTAGTGATAGCTCGATGGCATCGCCTTCATGTCATGGATCCATGGCCTGCCAACAATGACATTGTAGGATGACAAGCAATCAATAACTAGGAATTTTACCGGATATTAACGCCTTGGGCATAAGTGGGCATGTGATTTCGCCAAGTGTATGTTTAGCCTCGCCTCTAAATCTTACGAGCACCGTAGAATTTTCGTGATGTCGCTTTCGCTTAGCCCCATATCTTTGAGGGAATCCAACATGATGATATTTGCCGAGCTGCCATTGTCCACGAGTACTCTCCTCGAAGGCGCTTCCAATTGTGGAGTGAGATAACGAGTCCCTCATGGTGCGGATCCGCCAAGTCGCTGCATCTTCTTCATTGAAGGATATAGACATGCAATCTACCTTCGCTTTCGCATGGGCCGACGGGCTTTTCCATGGCACTTTCTTTGGCATGACGCTTTGCAACTCGAATATGTTAGGCCACTCACGCCCGATCCACCTGAAATAAGATTGACAACTCTAGAAGGTTGCGGGGAGCTGGCGGCCATTCTAAAGTTGACGGTTCGCGTTGCATAGTTGCCTTGGCCTTGTCAATCATGTGATCCTTCAAGAATCCTTTCCGGAGCATGTGGGCAACTTCTCTTCTCGAGGGCTATGCACTTGTCTGCATTGGATGGCCAATATCTGCATGGAAGTCGCACCATCTTGATGAATTCTTCTTGTCCGAGGGCTTGTCGACTTCTTGGGTCACCTCGATCGCATCTCCTAACTTGCCAAGGTCGCTAACTAGTCTCTGGGGACCGACATTGAAGTTGCATTCTGACCGTCTGGAGGATGATTTGAATTTACAACGTTGACATTTTGCACAACATCTTTGTGATATGGTTGATATCGGTTATCCCGATTGTTGTTGCTTCGGGGGCCCTCTGTCGCCTCGATCCATTTCGCTCGCGCCTTTTCTCGGTATCAACATCTTCCTCGAATCGATCCGCGCGAGGGCCTTTGCACGGGCATCGCGAAGGTTGGGCAAGGATACTTCGTCGCCTCCTTATACCCCCTGATTCCTCTAGCAAACCTCTTCGGAAGGCTTCGATGGCGGTGGGGCATCGCATCTTGGGATAGAGACTTTTTCGCGGTTGAACTTGTTGAGATAATCTTGCAGCGGTTCGCCATATCTTGGCACGACACGGTACAAATCGCTGGTTTGCTTTTCCAGGCGCTTCTATGGCAACCGGAGATTGAACATGTCTACCAAACCTCGCAAAACTCAAAATAACACCATTAGGTAGATTAATGAACCACCGAAGAGCGGGACCTAATAAAAGTTGACCCAAAGCCCTTGCACATGCAAGCTTCAAGCATCTCGAGTGGGACCGGGATGGTGATCATCCTCTACTTATATTGGGCGACATGCTCGGCGGGATCCGCTCGTTTCGTCGTACAACTTCATGGCAGGAATCGGTGAAGCGCTTCGAGATTTCGACCGAGGTAATGACATATGCGAAAGGCGAGTCGACATAGCTGGTCAAGGCAGCTTTCTCCACGGGCCTTGGCACTCAGAATCTTGAGGATCATCTTTTCGACCTGCTCGAGACGCTCGTACAAAGGATCCGTGTTGGTACCGGCAGGGCGACCTTTGGCACGCCGGGCAACGGGTTGCTTGCCCGGAGCACCTTGCACCAGCGAAGTTGCCTCGTACCTACTTTGGATGGTGGCTCCTTCCGAAACAGTGGTCCGGCAACTTGCCAACATCTTCTTCAAATGGAGAGACCCACTCATACGCAGCTCAAGCGATTCAGGCTAGGTACTTGCCAACAAATGGCACTCCTTGTTCGGGCGTGGCGTCCTCGTCATCTCCATTGATGTGATCCTCCATATCAGTTGCTTTTGCTATGCCGCCAATATCACTCGACGCTTGCGAAAGTTGGACACGTTGGACATCATTTGGGGACCGGAGCGCCTCGATTTCCTTCTCGAGTTGGACACCTTGAGCCTCAATTTATCTCTCGAGAGACGCTTCATCTTGCCAATGGCCCCCATGATTTGGTCCATGGCTTCTGCCATGGCACATCAACAAAGTGACTTAGGAGTTGCGGGCGACTCATCAGCATTGTTTCCGAGACATGTTTCATGACAAATTGATAGAGTGTTCGGATTGGTTTTTAATTACCAGCCCCACGGTGAACGCCAAATTGTTTAGGGATAATTTCACACTAAGGCTAATTTGCTTGGAGAGGGGGTTGATAATTAACTTGCGAATGGAAATAAATTGCACAAAATAAAGTTGCGAGAAATAAAAGAAAGAACACATCAAGTCTTTACGTGGAAAACCCTTTGGAAATGAGGGAAAAACCACGGGAGGATTTGTATCCCGCCAATTCACTATGTTGCTTGAGTCGTGAGAGATATAAGTATTAGCTAGAGAGAGAGTTGAGAGAGGCGTGAGTAGTGATTTACAAGGCATGAGCTAATGGACTATTTATACTAATTTACAAGATGAACGTTGCAGCTATAGCCGTTTTCTTCCCTCGCTCCTTATTGGTGGAGACCCTATTTTGATGGGATTGCCCATAATATATCTCCAAGCAGTTGAACTTCTTATCCCATGTTTCTTCAACAACGCGCATATCTTCCTAGGGAGTAGGAATCCCTAAACCGCCTAGCCACGTCATCCATCCGCCCATCCCTCAATCATCCTCTTGAAGCTGCCACTTCACCTGAACAAACTAACACAATATGACCTTCTAACTTGCTGCCACATAAGAATAATTCACCCCATAACAATGAGTATTCTCTCTCTTATTTCTCTTTGTTTGATGGAATTATTATTGTCCATTTTCAACCTTCATCCGATTTGCAGTTTGATTAGTTGCTTGCAAATTTTTGTATATAGTAATGAGGGTCATCTTGCTATCAACAACCATTGCCCATTAATGGAGAGGAAACATAAGCATTCGGTCTCTAAAGGGACATCGGAGGGTGAAGAATCATCTAAAGAACTATCTATAGCTCGGTTTTGGATAACAACTTAAAAGTTGTGAGTAATTAGAAAACCCATCTGCAGTTAATGGAACTTTGCCACCTGGCATTGGACCTCCTCGTTCTGAAGAAGATTTACGGAGCCATCACTGTGTTCAATCATGCTCTGAATTGCCACTAACAACGGGATTACAAAGAGCAAATGCATCAGGTAATCACTCTAACTCTATTATCAGAAGATTTAATCTCATCTCAAGTTGGGCATTGATGTTGCCGGATCTACTAAGGACATTGTTAATGCGAATATCCCTAAGATAATAGTTGATAATATTGAAATGAATGATAAGGTTAAAAAGGCATGTACCAATGATCCTAATTGTAGTGAGTGACACACCTAGAATAGTCATTATTACCAGTTTTTCTCCCACAATCAATCGAAATCGCAAGAAACATATTGTTTCGTATATTTTTGAGAGGGAAAAAAAATCCATGTCGGGCAAAGCATAAAAGGGTTTGATTACCTGGAAATCGTTGGGATTGAACTAGGATAAAGACAAAAAGTCCATGTTTCTCGCTCCTTTTGTGCTAGGCTTTAGGACTTAAGGGTCAGAGGTAGATTGAGGGTAAAAATAAAACCCTAATTGAAGAAGAATTAGCCAACTTGAAGACGAAACTTAGGGTAGTTCGATGTCTTATGTCCCGATTGATTTACGAAAGATTTGTTGAAGATTTCATCTTTATTTTGTTAATTTGTTTGTTATTATTGTTTGCAGTTGAAAATTTCGGGTAGTTTGCTGTCTTATCTTTGTTTGTCGATTTGTTTACTCAATTGGTTGGTACAATAAGTTTGGTGTCGCTAGGTCTCTTCTTGCTGAAGATGCTCCTACTGGATCTAGAGTTTTTCGATATGTGATGGGGCTAATGCATGCCTCTAGGGACAATGGTAGAGTTTGATGCAAGGGAAATACAAAATCGTTATCGCTAGATTCTAAAAAATAACGGAACATCTAATCAGAAATAGAACAAGAATAAAGCCAAATACCTGCAAAGGTATAAGCTCTTATGCCTCTCGCACACCAATGTATTTTTTTTTCATTTTCTAAGATGTATGAACATCTATAATCAAGTTGAAGTGGGCCACGCCCATCTGATTCTCCCATGTAGCTTCAACCAGCATGGCAAAGAGTTTCTACGATATTCTTGGGCTTTATGTCGACTACCATCCACATTGTTATTCGGTCTGTCGTCCCCATTATAACAAATTGATTTGACGACTTATCCATGGTGAAACAAGAATAAATCAAACAATTTTTAGTCTTTTGGATGCATGCTTCATGGTGTGAGTTGAATTGGCCTTTCTTTAACATTTACAAGTACCATATAAGCTAGTTCATTCTCTAAAATTGGTTAGTGAAATGATTTAGACACTTCAATATTGGAGGGTAACCTATCTATTAGCATTCATGGTATTAGACTATACGAGGCTTATTCGTCTCAGCCAAAAATTTAAACCTGGTTATCTAATGACTTTCATTAGCTCAATCTAAGAAGAAAATTTCAGTTCTCAAGGCATGAAATTATCACAATAGCATGTCTTTTTAACCTAGCCAAGCCTGAGGGTTCGGTTATATTTATGGGCTTATAGCTGTAGTTGAGACTAGCATCACCTTGGTTACACTTATATTAAGAAGCTAGGAAAAGGAAATCTTCTATGGAAAAATTCTATGTGCTTTTTGTAAGTTGAATCTTACTCATTAATATATAACGTGAAAGGTTTTGAGCAGCTCTGCATCAATTTCACAAATGAGAAACATGACAACATTTCAAGCGAGGTTAGAATCCCTGTTTTCACCATGTGGATTCATCAAATGAAAATTTAATGAGTTACTCATACTTAATTTCGATTTGCGGCATGTCTTCAAGATGGAGCAAGAAGAATACTCGAAGAAGAGATAAATTGGAGCTACATAGAATTTGTCGAGTAACCAGTATGTTGCATTTTTTTTTTTTTTTTGGTTAATGGTATCAAGATCCACTTAATGGCTAAGATCCATATACATGTCTCCACTACCTGGTTCAATTTTAGCTAATTGTTAGGCAAATATAATTTTGGACCATGTAAGATTTAGCTTAAAAGCTTTGTGATATTCCTTAAATTATAGTCCAAGAAGACAGTTAGTATGTGATATTGCCTTTTCCAATTCTTTTGAATTTTGCCTTGTTTAGGGCATTGCACAAAAGTAATTTCAAATGTTATAGTTTAATATTCTATTGATTAGCGCTTCACCTTTGTTTGGTGTTTTCTAACTTTCCATCGTTTGTCTTCTTTGGGGGTGTTCCATTATTTATGGCATTTCGCTTGTTTAGGGTTGTTCCTTATATTCATGGTTGTTCTGTGTTAATGACATTTGCTTTGTTGAATTGTTTCTTTTTACTCATCATTAGTCCCCTATTTTGTGATGTTTGGCATCCGTTCGGACTTGGAGTAGTGGTTGTTCTTTGCTTTGCTAACACGTATCTTTGTTAGTGGCAATAACTAGCTCAATTTTTTTATTATTCAAAAATTACAAATGCTCACGGTTAATTAGGAACACGGAGCATATGTAGTATCAAATGCTTCGATTTTTGCTTAATAACCGGAGCATTTGTTGATTTTTACCCATATAAAAAAGCTGAAATGTTCCGGTTTTAAGCATAATCGGAGCTTTTGAGAAAATAAATGCTCGGTTGAAAATCAAGCATTTGTAAAATACTTGTATGATGACCGCTACGGGTCAAATACGGAGCATTTGTGGGCTTTTTAACCGGAGCATTTGAGGATTTTTCTAGTGAATGTATGTAATGTATGTATAATTCTTGATATGAGATTGGATGAAAACAATCTAATTGAGATATGAAATGTATAAGTTATATGTATCATGATCATATGCCTAGATACCCGTTCAAGACTTACTTGAATGTGTGTTCAAGAAATGAGTAAGTCTTGAATAGTCCCCTGTTTAGAAGCTGTTCTTGGCCATTTGATCTCACTTAGGTGGTGAATGTGTGTCTTCTTTTCAATTCCAAAGAAAGCCTTGTCTTATCGTTTCTCTACATTGTTCTCGGGTACATATGTAGATAAGCGATTATCTACATTGTGTACTTGAAGACTGTAGGGAAATTTTGTCGGGTTTTCCTTAGAATCGAAAAGTTGGCATATATTCACTAGTGAGTTTAGACGTCCAAGGATGGGTTAGGTTAGAGTGATAAGGACTTTCGGATGTATGCATAAATTTGAACATGTCACTCTCTTAGCTTGCGTGTGTATGTATGTGATTTAAATATGTGACTTTCTTGCATGTGTATGTAATAAAATGATTGATACATTATAATTGGTTGTATTTAATTATAGGTCTTCTTGGTGAGATGGATCGTACTTGGATGTATGGTAGTGGTGAATCGATTGAATTTGTGAATGAGGTATCGAAATTTTGTAAATCTGCATTAGAATATCGAAGCATCCTCTAGAAGCGGTTGACTTTTATTATCCTTTGTGTTGATTGTGGAAATGTAAACAAGGTTAGTAGTATTCATTTGCTTAGGGAGCATGTCTTGCACAATGGGTTTAGGTCTCAATACCATGTATAGGTTTGGCATGGTGATGAGGGGAAATATATAGGAAGTTCTACGATAATGAGTGATGTATGTGACGAAAAGAAGGATTTAGAGCTCGTTGATGAGTTCGAGGATGAGAATTGGGATGACAGTATGCGGATGATGATAAGGATTGGGTAGACGAGATGATACATGAGGTTGAAGATTAGTCTTGCAAACGCCCTCGTATTTTTGAGTTTATGTGAAGTTGCTTAAAAGCCATTGTATCAAGGTTGTACAAAGTACACCAAACTTCCGCCTTCAACATTATGTCGAGCGAGGTTAGACGGACTCTAGTTTCACATTGTTGTTGGCGAGTTTTAGGCGATATGCTCCCTAATGGAAATGGCGCCAAGCTAGTATTATTATGCTAAGAAACTCATGTATCCTTTTGGTTTAGAGTACCCGGCGGATACATGCTTGTCCTAACAATTGTGTGCCTTATCGTAATGAGTATGAGCATTTAGTTGAGTGTCCACGTTGTGGATGTCGAGGTACGAGTGTGAAGGAGTAGGGGAAAGTGAAGGACCACCGGCTAAGGTGTTGTAGTATCTTCCCGTAATACCTAGATTGAAGTGCATGTTCTTAATAAAAAGAGGTGCTAAGAATTTGAGGTGGCATGCATATCGTAGGAAGAAAGATGGTTCGATGAAGCATCAGGGCCGATTCTTTGAGTGGAAAGGTATCAACGGGGTGCATAAGGTATATGGTAATGAGGATAAGAATCGAGGCTTGGATTATGTACGGATGGCATAAATCCCTTTGGCGATCTTAGTTCTCGGCATAGTACAAGGCCGGTAGTTTTAGTTGTTTATAACTTGCCTCCTTGGTTGTGCATGAAACGTAAGTACATCATGTTGTCACTTCTCATATTGGGATCGAAACAACCTACAAATGACATAGATGTATGCCTCCGACCGCTTGTTGAAGATTTGCGGAAGATGTGGAAAGAAGGAGTGTTAGTATTTAATGTGTATGCTAATGAGATGTTCACTATGAGTGCCATGCTTTTACGTACTATAACCGATTTTTCGAGCTTATGAGAACTTATACGGGTATAACACCAAAGGGAAACAACCGTGCCCAATTTGTATAGATGACATGAAGCCTACGCACCTTAAGGGCACAAACATGTCTACGTGCGCACATGAAGGCTCCTCATACGCGACCATCGCTATTGGTTTAAGAAAAAGGCATTCGATGGGACGGTTGAAGAAGAAGCTGCTCGTATACCATTAAATGGTAATGAGGTGTATAACCAGGTTAAGGGCATTGACACGATCTTTGATAAACCTGCGAGTGACATTGATGGAGCAACACGATTATGGAAAAAGGAATCCATTTTTTGGAAACTTCCATATTGGAAAGATCTACGAGGTCATACAGCGGCTCTATGTGATGCACATAGAGAAGAATGTTTGTGAAGCTATTCTTGCGACACTTATGAATATTCCGGGCAAGACAAAATATGTTACGGGCTCGCGGCTTTACTTGGAAAAAGTGGGGCTTCGACTAGAGTTATGGGCTCAAAAAAGGGATGGAAGGAAAAAGAAAGTAGTGCGGGGAAAGGGTTAATGAGGAATATGGGAAAAGAAAAAAGAAGGTGGAGAATACGGAGAAGATTTATTTGCCACCGGCTTGCTTCGTTGTCGGGAGCGAGAGAAAAGATTTTTTGCGAGTCATTATATGGCATTAAGGTTCCAATGGCTACCTTAAATGGTGAGTTGAAGTTATCGAGTATGAAATCTCACGATTGTCATGTCATGATGCAAGTATTCTTACCGATTGCAATTCGTGGGATACTTCCAATGCATGTGAGGCACACCATTACAAAACTTTGTTCATTTTTCCATACAATATGTAGCAAACGTTGACCCTCGATTCCTTACGAGGCTATAGTAGGCGACGTTATAGTGCATCTCATTGTCCATCTAGTTCGAGAAATTATGTTGTGTAGTCCGGTGTTTTTGAGGTGGTGCTATCATTTGAACAATAAAGTTTGAAATCCTGCTTAACCAAAAAGTAGTATAATTCAAGGGATTTTTGGGTGAAGAGGTCGGTAATTTGGTGGTTGTGTATTTTGCTAGTGTTGATCCTATTGGACTTCCGACATCTCGACACGAGGGCGGACTTCGGGGCAAGAGTACGATTGGCTCAAAATTGATCTCACCTTCTCTCGACAAGCATCCACAAGCTCACTTATTTGTGTTGCATCGTGTAGCGACTATCCATCCTTATTTAGATGAACATATAGAGGAATTACGTGTTAGCGACCCCGGGAAAGGTATAAGGGCATTGGCGCAAATGCATAACAAAACGTTCATTGATTGGTTTCATAATCGAGTAGTGAATGATTTGGATGAAAGTGTTTGAAATAGTCGAGTGGTTAGCATTTGGTCCTCGTGAAGTTGTACGGTCTTATGAGAGTTATGATATTAACGGCTATACGTTTTGGAGTGAGCGTCAAGATCTTATGTTGACATCGCAACAAAATAGTGGTGTTTCACTCGTGGCGTCATCTACACAATACGCAAGCTCGAAGGATCATTCTCCAATTCTTGTTGACACCAACTATTATGGGCGAATTCAAGAAATATGGGAGCTTGACTACTCTGCTTTTCATATTTGCCTCTTTTGTTGCAAGTGGGTAGAGGATAATCGACGATGCGTAAAAAAAGATGATCCTTGCGGATTAACTCTTGTGGACATGGGTCGTCTACGTGAAACTTAAGAGCCATTTGTAATTGCATCACAAGATAAGCAAGTATTCTATTTTACTAATCCTGCTGATAATAAGTGGTCAATTGTTGTACCTGGCAAAAGGAGTATCCTCGGCATTGGTGATATTGAGGATGAGGAATAGTATGATGCATTTGAGGACATCCCAACTTTTACCTATCTTGAAAATAGTGTGGACGACGATGTGAATATGGCGGAGGACTATATGTGTGTCGATCACACGAAAGGGATACATGTTCGAACTTCTAAGAAATGGCGGAAGGTCGATAAATCATGAGACTATACTCGGGTATCTCTATTTTGGTTGTTTCACGTTCAATTCTTAGATATTGAGTCATTTAACTCCAATTTCTTTTTGAATATGATAATATGAGGTATAATATAACTAGTGTGTAAATTTTTAGGCTTGCATTTGTTGTTGGTTGAAATTCGCGTTCGTAAAGGTAATTTTAGGCCTAAATTGGCTGTTTCGCGTACAATCCTAGATTTTGAGTCATTTACCTCCAATTTCTTTTTGAATATGACCATATGAGGTAATATATAACTACTGTGTAGATTGTTAGGCTTACATTTGTTGTTAATTGAATTTCGGGGAAGGTAAATGCGACTTTAGGCCTATTTTGGTCGTTTCGTGTCAAATTCGTTGATTTTGAGTCATTTAAATCCAATTTCTTTTTGAATATGATAATATGAGGTATAATATAACTAGTGTGTAGATGTTTAGGCTTGGACTTGTTGTTCGCTAAATTTCGGGAATGTAAAGGTGATTAGGCATATTTTGGCCATTTCACGTCAAATTCGTAGATTTTGAGTCATCGGCGAGAACTCTAACGCTCACTTTGGCAAACTTGGTTAAATAACTCCATTCAGTGACGAGATCATGCATACCTCCAATCCTCGAAAGGTGAAAGTTCCACCAATCGAACACTATGGAGGGACCACGGATGAGTGTGGCCTTCAAAGCCCTATGGAGGGACCAATTGCAGCCTTCAAAGCGTAGATGAGTTTGCAGATCGAGATTGAGGTTGCATGGTGGAAGTTCTTTCCGACAACATTGAAAGGACTCAGATAGAATTGGTTCACCGAACTCCCTCCGAAAAGCATTTCAATCTTCGTCTCCCCCGAAAACGCGTTCAAAGAAAACTTCATAGCTAGGAAAAGGCATCAAAAAACGAGTATCTACCTTATGTAAGTAAGACCACAAAGGCATGAAAGCTTGGCGGATTACATCGAGAGGTTTTAACGAAGAACCCCTCAATGTTTGGGACCTCCCGGGACGGTGTGGCCTTCACCGCCTTGGTGTCGGGACTATGGTCCTCGATTAGGTTCAAGTTAAAATTGTCGAGAGAGTGTAGCATCTACCTTCCTTAAGGCCATGGGTATCACTCGAATATTCATACGGAGCTTCGGATATATGCAAAAACTCATGATGAGCCGAGGCAAGAGAAAGGATGACCATCCCGCTCGAGTAGATACATCGAGGGATGTCCCTCGAATGGACAGAGACAAGAAGTCTCGAACGAATGATAATGAATCGAGATAAAGAACCTCCTAGAGATAAGGAATCAGAAGCGGTGATACGGAAGGATTTGTCAACGTCATTGTTGGATGGTACGCTTCGGGTGGGTGACCTATCTCAAAAGAAACACCTTTACACCCTGAAACATGGGTGAGCATATAAGACGGAGACATCAATATGTCCTACAATGACGTTCAAGGACAACCACTGGCCTAACTAGACCCCTCCACGACGACCCACTAGTCGTTGAGCTCAAGATCTCCAATCTGCGGCTAGGTCGAGTTCGATAGGCAGCGAAAGCTCTGTCGATATTATGACCATGGGCTATCTCAGAAGCGGAAATATCGGTACAACAACCTCGCACCCATCATTCAACCACTCGTGGGATTCGACGGGCGATCGGTACATCCGGTGGGATCGGTGAAGCTACCGGTCCGAGATGGGTGGTAAAAGGGAAAGGTAGGAGTGTCCTCGTCGATTTCCTAATCATCGACGTCGACCTCCCCCTATAACGTGATCATTGGGCGACCACCGCTCGGCCAAGTAAAAGCTGCGATATCCACCTATCCAGCTGTTCTTTGCCGGTTCGAAGCAGACGACGAAAAGGTTGCTTAGTTGTTTGGCGACCAAAGTTCCACTCGGGAATGTTACATGAATAGTTTGAAAAAATCGGCCAAAGCTTGAAGAACCTCTCCTTGTCATGGGGCTTTACGTTGCGAGAATACCCAGCGATATGAATGGCCTCGTTCGGTGGATGGAGTTGAATAAGTATGCATCGATGAAGAGAAGGGCGAACGGTGCGTATCGGGAAGCGGGTGCCTCACGATGTCGAGTCCCAAGCATCTCCGCTATCAATGATTTCCGAGATGTCTTTGCTTAACTGCTTGTCGGCGAGATGCCTAACATCGACCCCGCGTCATGGTATACCCTCTCGACATCAAAGAGGGCCATCGCCTAGTGATACGGCAGCTTGCCTCGGAGGGTCGAGAGGCGCAATCTTTGCTTGCAAAGGTGAAGAAGCTGCTCGAGGCGGCTTTCATAAAGGAATGCCGGTACACTAAATAGCTAGCCAACACGGTAATGGTTCGAAATGCGGGTGGGACATGGAGAATGTGCTTCGACTTCACATACCCGAACAAGGTCTGTCCAAATTACGATTTTCCTTTGCCCAAGACAGATAGGTTGGTTGATTCGGCAATTTGGGCACGTGCTTTTCGGCTTCATGGATGCTAATGCGGGGGTATCACAAGATCGTCGTGGGTGAGGAAGGCCAAGTCCGTACTTGTTTAACCATGAGTTCGAGGGGATATCTTTTACAAGGTCATGCCATTTGGGTTGAAAAATGTTGGAGCCACCTACCAACGCTTTGTTAACAAGTTATTAGAGCAATAAATTGGAAGGAACGTCGAGGTCTATGTCGATGACATGATTTTCATAAGCAACAAAGAATATGACCATGCTTCGAGCCCGAGGGAAACTCTCTGCACCGACATACTCAAAATAAGAACCTTAACCCGAAGAAATATGTCTACGGGGTCCGAGAGGGGAAGTGCCTCGGTTTTCTAGTGGATGATGAATTAGGAATCGAGGCCGACCCCGACAAGGTTCAAGCCATCATTGAGATGAAGAGCCCTCGAGCCGTCGAGGAGGTGCGGCGCCGAACCAGGCTGTATGGCGTGGCTGGGACGGTTCTTCTCGAGGGGCTGCGACAAAAGCTTGCATTTTTCAAAACACTTGAAGTAGCCTACTTTAAGCCGAGACGATGCGGCCGAGTAGGCCTTCCGTTGATTTAAGGAGCATATGGCCGGCCTCTCAAGCTCGACCCCCTTGCTAGGGGAGACAATGTTCGTCCATTTGGCCGTGTCGGGAAACGCTCTTAGCGCCATCCTCGTCAACGATGAGAGAAAAACAACACCCGGTCTATTTTGTAAGCCACGCTTTCCGAGGTGCGCAAGCTCACTCGGACTCCCGGCTCATTGTTGCGAGAGGTGATAAGGGAGTTCGAGGACAAAGAGAACAACATGAAGATGTACCTCGGAAGGATGAAGGATGAGATATCGAGATACATTAAACTTCACCATCACCCACGTCCCTCGATCCGAAAATCGACTAGCCGATGCGCTATCGAGTTTGGCCGGCTTGGCGGGGACTTATCGCCTCGACCCATAATGTAGGAAGTGCTAAAGGCGCCCGACATCAAAATAGGAGTGTCGACCCTAGATATTAGTCCCGCCTAGATGAACATACCTAAGGGATAATAAACTACCACGGTATGCCAATCTACTACACAAGGCGCGTCATTCGACTGTGCAGGGATGGACTGCTAGGACCTTTCGACCGGCCTACGGACAATGCGGGTTTTTGCTTGTAACCATTGATTACTTCACCCAAGTGGGTCGAAGTTGGACCACTAGCCTCTATTGCGATAAGAGAGTGCGGCATTTCATCTAGAGAAACTTAATTACAAGGTTACGAGTCCCTTGAGCTCTTATTTCGGACAACGGTAGACGGTTCGGCGGTGGCCGGACGAGGGAATACTACTCTCGATTCGACACCAAAACCGGATTCTCTGTTGTTAGTCGGCCACAAACTAGTGGGCGGGCGGAGGCGGCCACCAAGGTCGTGCTAAAAGGGATGACGACTACGCTGGGGAGCCGAGGGATCTGGATCAATGACTTTGCCAAGCATTCTTTGGTCCACGAAAACAACGATCGAAGAGACAATGAGGCAAACACCCTTAACCTTGTCCATGAGAGTGAAGTTATCTTACTAGTCGAAGTCGGGATCCCCGATCACCGAGGATCACCTTCTACGACTACGACCGGGAATGAAGAAGAAAAGCGAGTTAACCTCGACCTACTACGAGAAACTCGAGGCAATTCCCTCCTCGAGGCAATCTCCTCAGGCTCAAAATGACTAGGCTTTTCAACGGGAATAGTGAAGCATCGAAGCCCTACAAGTGAATGACTAGGTATTGCGAAAGTTCGAGGCTATAGGAAGAAAAGCTCGACTTGGGAAACTCACCTAAGCTGGGAAGGACCGTAAGACCACACGAGGTTGTTCGACCGGGCACATATCACCTTGTCGATCGAGAGGGTCGAAAACTACCCTGGCTATGGAACGTAGATAATTTATGTAAGTTCTATGTTTAATATTTTTGTCTTTTAAATTAGGGGCAACACGCCTATGTATGTGAGGAACAATGTAAGTTGGCAAGTTGTAAGCCCGACAATTTTGTAAGCTATCACTTTCCGGCAATATTCAAGCTTGAATAGTGACATACATTTGAGCATTCTTATCGGGTTAAGACAGGACGGTCAAAGGTAATAATAAATTACAAATTAAAGATAAAAATAGAAGAAACAAGCTTCGAGTTATGAAGGACAATTTTATTTTATTAATCAAAGGTGATACAAGTACGAGCCTACAAATGAAAAAACCTAAGTGTTATTGAAGAACAAAAGGAACCCGACTTATTACTCAGAAGAAGCCCATTAACCTTGGTAGGGAGACCCCCAAGAGCCAAGCTACGCATTCCGCACCTTGTAGAGTTTGTACTTTCGTGTCAAACTACACATTGTGAACTTTGTAGAGCTTGACCCCCGAATGGGTGTTGAAGAGAACAAAGCCTTCTTTATATAGAGGTGGAAATCTCAACCTAGTAGAAGCCTTTTGGGTAGGACTTCGGTTCTGCACTAAAACAAATCCTTGCGGGCTAGGGCCCAAAGAGGACAATATCTACTAGTGGGCTCCTGCGCACCTAGTGGTGTTACGAGATGGAATCGGGGCCGGGGGCCCATTCGGTGTCATGTAGTGCCTACGGGGCCTGAAGCTTAAAGGAGGGGAGAAGGTGCCTAAGATCTTGGCTATCCCGCATCGAAGTTGTGGAGAACAAAGCCTTCTTTATATAGAGTTGGACATCTCGGCTTAGTCGAGGCCTTTTCGGTAGGACTTCGGTCCTACACCAAAACAAATCCTTGCGGGCTAGGGCCCAAAGAGGACAATATCTACGAGTGGGCTCCTGCACACCTATGGGTGTTACAATGAGAATTTCAACACATATCAAGTTCTACTTGGCAAGGGAGTTTGTGTTTCACTTAATGCTTGTGATTTAATACCATGCATAGACGAAACTTAAGAACAAGTTCTTCTTAAGAGGGGGGTATGATGTGTGCGTGATAAGATGGAAATGTGGAAGACGTTCCTAGTTCTATTAGGAATGAGAATGGCATGAGAATGGTGTGTGATAGCATGCTTAGTTGAGTTCTATTAGGACTCTTCATATCTTAATTGATTTATGTTTATCTTATTCGTTTTTAATTATCTTTTATAGTTTTATTTGAAGTGTGACTTAGGGACTTATCCTAAGCATAGTAGGAATTGCTTGGAGTATAAATAGTATAGGTTGTATATTGTATATTTCTGATTTATGAGATTAGAGTTTTAATTTTCTTTGTGAAAATTTTCGGACTTCTTTGTGATTTCCAAACCTTGAATCGATTACTTTGTGTTTGAGATTTAAGAGCGATTGCTTAATTACTTTGTGTTTGATTAAATTGTTCCATCCTTCATACTTAAAGAAAACCGTAAAGATCCGAGTCTTTCTTTCAAGATTCTTGGATTTCAGTAAAACCCAACTAAAGTACATCCACATCCACATCAGGGAGTAACTAACAGCTCACCTAGCCCAATTAGGATCCATATAAGAGTTATAAAAGTTTTAATACACAACATTTCAAAAATACACTTCAAATAGTCAAATGAATAGTATATATAAATACAACAAAGACAATCCGATAAGCTAATTACAAATAGGGTGAAGATAACGGAACAAATAGAAAAATAAATATACATATGAACTCAAGGATCAACATAATAAACCATCAAATCTAAATAAAAAGAATAATATAAATGATAATGATAACGTCTCCAACATAATCTTCTTAACATGTTTGAGGGAGGAATTGAACGTTATTGGATCCCCGACCCACTTGTTCCTCTTTGGTTATAGTATTAGGACCCCTGCTCGCCTATTTCTAGTATGGCCACACCCTAATGCGAGATAGTACCCTGCTCAGTATTTCTCGACCACTCAGATAACAACTAATAACCAAGACGAACCTACACACCCTGCTTAGTATGTAAGTATAAACTTTGTATCCTGATCCGTACAGTGACTGTTTATTCCTAGGAGACAATATCGCCTCGCTAGTCATCGTCCTCAAAGAAAAATAAATATCAAATAAAGAAATTTCAACATTTGCGGGAATGCCATTCAAGGTCTTACATCAAATTGCAAGAATCTAAGGCCTTGACCATCGATTCCAAGCTGCAGAAGTTTAGGGACTCGACCCATCAACTAATTCCATATACATCAAAATACAAGAATATTAGTGACTCGGCCCATCAATTTCAATTCAAAACAACTTCAAAATTTCTCAAAAAACGGTAATCATAAAATCAATAATATTATCTCCAAAAATAAAATTTAACTCATCATGAAACTTGAAAATTATAAATTCTTATGATAGCTTGGAAGCAATTTTAAGAGCCCAAACTAAATTAATTTCATCCAAACAACCAACCATATTTCATACTCGGTACCATCATAAAATAATAATATCTTGCAATTCACTAGTGGAAAAAAGCCCGTCCGATCGAGGTCAAAATCGAGCTTACAGATTCGGTTTTGGTCCGGATCGGATGGGCTGCGGAGTTCACAATGATTAGCGATCCGGTGCTAAATCGGATCGGTTAATAATTCTTTGCTCCGATTAAAGCATAAGCAATATAAATCAATAATATATATCAATACTCATTTTATTAAGCATATTATGCTCAATTATAGCATAAGCATAAATAACTAGATACATAACTTGAAACTCGATGTATTCATAACATTAGCCAAATGAGCCCTATATATGAGACTAAACAAATATGGGAACCATACATAACAAAAATTTCCATTTCCATTGGAGGAATTAATAGAAAAAATACGAAACACGAAGTAAATGGTACGACACCGAGAGCCCTTCAACGTATTCTTGAGCAATGTTGTATCCTCAAATCTTTGGAAACATCAAACTACGATGGCTTTAGATTGAAGAGATGACTTCGGGTAGAATAACTCATCGGAAAAGCGAAAGAGTGAGAGATAGGAGATAGGCGGAGAATACGCAGCCAAAGTTAGACGACGTACCTCCTAACGACCACGCCTCTATTTCTAAGATCCTGCCCAAGCAAGAGTGCAAATTCAATAGATAGAGTTCGGGAGTTAAGAACTTAAAGCTTGACTTGTTTATCAAAGATCCAACTAAAAGGCATAGAAGGTGCTTGCTTAGCTCTCTCCCGAGCCCTCTCTTCTAGCCTTCTTATTCTCGGGGGTAAACTGCATGCATAATCCTCGAGCTTTTGCCCCTACGATGAGAGCCCGGTGAGCTTCTCAACTTCCCGATGGCCCCCGATAACTCTAATGTGTCGGCATAGTCCCCGGCGGTGTAGACGCCCAATTATCACCAAGAGAAGTTAAACGGCAAGAAGAAATCATTTTTTAGCGTTGGTTGGATGCCATAATCATAGTTCGAAAATACGGTTTCGGTTTCGGTTGCGGAAGCTTGGTAGCGGTTCGCTAGAAGCGTAACGGATACGTTTGTCGCGGACCGTGTCGCGGTTGTCGCGGACGAATTTGATATTATAATACTTTTCGGACTTTCTATGTATACAATTGTATATATATGTACTATAGTATATAGACGAGTACTTGCATCATAAAAATAAAAATAAAAATCATTTCAAAAAAAAAGAAAAGAAAAAGAAAAAGTTGCATAGTATGCGGTAGCACCAAGCACGTGGTTCCTTCCCGCTTAAAAGATACTTCTTTTTAAAAGAAAAGTAAACAAGCAATTTCAAAATAAAAAAGAAAAAGAAAAAGTTGTATGCGGTAGCACGTGGGTTCCTTCCCACTTAAAAAGATATTTTTAAAGAAAAGTAAACAAGCAATTTCTCTTCGTCTTCGATTGAGCGCTCAGCTGCTCATCCTCTCTCATCGCTACTTCTCTCTCCTCTCTATGGTGGCCGGAGAAATGGCCGGCAAACTTTACGGCGTCAAAAAATATACCTTTGTAACGGAATCAAGCCCGCAAGCAAAAGCCTTAACATTTCTTTTTGAGAAATCTAATATTTCATCTTGAATTGGCGAGATCTAGGGTTTGTTAATATCGGAAAAAAAAATCTGAAAATTGCGTCTTGGAATGAGAAATGCGGCCGATAACTCTTTGTTTCGGTTGGAACGGGCGAAATATCGGTGTATCTTGAAAAGGCGGTATGAACCGCTCGAATTCGGTTCGCCAAAGTTGAAATCCGTTACAACTCGGGCGAACCGAATTGATCCGGCCGTTATTTAACACCATGGCCATAATTGTGAGCGCATCAAAGAACATAGACTTCCAAGTTCAAAATGAAGCTATGTAGCGGATATGAGCTGAAACATCGGAAAGTTTACAAGAGAGCAAAATCACCTCACAATCTTTTGAGGAGTAAAGTTGGATTCCCAAGATGGTTCAAGGCCGCTCCTTTCTATGTTGCTCTAAGCTCGGTCGGGCGATCGGCATATATGTATCTACGGAAAAACCCGCTAATCCGACCAAAATCGAAGTGTTGAACATGCTCGGGATGCTACATGAACATAAATTCGCATTCATTGTATCGGAAAACGGATTCCTAAAATCTTGCTCTGCAAACTCCACTTCCGAGATGCAAAAAAGGCTACCTTGATAGTGTATTTAGCGGCAACATAACCACCAAAAGAATGCCTAAGAAGAATGAAGCTCTCGAGACTCTTGGCTTTACGCCGTACCTCGAAAGAGTCATCGATAAACCATGCTTCGGTTTCTGCATAGCGAAAAAAAATAAAATGCATTAGAAAAGTAAAAAGTTCAAGAAATCAAAGAAAACCACACTTCCAAAAAAGAATCGGCCTACGAATTCCCCTGAGTTTCATAATTCAAGTGCACCTAATATGCTAAATGTTTGTCGATTGATGGGAAATGAAACTTCATTAGGGTCGGAGTTTATATGGAAAATGTAGGATCATGAGTGTTATTAATTGAAATATTTCACAGCATGCTAGCCTTCTAATGAGTTTGCTATGCCAGAATTTGCTACGAAGTCTCCTAAATGAGCGAATAACTATATAATCTAACAATGAGTCCACCCGAACTTTTGCCTGTCATGTTATGAAAAAGTCACACACATACAAATTCGAGTTCGGGACCATGGTGGTTGCACTTACTAGGCCGTGAGTGGTGTAAGGCTGCGACTCCCGCCTCCGCATGTGCACAAAGTTCGATAAATTAATGCAATTAATGGAAATTATGCAAAGGACATTGAAATCAAAGGCATAGTTCTAGGTTCGAAATTCTACCCTACACATCCATACATAAGATTTTATCTTCAAGCATTTAAATCTCTTTTAAGGTGACATGGAGCAACAAAATGGCACATTAAATTGTTTACATCAGGTTATAAGGCATGCAAAGAGTTGCAGAATCTGGAAGTATACATGACACAGCATACTGTATGTAATAGAGAGATTATAGAGAGATTCCAATATCATGAGAATTTGTGCAATAACAGCTACATATTTAAATGTAATTGCAAAAAAAAAACCCAGAAATAATAGAGATAAACAGAAGACATAGAATAGAAAATCACCTTTAAAGAGGTGTTGATCGAGTCACAAAAAAAGAGTAAACCTCCCCTTAATCTCTCTAAACTAGGTCGACTATTTAACTTCAATTTCTACTAAATCAACGGCGACATTAGGAATTTCGGTGATCATAACTCGACGGAGAGCGTTCGCGGCGGTCATCCTCTAATACGAGTTTAAGAGCATTTTTTCGTATCTCACGTAGCGAGGCTTAATAACTCCTACAAATTTATCGAAGCCTCCATTGAGCGGGTCTTGTGGCCAAACATATTTCAACAATTTGCACCCTTTTCTAGGCAACAAGAAGACATATTAGAGAAATGCATGAGTCAAACATATCACACCAAAAGCAACAGTAGCTACAATCATATGACAAAATCAATAACAAAGTCGCAATAAATGATATCCTATAAATGCAATTGGGAGAGATGGACAAGTGAATTCCCGACAATGCTAGGATAGCATGAAACTCACCAAGTTCATAGTAAAAATCACCCGATCCCTAGAAGCTCGCCTTGGAAACCCTTATTTGAGGCAAGAGGGTCCACCCCTACTTTGGAGCACATCTCATGGAATTGAGCTCTAAATGTAGGGTTCTTCCGAATATCATTCTTAGCGCAATTAAAAAGAGTATTACAAGTTCATCACGCATTAAGCCGAGTCGCCAATGTTACGATTCACAAGGTGTTTGATTAGAGGCTCGTGAATACAATAAATGCGGCTCTTTGTTGAAAATGAAAAAGTTGTTTGGTTGAAGTATCTTGAATAGGCAATTACCCACATGTTTCTCCCCCCCGACCCTCATTAATCACATACCCACCATCCCCATGATCGAAATCCCATACCTTCCCCCTTCGCTTAATGTTTTTGTAATATCCTATATTTTACCTATAAAATTATACTTAATTTAACCTTACTAATTATATTTATGAGTTTATTTTCTTAAGCAAAACTAATTCGATTTATTTTGATTCAATATATATTTATTTACTTTATTAATTAAACTACTTAATTAAACTATTTCTTTAAAGTTTTAATAACCTTACAATCTTCTTCACGTAAACATCCCCTACTTAATTCTATCTTCCGAATACTACTCGGTTTAGATTCAAATTCTATCAACTCAACAAACCGAACTTATCCTATCTTCATAATAACATGATAAGCTTGATTAACCATATTTATCTTTCATAATTATCTTTTAAGATCGTTTTTCATTATCTTGTCAACCGTGTAACTACCTATGCCATACTCTTTTTGTTCTCCCTATAAATACCCCTCCAAATCCTCACCTAAAAGCTTTAGCAACTCGAAACTCACGCAAGGAAACACTTATAAGCTTCCCCAGTCAAAGATACGAAGATAACCTCGGCCGCCGACGAGGTATCACCACCCCATTTGCGGCTCGGAAATACCATCAAACCTTGCCGGAACCTGCGGAAATCAACCCACGCGTAGCTCTCATTACCCTCTGTCCATACGACTTTTCGACTTTGAATTTCGACTTTACGTGCCCAACAACGGTAAGCCTAGAATCCCTAGTTCGTAAACGTTATATCGTGTGTTAGTTCATGTTTCGACGAAGAAGATTATTGTTTTGGCGGGAGAAACAAACCGACTTTGCTAAGTTTAAATTTATTTTGGAAAAGAAGGAAACTTATAATATTATGCATATACGTAAGCTATACACGAGTGAATTTTAATTATTTCTTTTATAACCAATTTTGGCTCAAAGTAGTTTGATTTCCTAATATTATGTTTCGGATACTAAAGTTATTATGTTATCGTTAGGTCGAATTTCGCACCACGAGTATAATTGTAGTATATCATGCAAGTATATTTAGGCGGATCATAATATGTGTGGTCTAGATTTTAATAAAGGGTTATATGATTAATGTAGAGTACGTAGAAGGTGAAGGTAGCCACTAGTGCTTCGTAGGAGTAAAAGCAAGCTCAATAAGCTAAGCTACTATGTTCACCACTTTGTTAACCACTGTGAAAACATGGATTTTCTTTGCCTGGATGTGTCATCTGTTTGATGTTGTGGACTAAATCCGATTCCTATATGTGAATGGAAGAATTATTTTACTCATGGTTATGAAGTGTTATGTGGGAACATTACAACGTTAATGCTTTATAATGATTATTGAGTTGCTTATGAGATCTTTGGAAGTAAATGGTATTCTATAATAAATACGTTATTTTATTGAGTATGGTGGAGGGAATGGAATTTATAAGTGGTGTCTTTAATAGTCATGTCAACAAAGATGCATAATTGGTGTATTAATAACTACAAGGACGATTAAAGATGTTAGATACTTAATTGAGTTAATTGTTTAGTTATATTTATTTGCCATGGTATAACTAAACTAGTTAATAACGGAATGATTTGCTATGTAAAGTTGAATTAACTTGGATGGTAAGTCATCTTAGGTAGGATCCCCTAAGGTGTTGAACATATTGGTCGAAAGTACAAAATACTTTAATATTTGGTTGGAGCCATTTGCGTGACCTTAGGCTTATTCTACTCCTTTGAGTTAAAAACACTCAGTAGGGGGTGTGCACCCTTAAGGACTAAGACCTATATTAGTGGTTACACCTTATTGGGTGGTGGACTAGAATCCACATTATTTGCTAGTGGTTTTATATTACGTGTTCACTTACCTCCAAAATAAACTGAAAACTAATTAACTCACAATTTATGATGGTTATGTTTGATTTTATTTATGTGTGTGTGACAAGTGTTTTAATAAAAGGTTTTCAAAAAGGTAAGAAACTATTTTCCAAATTGTTTTACGGGGTGAAGTAGTGCTTACTCAATTTCCACCGATTTGTGGTTTTTCCTTGTGTATTTCCTTTTCCTTTAATTGCGGGTATGCATGATGCGCATTGAGCACTTTCGTTCACGACAAGTTTAATAGTAGAGAATTGATAATAAGTAGTTAACTATATAGATTTTTACGTTGAGGATCTTATCTATTTAGTTGGATTGTAATTACTATTTCGAGGTTTCGTTTAGTTAAATGCTAATTTGAACTTAGTATGACTTTGATAACATTGGATTAATTGGTTGAATGGATTAGCCTTGCACTTGGGTTGGTAACCTAAGTGTGGCGGTAATGCCCTTAAATTTGGTATTTATGTTTCCGCTACGTATGTATATTGGTGTAGAATTTAGGGGTGTTGCAAATTGGTATCGGAGCCATAGGTTTTAGGATAAGCAAGATATTGGGAAATTAAGAATAATAAGTAAGAAATAAAATTGGAAAATTCGTTGGTGAGTTTATGTGCCATTGCATAATTTATATTTCTCATCTTATACTTTGTTGTATATTGATGTGCTATTCATAATGTAGATGTCTAGACCTTATTTACTCAACTATGTGGACATGCTTAATGAATTTGATGCTTGGTCGTAAGGAATAGAATTATGGAAGAATTACATAAGGGACTCATATGGGATTATGGTCTTAGAATATAGAGTTGATGAATGAATTAAAATGGAACCAGTATCCCCACCTCCGATTCCTGAATATACGGATGAAGAACTAATAATTGAGGAGCTTCCACCCTTTAGCTTATCTTTCTTAAGTGGGTGTCATTGTGTCATGTGTTACGTAAAGAGTTTAGAGGAGTTATTGAATTTGGACAAGGAAACTCTTGTAAGATGTCCTTATTTTGGGGAAGAAATTAAGAAAATCATAGGATAAGATATATACATTTTTTGTGTTTTATATATTGATTGATGTGACTTGATTGTTGGATTAAGGCATTGAAGCTGTGAAGTATTATAATAAGTTGCTATGGATGAAGGAATAAAATTTTTTTATATCTCTAGATTACTTGTGAAGGTACGATTACCTTATTGTGGTGGTCATGTGCATTGTTGTTGTAACAATCATTGAAAAATATAAAGATGTGCATATTGATGATGAGGAAATACACCCAACTAAGTATCAATATAGGGGTAGGTGGTATCTCAATTTGGATTTTGTAGCAACAAGACTAATGGAGGCAAGCGAGGAATGGAAAGCGAACCGGGAGAAGGAAATGGGTGAAGTAATAGATGCTCGAACCACCAATATTGACTGATGTGAAAATGGATATTGAAGAAGAAGACCCCGAAGAAGATATCGAGGAATATGCTTCGAAGAGGAATAAAGAAATTTGAAGCTAATCTAGCACTAGATTTAAATAGTTTTACTTAAAAACTAAAATTTTTAGTGTAGGAATGAAGGATGTAGTCATTATTCTATTCGCATTAAGGTTATGTTTTATTATTTCGGATGTTGTGACAATAGACTTAATGGTAATTTAGTTATAATAAATAAATATTATGTGTTCCCATTGGATGATTAATTGTGTGTAGTGTGATTGTATGATTGTATGTCTATAAATGAAGCAAAGTAGTATATAATTGGTGTGTACACCAATCCTTGAATGCGGGGGAATCATGTCGGGAAGAGGTCGCACTAGGAACCTTCCTTCTATAGGTGAACTTCTTTGAGAGCCCGAGACAATTGAGTGAAATAACTCAAAACTTACGGAACGATATCTTTGAATAGTAATGATGGTAACCAAAACAATAATGGCCACGATTACGCTAAGAAGATTGCTAGTAGAAACCCACCTTACTATTTAGGTGAAGAAGATCCGAACATCTTTGGAAATTTGGATTAGGTTTTTGACAAGCCATTTGGGGCTATAGGATGTCTCGAGGAAGAGAGAATTTCAAGTTGCAACCTACTACTGCAGGGAGGGCGACATTTGGTGGTCCACATCTCAAGCTTCTCCCGAGAAAATTTTGATTGGGAAGCTTTTAAAAACACTATGAGAGATAGGTTTTATCCCGAGCATGTTAAGATGCGAAATTTGATGAATTTGCTACTTTTTGGCAAAAGAATTTGGCCAGGTACAAGAATATCATTCCAAATTCCTAGAGTTAGCTAAGGTTTGCACCCACTATGGTACCGGATGAGCAAGCTAAAGCAAACAAATTGATCCGGTCATTGAATTGGGAAACTCAAAAGGTTGTAGTTGTTTTGGGATGTCGAACCTTGCGGGGAAGCATATCATAGAGTCGCTAGCCATTATCGTGTGGAGAAGTTGGAAGAAGAAATTAGGTCTAGAGGAAAGAGGAAGGATGGAGATTCGAGGAACCAAGGTCAAAATGAGAACAAGAAGCCTAAGTTCACCAACAATAACTAGGGTTCGGGTAGAGGTTATCGGGGTAATAAGGGTAATAATGGTAACAGAGGTGGTAATGGGGGTAAGCCTCAAGGACATGGTCAAAATCAAAAGAATGGGAAGAATGAGAGACATTAAAACGGTAAGTAGTGTGGGAAAGACCACCCGGGCGTCGATTGCAAGGGTAATCTAGTTAAATATTTTGGTTGCTCTAAGTTGGGACATCGTGAGTTTGAGTGTTATGCTACGCAAAATGGAGGCCAATACGAACAAGGACAATGGAGGCGAGAATAGTGCAGGGAATAGTAACAATCGGGAAACCCTTCTAGAGGTCAATCTCGCTCAAAATGGCCCTAACAAGACCTCATCTACTCCCGGATAGTAATATGCAAGGGAATGGTGCTAACAAGGGGAGGATCTTTATGATGAATCAAGCTCGAAGCCAATGAAGAAGCTAATGTGGTGAAGGGTACTTTTCTTGTAAACTCTTCCCTGCTTATGTACTTTTTGATTCTGGAGCTTCTCATTCATTTATATCTTCTTCTCTAGTTAAAATGTTAGGTCTAGAACCTTCTTCCCATATTTCTACTCAAATATCTATTCCAAGCTGGGGAGGTAGTGTCTTGTAGACGACTTTATAGATATCTTTTTATAAACATTAGTGGAGCCATCTTACTAGGGGACCTTATAGAGTTTAGCTTGGACGATTTGGATGTCATATTGGGAATGGATTGGTTGGGAAAATATAGAGCTCGCATCGAGTGCCATGAGCAAACGTTGTGTTGAGGGGGTCGAAGGGAAAGAACATCTTATCAAGGTGTTGTAACTAAACCCGGGAATGAAAATCATATCAGCATTAGCCATGAAGAAGTACCTCGGAAAAGGAAGCGAGTCCTTTTTGTGTCATATCAAAGATTTAGAAGGCAAAGAGAGTCAATTATGTGATATACCAATAGTTCAAGAATTTCTGATGTGTTTCCCGAGGATATTCTGGAATGCCCTAGGTAGAGTGGTTGAGTTCACCATAGAAGTCATCCCGAGGAGCGCACCCATTTTCAAAGCCCTTTATCGCATGGCCCCTATTTGAAATGAAAGAAGTGAAGGACCAAATAGAAGATTTATTGAATAAAGGGTACATTAGACCAAGTGTGTCACCATGGGGAGCTCCTGTACTTTTTGTGAAGAAGAAAGATGGAGGTTTGAAGTTGTGTATTGACTATAGGGAGCTTAGTCGGAGTCACGATTAAGAACAAGTACCCATTACTGCGCATAGATGACCTTTTCGATCAATTAAAAGGTCTTGGAACATTCTCTAAGATTGACTTGAGATCGGGATATCATCAATTGAAGATTGCCGAGATAAGGATATACCAAAGACTGTCTTTAGAACGAGGTATGGCCACTATGAGTTTACGGTCATGCCATTTGGGTTAATCAATGCCCTCTTTGTTTTCATGGACCTCATGAACCGAATTTTTAGGTCATATCTTGACCAATTTGTAGTTGTCTTTATTAACGATATCATGATATATTCCAAAACCCCTCGAAGATCATGAGCAACACTTGCGTATAGTTCTAGAGACCTTGAGAGAAAAGAAGTTGTACGTGAAGTTATCGAAGTGTGATTTTTGGAGAAAAGAAGTTGCCTTTTTAGGTCATATTATCTCGAAGGAAGGAGTTTCGTGGATCCCTCGAAGGTTCGTGTTGTGATGGAGTGGCCAAAACCTCCTAACGTAACGGAGATTCGTAGCTTCTTAGGTTTAGCCGGATATTACGAAGATTTGTGAAAGACTTTTCGAGGATTGCTAGGCCGCTTACGAACCTTATGAAGAAGGCGTAAAGTGTCGGTGGGATGATAAGTGTGAGGAGTTCTTTCAAGAGCGAAGAAGAGGTTAACAACGGCCCCTGTGTTGACATTGCCATTTGGAGAAAAAGGCTTTGAGGTTTATAGTGATGCATCAAAGAAAGGGTTAGGATGTGTTCTTATGCAAGATGGGAAGGTTGTTGCTTACGCTTCTAGGCAATTAAAACCATTTGAGGAAAATTATCCTACCCACGATCTAGAATTAGCGATTGTTGTGTTTGCACTCAAGATTTGGAGACATTACTTGTATGGAGTCACTTGCAAATTCTTCCGAGACCATAAGAGCCTTAAGTATATTTTCACGCAAAAGGAGTTGAATATGAGGCGGAGACGATGGTTAGAGCTCATCAAGGATTATGACCTTGAAATTCAATACCATGAGGGGAAAGGCTAATGTAGTTGCAGATGCATTAAGTAGGAAGTTTAGTCACTCTATAGGTACGATGTGGGTACTTCCAGACAAGCTATGTGAAGACTTCTCGAGGCTGAATTTAGAGATTAGAAGCCATGGGGAGGTAGAAACTCAGATACAACTTTATGATATGCAAATAGTCCCTATCATATTTGAACAAATAAGAAATAGTCAAGATGATGATGTAAAGCTTAAAAAGGTGATGTCCAAGATGGAGAATGGACAGGTAGGACATTTTAAGGTGCATGATGATGGTAGTATTCGCTACAAGGGTCGATGGTGTGTACCAATCCAAGTGCGGAGAGGTAAAAAGGCAACTAATGGAGGAAGGCCATTGCACACCGTACTCTGTACATCAAGGAAGTGACAAACTCTACAAAGACCTTAAGCAACATTTTTAGTGGCCGAGAATGAAGAAAGAAGTCGCTGAGTTTGTCTCTAGATGCATGACATGTCAGAAAGTGAAAGCGGAAAGAAGCAAACCCAAGGTTCTACTCTAGCCCCTAGATGTTCCAAAATGGAAGTGGGACTCAATTTCGATGGACTTCATAACTGCTCTCCCGTTGACGAAGACTGGGAAGAATGCTATATGGGTTATTGTAGATCGTTTGACCAAAACTACAAGATTCATTGCTATGAAGGACACATGGTCTATGGAGCAAATGGCGGGAGCGTATGTCAAGAATATCGTGAAGTATCATGGGGTGCCTGAGAGTATTATCTCGGATAGAGATACAAGATTCTTGTCGAATATTTGGGAGAAAGTGCAATTAGCATTTGGGACTCACTTGAAATATAGTACTGCCTTTCATCCAGCCACTGATGGACAAACTGAAAGGACCATTCAAACCTTAGAAGACATGTTAAGGGCATGTGTAATGGATTTTGGAGGATCATGGGAATAGCAACTAGATTTGGTGGAATTTTCTTACAACAATAGCTACCAAGCAAGCATGGGAATGGCCCCTTATGAAGTACTTTATAGGAGAAAATGTAGAAGTACTTTATAGGAGAAAATGTAGAAGCCCATTATGTTGGAGTGATATGACTGATCAAGTCGTGCTAGGACCAAATTACTTACATGATACCGTGGAGGAAGTTCGAATAATTCAAGAGAGAATGAAGGTTTGCCCAGGATAGGCAAAAATCTTAGCTCGATCGTGACCGTCGCCAAGTTGTCTTTGAAGTAGGCGAGAAAGTACTTTTAAAGGTATCCCCAACCAAAGGTGTCATGAGGTTTGGTAAGAAAGGTAAGCTTAGCCCAAGATTTATTGGTCCCTATGAAATCTTAGAAAGAATCGGAGAAGTTGCTTATCGACTAGCCCTTCCAACGGAGTTGTCTAAACTGCACGACGTGTTCAACATTGCACAACTTAAGAAATACATCCAAGACCCATCCCATGTGATTGAACCAGAAGTAGTAGAGATCGATGAAACTCTGACGTATCAAGAGAAACCTGTAAAGATTTTGGATGAGAAAATAAGGAAAACGAGGAACAAGGAGGTAAAAATAGTGAAAGTCTTGTGGTCAAATCATCAAATTGAGGAAGCCACTTGGGAAGCTGAAGATAGTATGAGGCAGCGCTACCTAATTTATTTAACCAGGTATTAATTTGAGTTATGGGGACGTAACTCCTTTTAAGGAGGGTGGAATTTAACACTCTAAAATTGTGTCGAAATAACAACTCTATTGACTTTGCTTAGTTGTGTATCAATAGTCAAACAATATACTTATGATTCCCTAGTGCACTACTTGGTATACTCTGTTATCCAAGATTCGAGGACGAATCTTTCTTTTAGGGGGATAGATTGTAATATCCTATATTTTACCTATAGAGTTATACTTAATTTAACCTTACTAATTCTATTTATGAGTTTATTTTCTTAAGCAAATATAACTCGATTTATTTCGATTCAATATATATTTATTTACTTTATTAATTAAACTACTTAATTAAACTATTTCTTTAAAGTTTTGATAACCTTACAATCTTCTTCACGTAAACATCCCCTACTTAATTCTATCTTCCGAATACTACCCGGTTTAGATTCAAATTCTATCAACTCAACAAACTGAACTTATCCTATCTTCATAATAACATGATAAGCTTGATTAACCATATTTATCTTTCATAATTATCTTTTAAGATCGTTTTTCATTATCTTGTCAACCGTGTAACTACCTATGCCATACTCTTTTGATTCTCCCTATAAATACCCCTCCAAATCCTCACCTAAAAGCTTTAGCAACTACGAAACTCACGTAAGGAAACACTTTGTAAGCTTTCCCGTCAAACTTAGTTTTAAAAAGGCGCATGGCGCACCAAGGCGCAAAGCGCAAGGCGAGGCGAGGCGCAAGGCGCAAGGCGAAGGCGCACGCATCCCGTAGGCGAGGCGCACATTGGGTGCCCAAAACATTATAAATTAATTCTAGAACATATATTATACTCAAACAACATATTAATTATATTGAAGATGCATAAAAGGACATAAAGAAGAATAATTCATCACAAGAATACCGCAAGAAGTTAAAATTATTATATAGACATAGAGCACCAATGTATTAAAAAAATAACAATTAAAAAGCAAACCTAATTTTTCAAGATAACCCACTAAACTACTAGAAATCCATAATCATACATTTATGGGTAATTAATGTAGGGACAAGAAGATAATTTTTTTTTGTTTAAATAAAAAACAAAAAAAAGCGAGGAAGAACACTAAACTTACTTGCCTAGTGCCTATACATATTGCAAAACATTGAAGCAACAATAATTAAAACGAATAAAAAGCTGAAGCAAGAAGTCTGTAAAAGTGGATGGTGGATGTATGAGACAAAGGTCAAAAGACAATAAATGAAAAGCTAATAAAATAATGCATACTGGGTATTGGTTAATGGACAGCTGTAGAACATTATACTACTCCTATGCTATCACTTAATTATCTGAGTAATAAAGTAAAGTAGATATTCCTTTCAAAAAAAAAAAAGTAAAGTAGATATCAGACCTCTTTCTACTTCTACATACTGCCGAATGTGGTAGAGACCACCTACGGGAACCCTGGAAAAAGTGCCGCTGCAATGGCCACCGATGGCCAACGAATAACGTGATAGCACCGATATCAATTGATCGGCAATCTCTATCACAAGTAGGGTCTTTGCTTAACTTTATTTTTGGTCTATTATGCAATTCGAAAATTTAGGGTTTGCATCTATCGGACCTTCAAACTTTGGTTCAATTTGAAGGAATTTTTATGAAATTAATTGAGGGCTTTCACTCGAAATAGAAACTAATTGTGCGGGTAAGATTTAATTTGGGAAAATTTTAGATTTTGCACCATCTTTTACTCATTTCTTTTCTCTCGCACGCACCTCGAGATGAAAAGCGTGCGCTGAGCGCCTCGCGCCCCTCCTTCAAAGACGTGCGCTTTTGTGCGCCTCCGCGCGCCTCTCGTTTTGCGCCTCGCCTAAGCCGTTGGATGCGTTTTTCTCGACGCCTTGGCTCGCCTTCCGCCTAGGCGCGCCTTGGGCGCGCTTTTTAAAACTAAGCCGTCAAAGATACGAAGATAACCTCGGCCGCCGACGAGGTAAACCACCCCACTTTGGCAGCTCCAAAATACCATCAAAACTTGCCGGAACCTACAGCGAAATCAACCCACGCATAGCTCTCATTACCCTTTGTCCATACGACTTTTCGGTTTTGAATTCCGACTTTTCGTGCCCACTGAAATCCCCTGTTCACAAACGTTATATCGTGTGTTAGTTCATGTTTCGACGAAGAAGATTATTGTTTTGGCGGGAGAAACAAACTCACTTTGCTAAGTTTAAATTTATTTTGGAAATGAAGGAAACTTATAATATTATGCATATACGTAAGATATACAAAGTGAATTTTAATTATTTCTTTTATAACCAGTTTTGGCTCAAAGTAGTTTGATTTCCTAATATTATGTTTCGGATACTAAAGTTATTATGTTATCGTTAGACTAAATTCTACACTACGAGTATAATTATAGTATCTCATGTAAGTATATTTAGGCAAATCATAATATGTGTGGTCTAGATTTTAATAAAGGGTTATATGATTATTGTAGAGTACGTAGAAGGTGAAGGTAGCCACTAGTGCTTCGTAGGAGTAAAACAAGCTCAATAACGTAAGCTACTATGTTCACCACTTTGCTAACCCTGTGAAAACATGGTTTTTATGTGCCTAGATGTGTCATTTGTTTGATGTTGTGGACTAAATCAGATTCCTATATGGGAATGGACAAATTATTTTACTCATGGTTATGAAGTGTTATGCGGGAACATTACAACATCAATGCTTTATAATGATTATTGAGTTGCTTATGAGATCTTTGGAAGTAAATGGTATTCTATAATAAATACGTTATTTTATTGAGTATGGTGGAGGGAATGGAATTTATATGGGGTGTCTTTAATAGTCATGTGAACCAAGATGCATATAATTGGTGTATTAATAAATACAAGGACGATTAAAGATGTTAGATACTTTATTGAGTTAATTGTTTAGTTATATTTATTTGCCATGGTATAACTAAACTAGTTGATAACATAATGATTTGCTATGTAAAGTTGAATTAACTTGGATGGTAAGTCATCTTAGGTAGGATCCCCTAAGGTGTTGAACATATTCGTGGAAAGTACAAGATATTTTAATATTTGGTCGAAGCCATTTGCATGACCTTAGGCTTATTCTACTCCTTTGAGTTAAAAACACTTACTGGGGGTGTGCACACTTAAGGACTAAGACCTATATTGGTGGTTACACCCTATTGGGTGGTGGACTAGAATCCACATTATTTGCTAGTGGTTTTATATTCCGTGTTCACTTAATATTATTTGTGGTTTTTCCTTATGTATTTCGTTTTCCATTAATTGCAGGTAGCATGATATGCATTGAGTATGGTGGATTTCACGACAAGTTTAATAGTAGAGAATTGATAATAAGTATTTAACTACATAGATTTTTACGTTAAGGATCTTATCCATTTAGTTGGATTGTAATTACTATTTCGGGTTTCGTTTAGTTAAATGCTAATTCGAACTTAGTATGACTTTGATAACATTGGATTAATTGGTTGAATGGATTAGCCTTGCACTCGGGTTGGTAACCTAAGTGTGGCAGTAATGCCCTTAAATTTGGTATTTATGTTTCCGCTATGTATGTATATTGGTGTAGAATTTAGGGGTGTTACAGTTTCCAATTCTAAATCGATACTTTGATTGAACCAATCCTATAGGCTTCTCATTCTCATACAACAACAAGGAGATTCAAAGTAAGTTACGCCTACAAGAGAAACAAAACAGCGAAAGTAAAAGGTGGCCACTGGCCTTGTCTTCAGCGTACAAAGCAGCTTCCCAACCTGCAGCGATATAGGTCCGGGCACCTAGAATCACCTCTATGCCCCTCATCATGTTAAGTTACAACTCATAAAGTCCCAACTCAACGTTACCTCATATTACCATACCAAATATTACCATACCAATACGATCAAAATCTACTTTCTAATTCCAACAAGTTCCAACAACAATTAAGCTAAAATAACAAATAACAAATAACAACAACATCGAACCAATTAATTAAGGAGTGCAAAGAAGACCTTATGTTTTCGGGCGAAATCTTCAAGCTGACTTCGAAAAGTGTCCAACTGCTCCTTCATAAGATCAGTTCTCAATTTCGCCACATTTTCCCCGAGTAATCGATATTGATTCTGTCATATAAATTCCAATTTAGAATTCCAATCTTGGGGTAAAAATTGAAAATCAAACGAGCAAAATAGGGGAAATTTCGAAAGATGAAGATGATGAACTTACCCTAGCCGCAACATTGTTTTGCGTGAATCGGTGTCGCGAAGATCGAATTTCGGGTAGTCGTCTCTCATTTCTCGGATTTTGATGCGTGGAAATCATTGGTATGATACTCCCTCCATTGTTAGGGTTATTGAAGTTTTATTGTTTCCTGGTTTTCAATTGCGGGGTTTTTGTGGAAGGGAGAAAGAGAGTGAATAGAGAATTAAAGAAGACACGACGTGAGAGAGGAAGAGATTGACGAGGGAGAGGGAGAGTGAGAGAGGGGAGAGGGAGAGGGAGAGAGATGAGAGTTAGGGTTAAGGTCTTGAGGAGGGAGGAAGTGGACACGGGTAATCAAGGTTCGAGGGAAGTCGAATCGGGGCCGGCGTGTTTGGGTAGAAGTTGGGCAAGCATTTTGGGGGAGTTGGGCTAGCGTTTTATGGGGTGAGTTGGGTTGATTTCGCGTATTTACTGATCGGTTTAGTAAACCGGATCAGTTAACAGAAAAGAGGATCAATTTTCTGTTAACTGATACGGTTCACTAAAGGACCGGATCAGTAAATTTCCCTCACTTTGCCTCCCAAAAATTATAATATTTACCGATTCGGTTTTGTTAAAACCGAATCTGTAGTTAAGTGACACATAACATTTTTTCCACTAGTGATTATATCACTCCTAATACATATATAAACTTGTAAAGATATAACTATAACAGTAATTCATCGAATATGCTAAATATAACACAATCATATTTTATAACCCCCTAATCATAATTTGAATGAATATGATAATATAAACCCACAATAAAATTACAAAACCAGAATCAAATA
Source organism: Beta lomatogona (assembly GCA_947646795.1). NCBI lineage: Eukaryota > Viridiplantae > Streptophyta > Magnoliopsida > Caryophyllales > Amaranthaceae > Beta > Beta lomatogona. The sequence continues at coordinate 35,658 of CANSNZ010001313.1, forward strand.
TCTAACCATCATAAGACAACATTCTGTGTACAACTCATGGAAACAATTCAATCATGAAACAACTACATTAAATAAAGGAAAAATTGTAAAAAATAATCCCAAGTTTCAGGTGTCTTCCCATATCAATCCCAAGTTTAAATTATTTTTGAATAATCTGAAGTTTGGGAGTCATCTTCCCATATTGGTCCAAAAGACCTATAATCGTTTAAACCAATTTTAAAAAGTTGATAAGACACCATTTTATTTAAAAAAAATCACCTCTAATCGCCTTCATCACCACTCCACTATTAAAATGAAAGGCAAACGGAAATGTTTCACGCGGCGTATTGACCTTTAAAACGAGTTTTAAACCGACTTTTTTCACTAGGGACCAATAAGGGAAGACTACTAACAAACTTGAGATTATTTAAAAATAATCCAAAGTTGGGATTAATTTGGGAAGATGGCCAAAACTTGGGATTATTTTTGACAATTTTTCCTTAAATAAATCATGTAACTATTTTGTAATCATTCATGATCTCAATACATAACAAAACTACCTGACACAAAAAAAAAAACTATAGCTAACAAACCAAACAAAAAAAGAAAAAAAAAGAATAAATTTAACAAGCTAAGTCCTCACGAAGTCGGAAGGTAATACGGAGCGAGAGGAAGAACTAAATAAGAATTTGTAGTATACATCTATCAATTATCATCAGCATCCTCACGCACAACCAATAGAACAAGATGAACAAGCCACTATAAAGGCTCACGAAAACAGATGATAGAAGATAACAACAATAACAGCCCAACAGTGGTGACAAAACAATGTCATAACCACTGATATTTCATACATACTTCATAATTAGACTTCAAGATTTCATGCCTAAAAAGATATGATAATAATAACATAAATGGTGCGTATAACAACTTCGGATATCGACCGAAATGCAATAATCATGGCAATAAATAAACACAACATGCAAATAAAATTCACAAGTAACCAATAATCATAAGTTCATGGAACTCATCGAACAACATACAACATATAATATAATTATTCCCATTCAAATTTCAAAAATCATACTAACCCAACTTAACTACTAAAACTAATATAATCCATATACGAATACTAATCGACCTAGGGTCGCTGTTATTTAACGAAGGGCTCGTTGTGAAAACGCCAAAAATACCTAAACTACGCAATATAGGGTAAGTATAGGGTCGAATCCACAAGAAAGTAAAGTTAATCAAGGATTTATTCGCTAATTACAATGAGCTAAAATCTATTTTTGGGATTTTTGAAAACTTAGTAACAATTCTACATTACAATAAAACTAGGAGATTGGCAAGATAAATTAACAAAGCTAGTAAAGAAGACAAATCAAGGGTAAAGGAACTAGGGGATTAGGGGGATTCACCAACATTCAGTCCAAGAACCCAATCGTCAAAGTCAAGGGGAAACAAATGGGGGTCACAAGGGGAAATCATGCACATAGGAACTCTAATTACTCTCTTGAGGTAATTAGAGGAGCTTAATTAGTCACTCATGACCTATTCTCATGGCATGAGTAACCGATCTAGCCAAACCAAGACCAACATGATAGACTATGGCTTCTGCTAGAGAAGAGATACCTTCACAAAATGAAGATGTCCTTCTCCAAGAGAAGATCCTATAACCTCTCATTGAATCTGATCAAGAAAGAACATAGGATATATTGGAAGTCTATATAATTTCAATATTAAGGGAGGAAATGGACTAAAGAGACGAAATTATTCATTATCTCCAGGACCCAACTAGGACAAAAGTGCCAAATAGAGTCAAAATGGCAACAACTAAGTTTTGCATGCAGTTTGGTGAATTACACAGAAAGGATCATGAAGGATTACTTTTGATGTGTGTGGATCTTTGGAGAGGCTCTAACCCTCATGGCATAAATTCACCAAGGGCTATATGGTGCTCATCAAAATGGCCTAAAAATGAGATGGTTGTTGCACGAACATGGCTTCTATTGGCCTACTATGAGAAAGGCTTGTATCGACTATGCTAAAGGTTGCAAAAGATGTCAAAAGTGTAGGTCTATCAGCAGGGCACCAACTTGAGAACTTAAGTACATTATTAAACCTTGGCCCTTCAGAGGATGGGCAGTGGATGCCATAAGAGAAACAATCCTACATCCTCTAAAAAGCATTCATACATCCTAGTGGTGACTGATTACTTCACTAAATGGGTGGAGGCTCAGGCTTTCAACAAGCTCAATACCCAGGTTGTCATAAATTTCTTGGAAGAAAAAATCTTTACAAGATTTGGAATTCCAGAAACTATAACCTGTGATCAAGCCACAATCTTTAGAAATCCTGACTTACTGGAATATCTCAACCAATTTGGGATTACTAAATTGCATTCAACGCCTTACTATACTCAAGCAAATGATCAAGCTGAAGCTACCAATAAGATCCTAGTAAAAAGGATCTCAAAACTCATAGACAATAACCCAAGAAAATGGGATGAGTTGCTGCTATATGCCCTATTGGCCTACATAACCTCTAAAAGGGAAGCAACAGGAGTTATGCCTTTTAACTTGGTTTATGGGCATACTACGATGAACCCAAGTGAAGTGAATGTAAGATCATCAAGGGTAGCCCAACAAATTGGATTATTAGGAGATGGCTATTCACAGGCGATGAATATTGAAATTATGGATGCTCTTGAAGCTAAGGAAGAAGCCCTAGCCAAAATGAGAATCCAAAGGGCCTATAACAAAAAAAGTAGTGCCTAAAAAATTCCAGGAGAATGATAAAGTGTGGAAAATGTTCTTGCCAGAAGCAGCTTACGAAGATCCACAGCTAGGGAAATGGTTACCTAAGTGGCAGGGTCCCTTCATCATTCATAAGAAAATGTCTGGAAATGCATATCTATTAAAAGATATAGGTGGCAACATAAAAGATAGAGCCTTGAATGGAAAATTTCTACAGAAATATCACCATCTATAAGGGAACAACATGATCCTGTGTTTCAACATAAACATGCAGAATTGTTTCAAACAGCAAGGGATCATTAAAATTACAACATTAATAATAATGTTACATATTAGACATTCCAAGATTGTCTAACAGCTAAACTAAGGTGTTTAATGGTTGACCAAGCATTATAGAGTTTCTCCTTTGGATAATCAAGCTTTGCTATACAGCCATATCTTTGAACATCTCTTGCCTTAAATGAGCAAGATTTGTTCGCCCTTGGTGAAGCTTCTTCTCTTCAGTATCAATAGAGCTTTCGAGTGAAGACTTCTCGTTAATGATATTAATATCCTCTTTATTAATCTCAGCCAAGCTATTTTGTAAAAATTGCCTCTCCTCAGAAAATAGCTTCAGCTTCTTATCAAAAGAACTTAAAGAATTTTGGATCTGTTTACTGAAGTTTATGAAGGATTTAGCTTGAACTTCCAAAGAAGTCTCCTCTTCCTGAAGTTTCTGAGCTGAGAATTTTAGAGGTTGGACTCTTGATTCAGCATTGCATTGTTAAAGAATAAGAGTTTTCTTAACATAATCAAGACAAGGTATCCCCTACTCAAAGCCTTAAGAAATCGGGGATTCCAAAGTCTCGCTAAGAGCCACGTGTAGAAGCCTCGATCATAAGGGTTCTGCTGGTTAAGGTCAAGGGAGGTCCCGGATTTTATCTTCTTGTTTTATGTGCTCGAGATGATCCATCACTAGAATGATCACTATTGGCGAGAGGTAGATTGATCCCTTACAATGATAGTTTGCCTGAGATTAACCTTTTTCCCTCCATCAGACTCTTTCATCACACTTGCTTCTTGAGTGCTTCCCTCTGCATCATAAAGAAGAGAAGTCAAGTTAGTAAGAGAGTGAAGTCTGGTATTATGAGGACATGGACCCATATAAAGGCAATCTAAAATGAATTCATGAGGAAAGAAAGGCAGACCAGTCCCTGAAGTAGACGCTGAAGTTGATGAAGAACCTTTGCAAACAGAGGTAATCACAAGTTCAGTGCTGCTCCGTAAAGGTGTGACCTCAAAGGGATAACATCTTTTGGAACTTCACTTCCAACAATAGAAGGAATTGCTATAATAATAGTGGTAGCAGCATAAGAGCCTAGAACTTCAATATCTAATGGACTTGATTCCAAGGGATATTCATCAAATTGATGACGTAAGTCCTCATAAGGAGATTCCACATGAAAATACTCGGTCTCTTCCAAGCTGGGGGCAGCATATCCTTCCAAAGAGGGGGTAGCCACATTCTCCAACTCGGGGCAGCACCACTTGAAGTGGGATGATTGATGACAGACTCATCAACAGGACACCCTTTGAAATTAACTCTGGATCAGCTATCTTGGGAGCATCTCCTGAAGGATGGCTGGCAGAACCAAGAGGTGATAACTTCTTAGAAGAAGGATCACCGATAATCTTAATCGAGTATTCCAAAAAGTGAAACTTCTCATAAAAGGAGTAAAAGTGAAATTCATACTTGCTTTAACTCCTGGTTTCCTTTGAAAATTTGAGATATGGTATTGTCATCATCTTCATCGGATAAGATGGTATACTTGTGGTATCTCTGAAGAAACCTCTAACTTAGGACATTTCTCTTTGGAATGCCTTAAAGGTTTGGAGGCGGAATTACAGCCATAATCTCTCTTCTTTGAAGCCTTCTTAGGAGGCCGAGGTTGCTCCACTCGACCCCTTGGATTGAGTGTCCTTGGAAGCAGAGAGACAATAGTAATCTCTTAACCTTGCGGCTCTTTTGAAAGGGTCAATCTGCTCCAGTGGCCCCATGGTCTAGATGTCCTCCACGGCCCGGATATCTCCATAGGAAGTCCCTTGATCATAAGCGGCATCATCTTCATCCTCTGAAGAGCACTAGTGGAAAAAATTGCTTTTGCCACTTAACAAATGCTCCGGTTGACTAATCAACCCGAGCATTTGTGCAAATTTCAATAAAAAAATTTCCAAAAGCTTGGTAGATTAGTCAACCGGAGCATTTGATATCAAATGCTCCGGTTGAATAATCAACCCGAGTATTTGTGAATAAGTGCTCCGGTTAGTCAACCGGGCATTTGTGAAGTTTCTTTTGTCAAACCGCTTTTGCACATAACCGCCCCAACCCTCATCTCTCCTATTCTTATCTCAACCTCACCTTATTGCTCTCTCCTCTTACGAAGAACTAGCCTACGAAAATAAATTAGGGTTTCTCTCCCTCCCTCTTCCCTTCTCTTCGCACACCAACGCCAACGGCCACCAACACAACCTAATAACACCCACCACTACACCCAACATTTTCTTTGTTTGCGAGTTAGGGTTTTCGTTCTGTCGCCGCTTTTTCTCACTCTTGTTCATTTCATTTGCCGATGTTTTGAATTTTTTTCTCCTTTTAATTACTTCGTCATTTTTGCTTTAAATATGATGCTGATGTTGTTTTATGGAAGTCTTAATATCTTTATTTTTTTGATGCTGCTTTTAGTGGTCTTGTTCGTTCTTTGCAATCGATTTTTCCCCATTCTTCACTAAAACAAGTGGCTCAAATTTTTTTTTGATTTCTGGTTGATCTGGTTCAAAAACTCGAACCCTCGAAATCGAATTAGGGCTTTTCGATTTTGCCTATTTTTGCACGAATTTCTTGATTGTTTGCTTTGCAATCGAGAAAAAAGAATTATCGTCCGAGAGTTTGGAATTAGGGTTTTCGCCGTCGAGAAGGAGGAGATTGTTAGGGAGTCTTCATTTGCATTCTTGGAACATAATTATTCAATCTTAATGCCTTGTTGAAGATTCACTTCGCAAAAATAGGTGTACTTCACTTCCTCAATTTGTTTACTTTCTATTTTTTGTAATCTTGTTGCAACTAATTCCTCAAAATTGGTTCTAGATGGCCGGATCTTTCGATTTCTTTTCTTTTTTTTTCGTTTTTATTGTAGATCTAGTTTGGCTAATAGCTTCTAGTGGTGCGAACTCGTGAAACTAGGCGTGATTTGTGGATGCAATTTTTGTTGTATGTATGACATGAGAATGTGAATTTGATTGAAGTAAACTTTCAACTTAGAGTGAGTTATTTATTCAGGTTGCAAATGAGCAATGCATAGTTTGCTATCCCTTAATTCAATTTATTTCTTAAGTTGAAAATTTTGATTACATATTGCTCCTCACAAGACAACTAAAATTTTGAAGTAAACCTTCAACTTAGAGTGATAGAGTATATGCTGCTGAATTTGATTTGATGAAACAAAACCTTTGTTACTTAATTTGAGATCCTCCATGGGCATGATGCTATCTAAGATCCACTTGCATGTATCATTTTGAACAGAATGCTAGATTAATGTGTTAAGTTTTACCGTCAATAATTAAATCAGTTTATAGCTGCTCTAATAATTTCTTTGTTTTTCTAATTGCTACTTTTTATCAATCTATGCACCTTATCATCTCTCCCACACTGTGGGTGATAGTTTGTGTCGATTTAGTTCTTACTTTTCAGTGGATTTTGTTGAGAGAGGAAAACATGTAATGCCTCTGATATTTCTACTTTTTTTTTTTTTTTTTCCTTGTGTTTGAATTTTGAGATATAGTTCTTACTTTTTCTTTTACTTTTGTTGATTGAGTGCTTTAATGCTAGGATTGAGGGGTTATGGAAGTGGCAATGGGGATTATTATACGGACTTGTGTACACCGCCGGTGAATCCGTCTCAGATTTCGAGGAAGATCACCCAAGGGCCAGGGCTAGATTTCGGAAGCGGGTGAGCCCTCTATTACTGTTAGATCTTCACTCTCATGATACTTAGTTTTTGACTGAGGTGGGTGTTTGATTCATCTTCTGTTCTCTTTTTATAGAAATTTTGGTTTATTTTTGGATTCGAGCCTGGTTCTACATGTTATGTTATTAATTAAGGAATTAATTTTAATTAAATAGGGTGTCGCTCCAAGGATGAGGATGTTCTTTATAATACCATGTGATATTATGACTGTGTTGTATTTTTAAAGGATACAAGTCTATTTATTGATTTGCATTGCAATGTTCGTGGACTTATAATTATTTGATTGATTTGCATTACAAGCAAGTCTATTTCAGAGATGACAACGGATCAATTGGTTTTTGTGTACACTAATTGACAATGTATTGTTCCTTTTCTTATGAAACAGCCAACTTCACTAAATTTTTAGTGGGGCATGTTTGTTAGGGTATCATAGTACTATGGTAGGCTTAGTGAGGAAGTACTTTATCAACTACTTGTTCCATAATAGATGAAAAAAGAAGGCCATAAAAGAGGGCATTAGAAATGCCATTGGAAAAAATGTGTTGTATCCATATTGAAATGACATATCCTTCTCTTTATATAGATTGCGGGACTCCAAGGCACTAAAGCTTTAATGAAAAGACTAGTGAGTAAAATACATCATAGATTGCTATAGAATTCACTTGTGTAGCTATTCCATAATATAGAGATATTATTTAAGTTAAGAGATACAATAAGAAAACATAGGTGCATCATGATCAAATTTAATGATATGGTTTTTGGATTAATATACTCTAAACATTCTTAAGCTTTAATTATGTGTCACTATTATACTATGATTTGGCTATGACTCTGTACATGATTGTTTGCCTTTCTATCTTTTAAGGTCCTTCATTTTAATATACGAGAGATTTATCTTGCGCCTGGTGTCTTTGTAAAGTAGAAATTTCTAATGCATGTATTAATTGCTTTGCAGTTTTATAAACATGGTAAAGTTGAGAGATAGGATGAGGAGATATGGTTGCGGATGATTGAGCTCAAGGATGCGGTACTTTCTCTTGTTTCGGAGGTAATATCGTTGCATTCATTTTTCACTAAATTGATTACATTGTCATTTAATTAGGACAAATTTTTTTTATTAACCAATTACTAGATCTTCTATAATGATGGATGGGATGTGGATTTCGGTATTCTTTTACATTTTGTGCTTCTTCTATATCTTGTTTTTTTAAGCTGTTTTTTCCTGCATAGTTTTTTTTGAGGGAGGTGCATTTTTTTACTATTGTGTTTATCTAGTTCTAATTTGAAAAGGGTACTATCAACTCCATAGCTTTCTTTGCCATCTTGGTTTTGAGCTTATTGTTAGCTGAAATGTTTTTCAATTTGTTGCTTTTATGTACTTCAAGCTAAATTTTAGGGAAATGATTAAAATTACACATTATAAACATATCAACTACTTGAGATTCAGTAAGGAAATAATTAAATGAATCAAGCCTTCAAGCACTAAAATTTCATCAATGGTCACCTGCTTAATTTCTTAATGTTGCTTGGAGTTGTGGGTGATGAAATTAATGAAGTAGATTCCGAGTCTTTACAATCTATGTCCAATATGTGTTAGGGAATGAGTGTTATAACGTACTTACATGCATGGTCTTCACAAAAGACCAACTATTATATATGACGAGGATTATGTTGTAAAAGCATATTAGAAATTTTCCATTTGTTACTTGGTTTGAGATTACCAAATGTTAACAAGTTGTTTATTGAAACTTTATAGTAAAGAGGCCAGGTTTTGGTGAAAGCTGAAACGACTTTTGGTGGTTCTGAACGTAAGTTGACAGCAGAAGGTTTCCTAGCTAGATTGTATGTCAATATGTATGAGAGAAAGCTTTCATTAGTATAATCACATCTTGTACCAATTAGAGGGAGCTTACTTCGAAAAACTAAGGAAAATTTCTGAATTCTTTTCTCACTCTTATGACGTAATAAGAAAATTGTAATGGAACTGCATAGTAGACTTTTAATGAGGACTTGTTGTTTCAACGTTTCTTATTCTATGTGACTGAATTAAGAATTTGATATAGACCTTACCTTTGTCGTTTTTCATATCCTTAATTTGCAGCGCAATAATCTTAAGGGGCTGTTTGAACTACTTACAGTGAGCTTGCAAATAGGTAGAACCAAACTGAAAGTACTAGATATGTTGTATGGAAATGGAACATGTTTTCTTCTTCTCCTTGGGTATCTTTATTACTAACCAATGTCTCTAGCCGGGAAGCTCTCTTACAAAGTAGGATAAAGATTATGCCTCGTCTACTGCAAGTAAGTATATTTTTACTGTGCTCTTAATTGGGAAGTAAATGCATCATTGAATTAATTATTTTTCCTATGATGTGACTTTGCCTCTATGTGTGTGCTTCTAAAATTTGGGACTTATTTCTGAATTTCTCCTCTTTTTTCAGCTAATATTGCTCTTATATATCACCATGGGAAGCTTCTGGCGCTTTCAGAGGGAGATAAACCATGTATTTGTGCTAGATAGAGTTTCCTTTGGCTAGATTGCAACAGCACTAGTAGGCATCAGGCAAAAGGGTGATGGCTTTCATTGGTTTCGATTTAGAATTCTTGCTTGTTTTTCACAATTTTTTTTTAAATTTATAATTATGTCCTACGGGCGTATGAGATTTTGTTATGGCATATTAATTTTTATTATTATTAATTAATAAAATTCCAGCTTATATCCTTAGTATACGTTCTTTTAAGAGTATTTTAAATTTTTTGGGGTTTGAGTTATATGTGCTGGCATGATGTGGGACTTCTTACTGCTTGTTGGCTAGTTGTACTGCTTACTGTTGTACAGCTTCAACAAGTTGTCCAGTTTTTTTTATAAAAAAAAAAATAGGCAAATGCTCCGGTTGTTAAGCGAAAACCGGAGCAGTTGGTAGTTAAATGGTCCGGTTTTCCCTTATTAACCGGAGCATTTGGCAGTCAAATGCTCCGGTTTATTCAACAACCGGAGCATTTGCATAATGCACAAATACTCGTATGGCATCTGCTACGGGTTAAATACGGAGCATTTGTGGGCTTTTTAACCGGAGCATTTGAGCATTTTTCCACTAGTGGAGGTATGAGGAAGAACCCTTTTGTCTATGGTATTCCAATAGAGCTTGTCATATCTAAGCTCTGTTGTCATGCCATCAGGCACTCTTAGCTTCTACTTGCCAGATTTTGCTAAAAAGTCAGAAGTAAAGCACAACGAAGATTGAGTAATATTCACTCCCACAAAAAGTTATAATATAACTAAGGAAAGAAATTACTTACAGCCTAAGAAGAGCTGATCCTCAAAGTTCGCCAAAGCATCAGCACACATTGAGTCATTTGGGATACATGATCCACCACAGATGGAAGCCTCAAACAGCTTTAGTGATCCATTTCCAAGGAGAGATGGACATGGAAGTAAGGCTGAGAGTTCTACTCTGGAGAGCTCTACCTTCTTCAAAACGACCCCTTGAAGTCCAAGGATCATTGCTGGTCAAGAAGTAAGGAATAGCTAGTGTTTGGACCAATCTAAATTTTCTAGCCACCAACTGTGGATTATAAGCCTCAAAGCCAAAGTATTCAGGCTCAACAGCTATTAAATCCCTAGACCTAAGAACACTGCTCCAAAAGTTCCCACTCCCTAAGGAATTAGAGTGGATGTTCGGGGATTATAGCCAAGTAGGCATTGCTTGATGGCGCCAAGTTTCGTTTCCAACATAAACAACCATCTTACCTGGAAAAATACTCCAGTTATCAGGATTGGACTTAGAAGCCAAGAAGTATGAAAAAATCAAACTTGGACGCCAAACCTCGTCTAGAGATATAAGATTGAAGCTGACTTCACCATAACAGCTACAATCATCAAGATTAGAGAGGAACAAAAGGGGATCAAAAGAAAGATCTTCCTCCTCTGAACCCTTAGATGCTTTAAAAGCAGAAGAGGGATTGATGACCATCAGACAAGGTAGATACATATGGCCTAAACAAATCAAGAGCCATAGGGGTCCAAATCCCTTGTCAGTAGAGAATATGGGAGATTCAGAGGTATGGATTCCAAAACCTTTGAAGGATTATCTACTCCTGAAGAGACATCTATAAAGTTGTCCCAAAAGAACAAGAGCCAAAGTTATTTCTTCAGAAGTAGAGGAGATGTTAACAGCTAAAGATAGCCATAATGTTACTACTCCTCCAGCTCTAGACATCATTAATTTGGAGAAAGCAAAAGTAAGAATAACTACTTCCTATTGATAAGTAACTTCCTCACTAGTATCCTTATTGATGAAAAAATCAACAAACTTCTAAAAGCCACATTTGCTAGCACTAGCAGAAGGACTAGCAATTTGGCGAAAAGTTGATAAACACTGACTGTACAGCCGGTTATGTTCTTTAACATGGTGAAAGATAGGGAGTTCAATTCCATATTTACCTGTTGGAGAAGTCCCAGTCATGAAAGCAATATTAGCTAATGTCACAGTCATTGGTCCCTATCGGAACAACAAGCAGTTGATGGCAGGGTCCCAACATGCCAACAAGGCAGTAGACATAGCCCCATCAAAGGGGATGGTTTCATAAGAAGCTAGTCTCAAGAAGGGTAATATTTTGTTCTTGGACCATTTGTCATGAAAAGGTTTCAATTGCAGAAACCATGCTCGTGCATCCACTCCTGAAATCCAACCTTTAAAAGGTTTGCTGGTCAAAGGCCAATGCAAATGTTGAAGGGATTTTGGAGCAAATGGAAGCGTTCTGGGTTTATTATCTTCTAAGATAATATGGTCCAAGAATGGGTAGCATTGTTGCTCTAAGACAATTTGGCGCTTTGGTTTTTGAATCTTGAAAGGAAAACAAGGACCAATAGTGGCAATCCTCTCTTCTAAAGGAGTATTAGAGGTAGAGCTTTTGTTCACATACCAAAACACTTGAGACTTATAAGTCCTAAGGTTCACTCTAATGGCGTTGCATAATTGGCGAGCTGCCTCAGATTGCATGGCATCACTTTTTTGGCAAGTGCTTCACGAATTTCATCCTTAGGAATTCTTTCATTAGACATGATGAATTGAAAGATGAATTGAAATTTGGTGATGATTGTGAATTCTTATAAAGTGAATTAAATTTGTCTTAAAGATCTTCAATTTTCCTAAAATCCTTGAAACGGGTATTAATGGAGAAGACAACCAAAATGAAACAATAAAAGAAGAAAACACGTGCACAATGCGTGACACGTTTTATTTTGGGTCATGTTTAATTGGGTCATGTTAAAGCCTAGTTTTAATAAATTGAAACATAAGGTCCTGAAGTCATCAAAAATCCCATTTTCAAAGGGCACGTGACTTGAAAGCCCATTTCCAGGGGTCAGTTACACAAAAGCCCATTTGTAAAGGGCGTAACTTTTCGTTTTTCAAGAGACGGTAAAATATTTTTATAAAAAGGAGTAAGTGTAAGGAAATCTTGACACTACTCTTCTATTGAAACAGAGCCCCCACAACCTATCTCCTTAACTTCCTTCTCCAAAAAACTTCCATCTCCAAAAAATGGACGCCCCTCAGCCATCTGTCGAGTCCTGTATCACAGGGACTCATGAGGTCGACCCTCAAGAGGTTGACCAGCCCTTCTTCCTCCCTCCAGAAATTCCAGAGGAGATAGAGGAAGAAGAAGAAAAGGAGGAAAAAGAAGAAGAAGGAGAGAAAGATACCCCTCCACCATTAGATGAATTTGATGGTGATGATGATGAGGATGAAGATGATGAACCCCCTGCTCAAAGGAGGAGGGTTGATTATTTTTCTGAGGAGGTCTCCAGCAGCGAAGACCGCCCTTACTCTTATGGAGATGGCTCCGATGAGGGTGCTGCTGGAGATGACGATGAGTCCTCACTGGACTCTGACGCCTTCAAGCCTCATTCTCCAAAGGACTGATTTAGGCCTAGGATTTAGAGTTCCAAACTTCTAAATAGGTTGTAATTTTTATTCTAAAATAGAAATTTCAGCCCTAGGTTGTAAATTTTATTTTCGTTAATGAAATTTAAAATTTCCTTAATTTGGTCTAAATTTCTTTTTATTTCATTTGCATTGTTTATTTATTTTGTTCAATCTAAATTGTGCAAATTAAATTATACTAAGTTATTCAAAAATAACTGTCAAATCAAATAATGCAAAATATACGGTTAAGATTAAATGAAAAAGAAATAAAACGTCTCTTGGGATACCAAACTTTTAACATGTATTAATGGAACAGAAAAAGTTACTTATAAAAAGTAATAATTACCACCTAACTGTATACGCCACTAATGGCCAACTCCTAGCAGTGATATGACACATTTAGGGGGTAATGGGCAAACCCATTCCTACCCACTAGGGCCATAACTTGAGGCGATTAGAATCAGTTATGAAAATAACATGATATATTATCTAAAAAGATAATATCAAACGCTTCATTTACCTTTAACAAATAAAAATGACAGTTATCATAATAGTATTATAAATACATTATTTTAACTTTGAAATTCTTCATTCCTTAAACTTTGTTTCACGAGTCAAAACCCTAAGAAAGGTCTTGAGTATGGCAAACAAATTGTTGCTCCATCACTCTATCTGAGAGAATGCAAGGAGCACGGATGTATTAGAGACGTTTCAAAAGAAGACTGGGAAGAATTCAAGGAAGAAGAAATGAAAAATGGAACTCCAAACTCATCAAGTGCTTTGGAATGGATCCAAAGGTCCAATCTAAAGACTTGAAGGAGCAAGGGTCCAGTGCTGCTACTATAGGAAATAACATAGATTTCCTAGCACCGAATCTTTGGCCTAAAGTGGAGAAAGGAGAATTCTTGAAGCAATTAAGCATCTGCTAGGCATGGGGAGAATGTATTGCAAAAAAATACTTTCCTCCTGAGCTTGAATTGAAGTACAATAGGTCGTTGATCTATGAGGGCAGCCTGGGTGTTTTCAATAGAAAATCCAGACTGATACGAGGATCTGAGTTGGAAAAACCTCATACAGTACAAATGTCTCTGTGTTATATGGCAAGCACGCCTAGAGATAAGGGAAGAAGATATCCCTTTGTTCCTAGAAGATCATCCGATGATGATGTCCCTAATGTTGATGAAGATGAAGAACCTTAAATCATCATTAGTTCTACTCATCTCCTTGCAGGATAGATCAAGTAATGTTTAAGATATTTTAATTCTAGTGATAGTGCATGTCTTGAATCCGTCCTTGGAATTATGTACTTATCTCTGAGTCAAGAAACATTTTTTTTTAAAAGATGTTATATTATTAAGATATCTTATTTCAATTATTGAAGCAATTATGATTTGTCATTCTTTATTACTTCCATATCATATACCAATTGTGGGCTTGGTTGTTGTTCATAAACTGAATAATAAATCGAATGAAGTAATTCTAGACCCAAATGCCTAAAAGATGACATATTAGTTTTAAGACTTATCAACAAATTGGTAACCTTAAAATAAATAATAAATAACAAAAAGTCCATAAACTTCTCAAAAAGAGGGGTCAAAGTACTCAATTACTCACTGATCCTAGAAGTTACTATGAAAATAGCCGTTGAACAAATGAATTGGTTATTTAAAGGGACTTGGCCATAGCATCCCATCATCACATTTTCATTTCAAAAAATTAAAATGGACTACGAAGCATATGCAAACTTGGCAGCCGAGTTTAATGATGATTGTTTCAATCATCGCTTCGCCCTCGACATCATAGAGGAAGACAAAGAAGCCTTCATCACAAATGGGAGGGCTAGATAGGCAAAGCAGGCGCGCATCTTTGGCGATGCACCTGTAATGGGGCCAGAAGATCCTAGGCTGGTGGAATTAAGCGCTACAAAGGTCGATACAAATATCGATCTGCTGTCCACCCACATATGGCCCAAATTAGATGGGAAGTCACAAGACAAACTGCTAACAGTTTGTAAGAAGTGGGGCAAGGAGGTTTCCACTCTCTTAAACTTCCCATGGCCTCAAATGATGAATTTGGTCTACGCCAAGAGTCTAACTCTTTCCTGTACTCAGACCTCCCTTAAAGTGGTGAGGATAGAAGAGGGCCAAGACGAAAGTCAAGGGAGGATAATACTTTTCAAGTGCGTCTGCAAATTGTGGCAGATATTAGCCCAAGAATGTTTCCAGCCTTGGATGTACATTGCGATGATTGACAGGAGATACACCTGGGACAATAGCTATCATAGGATCATCTTCAAGGCAAGGTTCAACAACTCCCCTGGGGAAGACTACTACTTTGCAACCATCAAGAGTATTGCAGGGCACGAGTTGGAAGCCAATGAATATAATGCTACGGCAGAGATAGTATGTAGGAATTACTTCCAAATGTTGTGCCTAGACCCAAGCATTTTCAATTAAAATGTAACTAATGATCTTATCTTCATAAAGATAAATCATTATATTAATGTAATGAAATTACCTCAAATGGTAATCTTATTAAATATATTCCTATGTATTTTCAATGATTTAATTGCTTTAACATTAGTTTTTGGTTCACCAAAGTGAAGTAAAAACAAACACGTGTCCAGTTAATACTTATATTCCTTAAAAAACTGCTCCCATGAAATTAGGTAGTTAAGGAGAATTATCGGACGGTTAAGGCATCAAGGTGCTACATATGTGTGATTTCTAAAAGATTCAGAACATTAAATCAAAATGGATTGCACATATACTCCCATTTTTCGTCAATCTGCTCCAGAACATATGCCATATCCATCAAAATTCCCAAATCATCACAAGGCATTAAATGTCATATCCGGAGATAAAGATGAATTTATCAAGAATGAATCCACCAAATGGGTTTCTTACGCCCAAAAATATTTCGGAGATAATCCTATTATACAACGGGATCCGAAAATTAAAAGAGGATCTAAGGCCTTCCAAATAGGGTCCAACTTAGATCTCGTACAAAAATGGATATTTCCTAAACTTGAAAGGAATGATCAGGTTACATCTCTTCTGGTTTGCAAATCATAAGGAAAAGTCATTACGGAAGAAATATGGAAACCTTACATGCCTTGGAGATATCTAAAGAGGCTCTTTGTCAAAGGAACTACAAAGAAACTAGAAGTATATAGATTGGTGGATGGGTCATCATCAAGAGATGTGGTACAATACAAATGTGCATGTCAAATTTGGTATGATCTCATGGCCTATTATGTAAATCCTTGTTGGTTATCTCCAAATAACCCTACAAGTCCGCATCTTGAGGAAAATTTCTTAATGCTATGTTTGGATAGCAAGATTTCATTTCAAATTCTGGATTTTGATGAAATCTATTGTTTGGATGGCATGGAATTTGAAATTATGGAATGTCCAAATTCTTATCAAAAGCCTATATTAGTAGAATTTGAAATTCAAGCTATTACCTTGTCATTTGAAATTCTCTCCTCATACATATCCCAACTCCATGAGTATATCTATATCTCAACTTCACTCATTCTCTTTATAATATTTATTTCTCTCTCCTTTACTAAACCCATACTTTTTCTCTCTCCTCCATCAAACATTCAAACCCCTATTTCTCTCTCCTCTATCAAACCCCCTTTACAAAACAGTGATTAGGAATTGAAATACAAACTTTAAATTCCAGATTTTAATTTTATTATTTGAAATGAAATACAAGTTTCCAAATACTACCTAATGGATTTCACAATAGCTAGAAAGAAGGGTGAAGGAATACACGAAAGGTTATTCTTCTCAACCAAATTCAGTCATCCTAAGAGAAAGTTCATCGATCACCTTAGAACAATGGAGGAAGTCACATTCAGAATACTACTGGATGACATTGACTACAACTATTGAAAGTCCTTCTCTGCTCATAATTTGTGGGTGCTGAGTACATCACTCGACAAATTAGGGGGGGCAATTTGTTACCACCATTTTTAGATGTCCAATAGCATTTATTATGGTACATTGTATTAGACCTCAAAAGGTTTAATTTCGTATTAGGCCCAACAAGAGCATAAACCCCATTGGACAAAGTCAATACAAGTCAAAGTCAATAGAGGAAGACCATCAAGATCATCATGAGATGAAAGTCAAGAATGATAAACGTGCGGGTGGTTAAAGAGAAATCATTAAACAAATCCACGTAAGGAAGAACGTGCAAGGCTACGGTTATTCAGTGCAGAAGACGGTTGAGATTTGAAACAAAGATGATTCAAATGTTTTCCCTCCAAGCGAGCACGGAAGTTACACACCACGTTTCTCTATAAATAGAAGAACGATCATCAAGCAACAAACACACAAATACACAACAACTTGCACTTACTCTTTTCTTAGCGTAGCCTAGCCTTAGCTTAGCCAACCCCCTTCTGGGGTTAGTTTAGTTCCTTAGACGTAGAACATGTTCTGGCGACGGGTTATGTAATTCTCCGATTGAAGCAAGGAACCATGGAGGTAACAACCTTCGTGTCTTCCCTTTAGTTGTCCAGCCTGGCTTATCCCCCTATATGTTGTAAAATTCTTTCTTATGTGGAATGTATGGGAATGTTGTGGTTTAATTAATAGATTAATTATTGCTTACTCTATTGATTGCATTTCGCCTGAATTTATTAGGCGTTGTAGCTTAATCCTAAATTAAATTGCAACGAAGACGTTAGCAAGGTCTTATCTAATTAAAACCAGTAATCCCCTGGGCTAAGTCTCCCAAAGACATTTAGTATCAAACTATTGGGTGTGCATTGACTTGTTTTGCAAGGTCAACAAACTGATTTTGCACCAACACTTCCTAAATCTTCATCATCAACTGTGAAGCAAGAGCCCGATGATGGAGATGAATTCATTAATTCAGGTATTATATTTCTATAATTCATTTTATTCACAAGGTCCTCTTTTTCTTTTTCTGGCGTAGATGAGAGTTGAGACTAAGGGCATTATGTAGATGAGATTTGGTCTAAGTCTTGGCATCCACAACAAGTTCATCTACTTTCATATTGTTGATTGGCTTTTAAGCTATGTTTTATGTGAGCAAATACTACCAAGTATATGAAGTCTTTAGATTTTGTTTATCATGATAGGCGAGAATGTTTTTTTCTTTTACATATTTTTGGTACGTGTTCTTTGTTCATTACATATTTTAGCTGGCAAATATTGCCGATCTCCAAGGCTGATAGTTAGAATTGATTCCATATGTCTTAAATAAATTGGGAAATTTGAAAAATATTTATATCTGCATTTTTTTTTGAAATTATTTGACATTCTCTTGAAACTACGTAATTTAATTTTTTTGACTGGAAAATACGTAATCTAAATTTGATGGCAAGTTTTATTGTGTGAATAATTTGAGAAATTAATTGGGTGTTTATGTGGTTTATCTCAAAATACAAGTTGACTTTGGGCTTCTCTCAAAAAAGAAAAAAAAGGCTGGGTTGGGATTGGCTTTTATTTTGAGGAAAAAAAAAAGCCTTTCAAAAACAAAGTTGGCTTAGGATAGCAGCAAGTAAAAAGTTGGTCCCCTCGGAAAAGAAAAGAAAACAAGTTGGTTTTTTCAAAGAAAATATATATAAAGGTATTGATCTATACCATAAATCCATAATCCATGAGTGTTTGGGGACAACATAAGTGGAGTACCCATAATGAATTAATTAGTAATTTTGATCTATTAGCATTTTCGCTCTCGTGGAAGAACTTAAAGGTACTTTTAGTAGTTTTGAAATGGTTAATTAGCAAGATTGGTATTAAAAAAAACATCCCTCTCCTTTTTGCTATATAAAAAGTAATAGCGACATTTAGGCATCAAAGCAATCCTCACATGGGCGGTTTATTGAATTTTATAAGGATAGATCATTTGTTATCAAACAATAAAGATGCAGAGGTGGTAGCTCAGTGGAGTACCACCCCAAATTTACTTCTGGGCTATTTAGTCTTGTATCCAGTCTCTGAGCTGGTGTGCCCTGCATGCTAGTAGCTTAGGACGGGTTGGTCTTAGGACCAATTATCTTTCCTAATAGGAAAAAAAAAACAATAAAAAGGGTGGATATTTAGGTAAATTCCATTTGCATGGCTTCATCTTATTACATTCCTCTATTTTGTTAACAAACCAGTTACTTACATGCACACGGGGTTTGAATTTTAATTATATAAAATATTATTAATATTTTAAAAATATGGTTTATATCAAAGAAAAGGAACAATTTAATTCGTTTAAGTCTGGTCAGAATTCAGATGCAAGCAATGTATTAGTTATTGTGCCCCTAAATTAGTCTAAAGAACAGAGAGTGTATCCTGAGATGTTTTGATTATTGGCTGTTTAAAATGATTGAAACCTGTCGACCTGTGGGCTAATGATTATTGACTGCTAGTAAAACCTATTGTCCTATGGGTTAATTTTAAATACGATCTCTAGGCTTCCAATGCCGTGCATCTCGTGGATCTTTATAAAGATTAGCTATTTTGCAATTCAAATTGTTTCCGTGGACATAATTTAAGGGGAAAACAGAGGAAAAAGGAGACAACATCGTGGTTTTACAGCACATTTTCTACCAATTCAACTCTGTGACATGGTCTGCACAGGAAACTTCACGATTATATGATTGTCTTTTAATCGTATTCCGTATATGGTCGTGGTGATTAATGTACTATTTAATGGCTACAACAATGTTTTGTTAAAATGACAGTACAGGGAATTGAGTGCATCGAAGGCTTAACAGTGAGATGCATGATTATACAATGTACAATTAAATTCATTGATGTGCTTCTGTAATTATATAATGTTGATGGAGTTATATGATTCTCTGTTGCTATAATTGTTAATATGTGTACGGCATAATTACGACTCTTTTAAATTCATTACGTGGTAACGTCCTCCCAATTTTTCTAATTTGTTCGGGAATATGTGGATCTGTTGCTGTTTTAACATTGTATATGTCATCTTTGTTTAAGCTCCTAATTCGAGGCGTTGAAGTTGATTGAAAATAAAACTATTGAAGCTTCACAACTTATTGGCACTTTAGGTATCAAATAGGAAAATAAAGTGTGAGGTTGAGGAGGAATTGATCCTGTGTCTTTGATAACTAACCTTCTTTAGCAGTAGCAATGAGAGGATCTAGCTTGCACTGTTCCTTTCTAAAGAATAGTTCTACAGCTTTCCTAATTCTTTCTTTCAAATCTTCTCAGGAGCAAGAAGAAAATCATTAACTATACCCTCCAATGATTTTTGGTGTCACGAGATCTTGTTTTTAGGGTAATTAATGTTCTCTAATATGAAACTGTAGATAAACTTGGCTTTGAGTAAGCAAGCGGGAAGTCCATATTCTGTTACCGGTCATCCTTTTCAGCCTAGGGATGTGCTTTCGGCTATTGGCCAAGCAAAGCAAATGGGGCCTGCTGCTATAAGTTCTTCCGCACTTCCATCTCATATGGCCTCAAATGCACCAACTAATAACTATAGTGAATTCTGCTGTGGGAGGTACTTCTGCCATGTCAGCTGATTATGTTCCACCTCCAAATTGCTTTGTTGGCTCAACTGATCTTAAGTATGTTATGCTTATGCTTTTTTTTTTTTTTTATAACATTTGTTTATCTAGATCTCATCTAATTCATTTTCCATAGAAACTGAGTGCCTAAGAATGTTACTTGTAGGAGTTCTCCAAGTATCTCCACTGTTCCCTGTCAGTTGACTATCTTCTATAATGGATCAGTTTGTGTCTATGATAATGTGTCTCCTGAGAAGGTATCCCTTATTCTTATTACTCTCCCTATTGAGATTAAAAATAAATTAAATGGACCCGGTGCATACTAAGTTTAGTGTGCATCGGGTTGGTAATTGATATCAACTTCATATAGTAAGTTTTATAGATGTATAGGGAACTTATATATACAATGTAGTAGATTTTATCCATGGAAAACATATACTTAAATGATATGCAATATAGTGGAGGATTTAATTCTAATGTTTTAACATGTAGGAAGATGTAGGTTGTGTAGTATATATATCGTGACACATGTTTTAACATGTAGAAAGATGTACTTTTGTGCATTGATATAAGTGAGTGATTGAATGATAAAGTGAGTTTTTGCATGATATAGTAAGTATTTAAATTATATAGTGGATTGTTCGAAATGATTAGTTTCGCATGACATAGTATGTTTTCGAATGATATAGTGAGTTTATTCATGATATAATGAGTTCGAATGATATATTGGATTGTTTAGAGATGATGTAGTTTTCGCAAGATATAGTATGTTTTTGAATGATATAGTGGGTTTTCGTATGATATAATGGGTTTCCGCATAATATAGTGAATTGTTCGTAAATGATACATTCTTTTGGCCAGTGCACACTAATATTAACGCGAACCGGGCCCACGCAGTCGATTGTATTGGGAACCGCTCCCTCCTTCCACTTCATATGAAAAATGATAGTAACACGTACTATTCTACTATGTTGGGAAAATGTGTCATATTTTTTAGATTAGTAATTATATGTGATTTTTATTCCAAAAATACAAGTATTAAAAGTCAGTAATACTGAAAGTGTAAGAATAATCCAAGTATCATGAAGGGTGTTTTAGTTAAAAGGAATGTGTCATATCCTTATGTATAACAGTATAAGGGTTACCGCAATGCGAAAATTAATTCCGTATGGAGGGGGTAATTTTCCGCTTCCTGTCATATCAGTTTCTTTGTCTCATCTCGAAGGATTTATGTCCTCGACTTAAACGCAATTACTAATTATATTATGGATCGTATTATAGAGATAATAAATTCGTTCTATTGGGTCGTCTATACGTCTTGCTAGAGAATGCTATAGAACTTTGGGTTAGGAAATAATAAACCCAAAGCCCAATATAATGGATCCTATTAGGTCACACAAAATACTTGGATCAACAAAAGAAACCTAGAGCCCATAAAAGGCTCTAGGGTGGCCGGCCAAGAGGAAGTGAGAGAGAGGAGAATTGATTCTCCTCCTAACCTAATTATATCTATATATACTTGGTTAGGCAATAAGGAAATATAAGATATCTTTCATTATTCTCTCTCTCTCATAATCTTTCCAAAAGTCACAAAAACTCCATTAAAGTAGAAGAAGAATTTCTTCCTTCCAACTAGCATTGGTGGAGTGTTGATCCGGGTTGGTGGACCAAGTAGAGGAATCGCAATTGAGGTTCTTAATCCGGGTTATTCAAGCTTTGTGGAATTCACGCTTCAAAGGTAAATTCCTAACTATTATGTGATCCTTGAATGTATATGCATGAGATCCCGTTTTTAAGTGCTTATGAATTTGATTCATGAAATTCCGCTTAGAGTACTTATATAATCTTACATCATCTCGCCTCCTTACAACAAATTTTACGATTTAGGATCAAGCCATAATGTTGTTAGCCGGAAATGGCGACTCCGCAAATTCAAGTGCTCTAGCATTTGCATTTCCATCTCTACCTAAAGTGCACCACCAAAGCTAAGGCCGCCAACAAATGAAATTGATGTTCTTGTTCGACCCATAGGATTCTCAAGCACTATATGTTTGCCCTCACTGTTAGCTCACTTTTCTGCAGCTTGCATCTACTTGTCTTCTTGAAGTAAATCTAGTCAAGCGAGTTATTGCGCATGCTCATATTAAGGCTACCTGAAGCTCCAAATTCGAGCATTGTTGTTGGTCTTTGGTGGTGTGAAATCAATTTCATCACGCATATCCTCACTTGGTATTCGT
Source organism: Beta lomatogona (assembly GCA_947646795.1). Taxonomy (NCBI): domain Eukaryota; kingdom Viridiplantae; phylum Streptophyta; class Magnoliopsida; order Caryophyllales; family Amaranthaceae; genus Beta; species Beta lomatogona. Next base: position 58,083 of record CANSNZ010001313.1, read on the forward strand.
GGTTTATCTCCGCATCTTGGTCGAGGCCGTTCCCGACATTTTATAGGCCCCGGGCGAAATAAAAAAATTGGACCCTTTTGGTCCACTTTATTATATTTATCTTTATCCACGTCTCATAAAAAAATCAAGTGGAATCCTAATGCCTTTGAAAATTGTAAATCCATAATATGGTAGACATACAAATAAGTCAAATATGTATAACATAATATAATAGAAATGAGGAAAGAATTTTTGTTTTAAAAAAATACTCTTACAGTTTAGTGATTTATACTCTTGTTTTTCTACTTTATGATGAATACTTATTACTTTCTCCAATCTTTCGCTTAAAAAACACTAATCTTTCAATTAAGTTATACAACTAAATAATGTAGTTTATTTTCATAAAAAAAAAAAAGCACAAAGGATATCAAAAGAAATTAAAGTCTCGCTTGCAACTTTAATATTTAACAACCAAATATTGTTCGCTAAATGGTTGAAGTAATGAAGATATGTATGCTACAGTTTCTTATCTGACCAAAATATCTTTTAGTATATAAATATCATTATACATGATTTCAATTCATATTTGTATGCTCGTGAATATTTTTTATTAAATGAATGTTTTCATGAATAAATTAATTATGCATTATATGTTTACACGAGAAAAAAAAAACAGTACAATGTAAATATTTTGTAATTTAAATCATTAATATTTACACATTAGAAGTCACATAAATAATAGTAAAAGAAGCAGACTAATCAGAGTGTAAGAGAAACAAAATAATGAAAGAATTAGCAAAGATATTTACAACTTATTCAAGTTAAAAGCTTAAAGAACATCACTCAAAAAAAAAACACCAAATAGCATAAAGCAAACACCATGAAAATAATAACAAAGTGAAAATATAATGTGAAAAAAGCATTAAATTACCTGGTACAGTTGCAACTTACAAGCATTAGAGATGACATTGTCTATTACCGTATGCAAGAAACCAATAATCCAAAACTGAAATTTTAACCTTAAATTAAACCCCCTAATTATTTTTGGCCATAATCTTAGAGAAAACACAAAGAACAAAAACAACTACTGGAAAATAAAGAATGTAGCATAATAGAAGTATATGCTGTAGAATAGTGAAAAAATGCAACAAAGAATGGACTTTTCCTTCGGAAATATACGTAGTTTTGGAAGTTCCAGAGATTGTCTTGGATAGTGTATTAATAATGGAAGTTTCAAAGCAGTAATTAATAGTAATGCGGAGAAGATTTTGGAATTATGAATATTTAAAAATTATTGCTTTTCCAATTTTTATGCGTGTAAACAGAATTTTGGGCCCCCTAAGTTCACGGGCCCTGGCCGGTAGCCCCTCTAGCCCATGCCTAGGGACGGGCCTGACCTTGGTGTTAAGGCATATCTTTGTTTGTTTTCCATCTCTTCCTTTGTGACTTATGGAGATCTATTCCTATTGTCAACCTAGAGCTTTGTTACCACCCTTCCACTCCCTCATTCTCACTGAAAAAGTAGCTGATGATAGAAGAATAAACAAAATTCTTTTTTTATACATAGTCTTGGATCAAGATAAGGTATATGTGGTTATGTAATTTGGTTAGCCTTGGATCAAGATAAGGTATATGTTGAACCCCATATATGTTGAGGAGAGAAAGTACCACAATATAAGTTTTTTTTTTTTTTTTTTGGGTAAACAAAGCCCATCATTCCTTAAATATTAATGTTGAAATATTACAATCTGAGATTAATTGTTCAATACAATAACTAGGGGGTAGAGAAAAGCCTAGTTACATCACATTCATCTTCCATGACTCTACATGCCTTAGCCATGGTATCCGCCACTTGATTATCCTATCGACTGCAGTGCTTAATCAGAAGCTTCGATCTCTTTCTGAGCCACAACCTACACGTATTTAAAACATTGACATATAAATCGCAATGTCCTGTTGTAAGTAGCTCAGTGGCAATTTGACAATCAAAGTAGATAATGGCCTTGGGAAGGTTATGGGTCTCCACAAAGTAAGCTTCAAGTAGTTCTCGCTGCAAGAGAGTTGTTAGTATAAATTCTTTTCTCAAATCCTACAACCTAGTGGCCCCTTCCGTCACAATATAAGTTAGAGGAGCTACTTTTACTATTGCCAATTGGTTTTTGTATGAAACCTCCTTTGGGCTTGTATGTGGACCAAATTCTCCTCCTCCGTATTGGTTGCCAAAGCCCATTTTCAATCATATTAAATTCATCAGTATATGTGGTTATGTACTTTGGTACCGCTTGTTATAATCTGAGTAGTAGTCTAGAGTGGGATTGGAATAGGATTATCTTTTTAAGAACTAATTATTTTTCTTCTATACATATCAATACCTAATGCTTTTGAGTTTTGAGGGATGTGACAGAATTGTAGAACACTTTCTAGAAAGGTTATTCACTTGTCTTTCGAAACAACCCCTCTACCGGTTTTGATTGGTTTGGATGAGGTTGTGTGCATCTATCTCGGTGCTAAATCTTACCATGTCGACAAGAGTTCGATCTGGTTTTTTCACGAGTAAAAGCCATCTATGCCTCCTCTATGTTGAAATAGAATTGCAATAATTTAGTCTTTATGCATATGATCAACCTATGAAGTATGAACATTCCAAATAAAGTACTCATCATTTTGATTATTAAATATATTGGAAAGGCCACAAACCACTTATTCCAATCATAAAAGTTACCATTGTGTAGAGGGGTGGAACTGTTTTGGGGACAAGGTCAGAAGTATGCGATATTATCCCTAAGCAGTTTAAAATATTAACGGTTGTTTTCCGAAAAAAACCCATAAATATGCTCTATGTAATTGCAATTCCTCAATAGACGTGACAAGATAATCCTGAAAGAATCGTTTATTCCTGGGTTCCATTTGATATGGATTTATTGTGATGTAACTTTCAAAATTTGTGAATGGGCCATTTCACTCTACTTCATTTTGCCCATATTTGATTTCTGAAAGCATCAACAAAAGACACCTACTTGGAAACTGGATTGGCATTTATTGGGTCGTTATAAGTTGATACCACTATAATTATTGTCAAAGTGTTTAGTGGATGTGATTTTGTAAGGCACGTATTGGTGGATGACTTTAGGAGCTAGAACATGCGAACAACCTGTGCTTCAATTCCTAGCATGACTCTTGTTTGGGCACAATATTCCCGAAGCCCAATACTTACGAGAGGGCCTCTCAAGGCCCCCGGGACAGTGGCATAATGGGTCCCGCATGGAGGTTGACTCGATTCCGGGTTGCCTAGGGATCCCCGGATGGGGATGGAAAGGCTTATTGCCTAAAAAAGGCAAAGACAACCATTAGTCTCCCTGGAGCCCATCTCATCAATATTACCATTATGGGAATCCACAACGCTATAAATACCCAATGTCTTATCAATGAATAGGTAATAAATTCTAGACCAACCGCTCAATACTTACAGTTAAGCATCATAACTGACTTGAGCGTCGGGGGGGAGATCCCGGAAACACCCCCGGGGTAGTCTAACCCTCATTCTTGCAGGTCTCTGCGACATTCTTCGAGCATCGAGTCGTCTTCAGCGGTCTTCGACCCCCGTTTTGACTAGTCCCCCATCTTACAAGTTTTTTACCGGAAACGAGGTTGGCGCCGTACGTGGGGATAGCCAAACAAAAAGCCATGGCCAATTCTCGAAGACCTCGTCGAGCCCAACCGCCCCCGAACTCACCACCTCGAGGGGGCTTCCCCTCCCGAGGTAGAGGATGAAACAGCGAGTGACCCTCGCAGGGCCCCTATACTTTCAGAAAGGCATCAGCACATCCTCGAGGAAGTTGTTCCTCGAGAGGCAGTCAGTGCTGCCAACCTTGGGCAACCTCGAGAGAGGGAAGTCCTCCCTCGAGTCGAACCCCCTCGATTTGAGCAACCCAGCCCTAATCATGTCACTCAGCAGGACTTGCAGCAATTGGCGGAACGCCTCAGTGACAACCTCGAACGGAGCCTTCGGGCCCTCGTGTACGGTCTCCAGAATGGCGGAAAGGGGACGTCTAACAGACCTCCCGTCCCTCGACTTGTTCTGGGGTAAAATGGGCGTGATCCTCCCTCAACAACCCAGCTCCACAAGCATCAAATCGGGCCCCTAAGAATTCGACTCGAGCCCCTAAAGCTCCACTTCAAGCCCCCCTAGCCGCGGGGATGCCCGGCACGTCATCAACGAACGATCTCTCAGGAATGGCAATCGAGATGCTCGCGAAGTCCTCAATGAGCATCGGGCTCGCTCGAGGCAGGAAGGAGAGACACTCCCCAACCATAACCAGGGATGGGAAGGGTCTTGAGAGCACAAAGAAGAAGAGTCCAGCAGTTCTGATCCGAATGAAGGGTCTAACGCTCACTTTGGCAATCTTGGCTTCATTACACCCTTTAGCGAGGAGATCATGCGAACTCCTAACCCTCGCAAGGTGAAGGTCCCCCCCATCGAGCATTACGGGGGAACCACGTACCTTATCGATTACCTCGCCGCTTTTAAGGCACAGATGAGTGTGCAGTCGGGGAGTGAGGCAGCATGGTGTAAGTTCTTTCCCACTATCTTGGAAGGGGCTAGCTCTCACTTGGTTCACGGAACTCCCCCTAGCAAGTATCTCGAACTTCGCCTCCCTCGAGGCCGCCTTCAAATAAAATTTGTATTAAGGCACGAGATGAGTGTGCGAGACAAGAGCTTATGTTTCTTCGGAACATTAAAACAATTAACCTTTGAATGGGACCGGGGGAGCAGTAAGAGGCATTTCAGCTGCTAAAGGAACATCTGGCCAGCCTTCCTAAACTTGTATCTCCTTTGCCATGAGAGACACTTTTTGTCTACTTGGATGTGTCAGACAATGCACTTAGCACCGTCCTCGTCGCTGAAAGAGAAAAAAATCAACATACCGTTTATTTCATTAGTCATGCCTTTCGAGGCCCGGAAGCAAAGTACCCCCAATCGAGAAAATGATATGTGTGTTCTTGATCGCCACTCGCAAGCTCAAACCATACTTTCAAGCACACCCCATCAAAGTGCTAACTAGCCGGCCCTCGCGAAAGGTGATCGAGGGCAAGAACCAATCCAAAGCGGGGGTGAGATTGGTCGAATCGATTGTCGGATTTTGGTATAGAGTTTGAGCCCCGTCAAGCCATCAAAGCCCAAGCACCGGCCGACTTTATCGCAGAATGTACCTCAAGACCCGAGCATATCGAGGAAGGCTCCTGGGAATTGTTTGTCGATGGGTCATCATCGAAGGTCGGGTGTGGGCCGGACCGCTAGTTCTCAATCATCAATGGAACAGGGACGGTGTATGCCGTAAAATTCGACTTTCTTGCCTCGAACAATGAAGCTGAATATGAGGCTCTCCTACTCGGACTACAACTCTGTAAAACGGCGGGGGCTCGAAATATCAAACCTACTTGGACTCCTAGGTCATCGTAGGACAGGTGACTGGGGAATTCGAGGCCAAGGAAGATAGTATGAAGATGTACCTCAAGAAAGTCAAGGAAGAAGTAATCGATCTTGCTCTTTTCACCATCGTCCACATCCCACAATCAGAAAACCAGCAGGCAGATGCATTGTCGAGATTGGCCGGCTCCGACGAAGATCTATCACCCCTCCCAAATATGTGGGAGGTACTCGGAAGTCCCCAAAGATAAACAGAGAGGGGTGGCTACTCTCGACAGAGCCCCACTCGGATGGACAAAATAGTGTCCTTTGCAAGGGATGGGCTACTCCCTACGGATGAGCTAGAGGCTGAAAAAGTAAGGAAGTAAGCTCGATGGTTCGTATTTAACGAGGGACAACTATATAAGAAGTCCTTAGCCCACTCACTCCTTCGATGCCTAACCGCACAGGAAGGGGACTACGTACTTCGAGAAATACACCAGGGAGCTAGCATGCGGGAGTCATCAGGGTGCAAGAACCATCGCTGCTAAAGCCCTTCGAGCTGGCTATTATTGGCCAACGTTGAAAGAAGATGCCTCGAGCTTAGTCCAGAAATGCAAGGAGTGCCAGATGTATGCCAACCTACCCCATCAAGCTGCCAGTCCCTTAACTACAATCCAGGCCCGACTACCTTTCGACATATGGGGCATGGACCTATTATGACCTTTTCCTCCTACATCAGGCCAGTGAAGATTCTTGTTGGTTGCGGTCGACTACTTCACGAAGTGGGTCGAGGCCGAACCACTAGCCTCCATCACTAATAAGCAAGTTCAACAATTCATCTAGCTCAATTTATTCACTGCATTCGGTCTCCCTCGAGTTCTAATATCGGACAACTAGCGACAGTTCAACAGTGGGCCAACTAGAGACTATCGCTCTCAATTTGGCATCGAAACCAGATTCTCCGTGGTTAGTCGACCCCCGGACCAACGGACGGGCGAAAAGGCTGCCAACAAGGTCGACTTTAAGGGATTGAAGACAATGCTAGAGGGAGCTAAGGCCTAAGGGCTCATGGATCGATGACCTGCGGGGATCCTATGGTCTACAAGCACGACGATTCGAGAAGGTATAGGACAAACACCATTCAACTTGGTGTATGGGAGCCGAGGTTGTCTTGCTTGTTGAAGTAGGTATCCCCTCACCGCGGATCACCTTTTACGACCACAACAGCAACGAAGAATAGAAGCGAAACCTCGACCTACTCCCTGAAACTCGAGGAAACGCTCTCCTCAAGGCCATCTCCTACAAGCTTAAGATCACCAGGCTCTTCAATCGACGGATAAAGCACTGACTAGGAGGGGCCTTACAAGGTCACCAAGGTTGTTCGAGGCCACAGGTAGAGAGCCTCGCCTTGGTAAACTACAACCCAACTGGGAGGGGCCTTACAAGGTCACCATGGTTGTTCGACTAGGCACATACCGCCTAGAGGACCAAGAAGGCCGCCCCTTACCTCGCCCATGGAACGCGGACAACCTTAGGAAATTCTATGTTTAAAAGGCCCTACCCTCGAAGTTCTATGCTATGCAGTTTATACCCTCGAAATTAGGGGCATCTATCATGTAAACTTATCCTTCACGTAATTATAAGCCATCTTTTGTAAAGCTGTCTCTCAGCAATTTTTTCAAATCCAATGTACCGAAATATGCGCAAATCTAGTGTACCTATCGAGCTATATTAAGCGTAGACGAAAGAGAATTTCGAAGGCACAAAATTGGTAAACAAAAATACATCGATGCAGAAGAAGCAAGTTTTATTTTCATTAATCAAGAAAAAGTACAGGCCATCGATGTGGCAAGCTTACAAACATAAGAAACTTCTAAAGATTAGAAGTAAACTACGAGGGTCTAACATTAACCGTCGTAGGAGCCAGAGAAAGAGAAGAAGAAGATACCAGAGGCGGTATCATGGGTGCAGGGACATCAGCCCTCGAGGTCACCAGCAGCCGGAGCCTGGTCCTCGACTTTAGGGGCCTCCGCATCCCCCTCCAATCGAGGAGCCTCCAGCTCCACCTCGTAGAAGGCCGCCATTCCTTCCTCCACCTCTTGCCAAGCAAGGCCAGGAGATAACTTCTCAAGGACGGCTCGAACATCCTTGAGGGCCTCAACACGACCAAGCTCGGAAGCCTGAAGGGAGGCGTCCTCAAGGAAGATCCTCCCTGCCTCGGAGACCTTCCAGTTCTCGATGATCAGCTCCCGACAAGCGGTAGCTTCCTTGATGGCCTGGGTAGCCCTCTTGTCAGCCTTCTCCGCCTTGGCCAAGGCCTCCTTCCGATCCTTCGAGGCCTGGCGCTGCCTTCGACTGGCCGAGTCCCTCTGCTTGGTGAGGTCCTCGATGGTTTGCTGGGCCTTAGCCATCTTCTCCTCGAAGGACAGTTGGTCCTTCTTAATGCCCCCCCTTCCCCTCGGAGAGCTTCAACTCAGCAATTCGAATCTGGTTGTTGAGGGAGCTCCTCTCGTCGAAGGACATCTGGTCCTTCTTGGCTTCAGCAGGGGCAGTGCCCCGAGGATGGCGGGCCAGGAAAGACGCCCTAATCGAGAGCTACGAAAAACACAAACACATAAGAAGTAGAAGTCATCGCAAACGACAAACCAGAGAAAAAGGCATACCACGACAATGGTGGCCTTGATGGACTCGAGCTCATGGCCACCAGAGGCCAAGCAAACTGCTTCATCAGCAGTCGTCATCAGAGAAGAGGAGGCCCTATCGAACCTCCCTGCTAATTCTGCCCTCGAGAGAGCAGTAAACGAAACAAGAGCCATTGAAGGGGACCCCTCTACCTTCAGTCTCTTCGCTGGGGACTGCTGTACCCAGGTGAGATAATGGGAAAAGCGAGGGGAAGAGTGGGCCTCTCCTCGAGCTTGATCTCGGGAATCTCCTGCTTCACGGCCGCAGGAGCCATTGGATGGAGGGCTTGGCGGCCGTAGGAAGGACGACATCCCCTGTCGAGGTCACTCCCTCGATCTTGACTGCCTTTGAAGTATTCGGCAACCCCGATGCCGTAGGAACGGCGCTCGAGTCCGCTTTCGCCAATTAGCGATGTTTGGCAGCTCGAAGAGCTTCGGGGGTGATCAACGGCTGAGACATTGACGGTCGAGATTAAAAAATCGATTGAGATTGAGAGTTTGAGGAAAGAGAATGCAAATGATGTAATGACAACTCTGAAACACCTCATACTTATAAGGAAAAGGAATCACGGTTTCCAAGGCCGCCATAACTGCCCTCATGGGCCTCACCAGAACAAAGGCCCTTCATCTGAAATGCATGTCACGCACCCGGCACACGGCCCAAAAGTCCCAAAGGAATCCCCCAGGGCACTCAAGGCCCCCCAAGGGTAAGACGAGGACCGCATAAGACAGTGTTCGAGGCCACGCGTCGAAGAGGGCCACGATCCATGCCCCATTCAATAACCTAACACGTCGAGGGACCATGCCATCAGTGTTAAAACAAGTATATATGAGCAACCTTTTTCGAATGACCTACAGTACGAAGAAGTTACATCATGGGAAACGAGTCTAAAGACTTCGACATGTTTGGAGCGAGCACCACGTACTCGACACATTGTAATGATCGAGCGAATGCATGAAGGTCAAACAAACCTTTGACACTCAGTTGTTAATAGTACATGATATGCATCAGTCGAGATAAAAACACGTCTAGAAAAGAAAGACTCGAAGGGGCAAGAAGTCACAAAACAATAAAAGGTAGTAAGATTGAAGAATAACACAACAAAAGCTCCTCTATTTCATCAAAGAAGAATTACATCCTAAGGAATTAAGTTGAGCTAAATACAAGCAATTACAAAAGAAAAGCTCGATACTACCCTACTCAGCCTCGCTGGAAGAGCTGCTCGATGAGCTGCCCGATGAATCCTCAGTGTCGAGAGAGGTAGAGCTTTAGGTCACATCTTGTTCCTTGTTCTCGCCTTCCTCCTCGTCTTCCCGAGCCTCCTCACTCCCAGCATGGCTCTCGACCTCAGCATCATCCTCTAAAGGCATATCGGGGTCAAAAGGTGCGTCGCCCTCAAGATCGGCAGCCACGATGGCGTTATACTCCGCCTAGACAAGAGCCCAGTCGGTCGAAGGAGAGACCAGCCAAGGCTTCCCGAAACTTGTTGAGGGTAACCCCCGTCGCAACCTCAGCTCCCTGGAGCCCCATATCTTCGGCAAAGTCCTTGCCAGCTTGGGAATTCTGCCAGTCGAGAATGACTTGCTCCCTAGCATTCGAAGATTCACCCTTTGAATAGTCGAATTGCCTCTTTATCGAGTCACGCTGACTCTGGGCATCAATAATCTTCTTCTTCCAAGGCTTCTCTCGAACGGTAAAACTGTTCTCCTTATCCTCGAGATCCTTCTGGGCAGCCTCAAGTTCGAGCTGGTAGTTCAAAGCAAGCTCCCTCTGCCCAGCAAGATCATCCCGAAGTCGACGGAAGCTGATGGTGTGTCGATGGCTCATGACGACCATTCAAACCGAGCACTGAAAACCAACAAGGCAACAAGAGTCAGGAAACAACAGCTAAGTGAAACAAAGATTATAACAAAAGATAGGGACGTACATCGATCCAGGATGCATGAAGCCCCTCGACTTCCTCCTCCTCGCTCAAGGCCCTAAGCAGACATCGACGTCCGCCTTCGTCATAAAACGCTTGACAGCCAAGTCGAAGCACCTGGCCTTCTTCATCCCGGACAGCTCCGTGAATGGCTTCGAAGCTTGCTCCGGTTCATTCACTCTTGCCCTCTTCCGACCCGGGGTCTCTTCCCCTCGACGAGGAGGTTCCCCTGGCACCTATGTGGCCCTCGAGGAAGCCACAGTCGATCGAGAGGGAAGTTGTCCTCCCCCTATCTTCCATCACTATCGAGATACATGGGGCTCATTAGCCCCTGGGACATCTCGAGCGTGGTCCAAGACGCCATTCGAGATACATGGGGCTCATTAGCCCCTGAGACATCTCGATCGAGGTCCAAGACTCCCCACGAGATACATTGGGCTCATTAGCTCCTAGGACATCTCGAGTGAGGTTCAAGATGCCCATCGAGATGCATGGGGCTCATCAGCCAATGAGACATCTAGAGCGAGGTCCAATATTAGCACATGAGACATCTCGAACGAGGTCCAAGACGTCCCTCGAGATACATGGGGCTCATTAGTCCTTGGGACATCTCGAGCGAGGTCCAAGACGCCCTTCGAGATACATGGGGATACATGGGGCTCATTAGCCCCTGAGACATCTCGAGCGAAGTCCAAGATTCCCCTCGAGATGCATGGAGCTCATTAGCGCTTAGGACATCTCGAGCGAGGTCCAAGACGCCCCTCGAAGATACATGGGGCTCATTAGCCCCTAAGACATCTCGAGCCAAGGGTGAGGCGACCCTCGAGGTGCATGGGGCTCCTTACACTCGAGATACATGGGCCTGGCCTAAATCAAAGAAAGGTTCAACATTCAGCAAAACATGCGACTTCGGAGGAGCCCTCCTTCACACATTTTGCGTGGGGCTAATGTTTGGGCCCAATATTCCCGAAGCCCAATACCTACAAGAGGGCCTCTCAAGGCCCCCAGTTTGGTGGCATAATAGGTCTCGCATGGAGGTTGACCTAATTCCAGGTTACCTAGGGATCCCCGGATGGGGTTGGAAAGGCTTATTGCCTAAAAAGGCAGAACAACCATTAGTCTCCCTGGAGCCCATCTCATCAATATTACCCTTATGGGAATCCACAACGCAATAAATACCCAATGTCTCATCAATGAACATGTAATAAATTCTAGACCAACCGCTCAATACTTACAGTTAAGTATCATAACTGACTTGAGCGTTGAAGGAACGATCCCGGAAACACCCCCGGGGTAGTCTAACCCGCATTCTTGCAGGTCTCTGCGACATTCTTCGAGCACCTGGTCGTCTTCAGCGGTCTTCGACCCCGTGTCTTGACTAGTCCCCCATCTTACAAGTTTTTTACCCGAAACAACTCTGAAGTATTTAAACTCCCTTACCTGTTTTCTTTGTTCTTCATGAATGGATATGTAGGTTCCTTGATAAAATTTGTTGCAAAAATGCTATGGTCCCATTGCCTTCGGTTTTATATGTGTCCTCTATTTTTTTAAGACCATCTTTTAGAGCCTGTGGCACCGCCTAAATCTTAGATAAGAACCATCTCTTTCCAAACATTCAAGATGCTTTGTATCTAGTGTTTGTATTTAGTTAATTTTACTCCATGTTCCTCGGAATTGGGTACGTGTCCAAGTGTTGACTATCATATGAAAAGTTTTGGTCCAAAATGAGGTGTCTTAGTGTCCATACATGTTAAGAGTATTTACGACTTGATATGGGTACTTGAGGTAAAATGAATAGTTTGTGTAACATAGGCATTACCTCTTTCTTATTGGTATCATGAAATTGAAACAACGGCACTATGTTGCATAAAGGCTGCTCAAATAAAGTTTCATTGTGGAACCTTCAAAGAGAGCGTCTATCCTATCTGTAGTTTAAATCGAGTGAATGAAGCTTTTTTTTGCTGTAAGTTTTTTGTTGTATTGTGCTATGTGCATACAAAATGACTTTCTTTTATCAGGGTAACTGCTTCATCTCCTTATGTGGTCAGCAAGAATGCTCCAGAATCTTTTGGGGCAAATTCTTCCAACTCAAATTCTCTTCCAGCTAACAATTAAGACATTCTCTGATATAATCTGGCAATGGGGCTGTCTACAAAATATATTCACCCTGTAGTCAGATGGTTATGTTCAATGAGTTTTATGATGATATTAATTCTTTTTTGTTAACCCTAAACTTAGTTGTACTTCATCGAAATTTTGTCAATCTGTAAAAGTGGCTATAGGTTTTACTTTAGAGACAATATTGGACAATATGCAGTTTGTAACACATATTCAATTCCACTGTAAAAAAAATTACATTTTACTATTTGCAGCTTTCCGTCCAGATCTCGTGTATCAAATAATGGCATCATCCTGTTAGAAGGCTTTGCTCGTTCTGTGCCATGCTGCATATTCGATTCGTTTTTTTTCTTTTTTTGGTGAAGAAGAGGGGCAAAGCCCTAAAAGAGAGAGGTGAAAACAAGAACAAATCTAATAAAGGAGAAAAAAGAAGCCAACAAAGGAAGAAAACAGGAACACAAAGAAGAAAATAAAATACTAAACGATGCTAAACTAAAGACTTGAACTTAGAACTAAAAACCATCCTGAATTGAAACCAAGGGAGGAACAGCAACTCCACCCAAGTCCTCTAATAAAATGGCTTTAAGATCCCTGAGGATTGCTTTAAACATCATTATCTTCTACTTCGACAAAATTCTGGAATTAGCTAGTGAATTTGCAGCTCGATTTTCTTCTCTATAACAATGTTAAACAGATACTTCCTAAACTTGTTGACCAATGACGACTCGTCACCTCCTTATAATATGGATGTATGGAGCTGTTAAATAAACTCCATTCACCAACAACTTAACTACCAGTTTTGAATCTCCCGACACTTGCACTTTCCTAAAACCACCAATTGAAGTTGACGCAAGCCTATAGTGAATACCAAGTAATTCTACCTTCGTACAAGGACAAATTCCACAACTAAACGCAAGAATTTCATGTAATTCACCCCTGACATTGATGTTCGGATAATAGGACATTCTCGCTCCAACTTCCTCCGAATTACCCTTTCTTTGGCCCATCTATTTTAAGGCAGACCCACCCTTCGCCAGGATATTGCTTGCCATCTAAAATAACGCTCAACTCGTGAGTTGAATTTACAACTACTCAAAGGTAATTGAATAGCAGTGGAGGATCCAAGGGGGGCCTACCTGGGCCATGCCCCGCCTCATAACAACCAATAAAAATAAAAGGTTTAGTGGCTATCCAGAAGATGCTAGATAGCTCAGTTGGCATTTGCTTGGTTTCCGCGGCATGGACACATTGTAGGTTCAGAGTTCGAGACCCATGACCACCTATTTTCAAGTATATTTATCCGCTTAACTTCTCAATTTATTTATCTGCTTCCTTCTTAGCTTCCATTCTGATTTCATTTTTTCCTTTCTTCCCTTTTTCTGTTCCTCTTTTTATTTTGTTCTTTTTTCCTTTTTAAGGAGTGAACTTTCTAACTAGGGGCTACCTTTATTTCATTGTATCTATTGTTTAACCATTCTAATTTAAACACATATATCCCATTAGAATTACAATAATTTTGACGTGTATACTTGTTAACGCGCATATTGACCACTAATATTTTTAATTATTAAATTATTCAATTAATCCACATTTAACATTTTAAACATATAGAATTGAGATAGAATTTGATAACGTTATACATAATAAATTTTACTTTTACATATTTTTTTTAGAAATAACCAGAGTGACTATATAAATGAGAGATAAGTATATAATAAACCTTTAATCTACATATTTGATAATTCGACTTGGCGCATCCCTAATACTTTACTAGGTCCGACAATTTCCATAGCTCGTTTGATGCCACCAACTCAAGAAAAAATGAACGTCACTTAATCTAAAGGGATGTTTCCCGAGTTATTGAAACATCTTTCATTCCTCCAACACCATGTATCCACCATGACATAACCGCAAATACAATTTCCCAATCTTCACCGAATTGAGACTGATGTTATTCAAGGTTAGTCGGCAACCATTCTTACACAGAACTAATTCGAAGTAAATCAAATGCACTCAAACCCAAGTCATTCCCAAACTACTCAAGTAGCTAAACAAAATCTCAAGATATTTTCTGCATTATCCTCATCTATGCCATACGCAAAGCATCTAGGATCATTGGTGAGCTTTCTATTAAATCTATTAGCATTGGACATTAACCTATCTCGGAAATCTAGCCACAAAAACATACGAATCCGATGAGGGACAACATTAATCCAGTTTTCTTTCCAACCTTTCACTTGATTGATGGAAGGACTATAATTGTTTTTAATCTTTTTGAGAGTTGAGGCAATTGTAAATACCCTAAAGGGGGAACCATTCCAGGATATTTCATTTATAGCCTCATCATCATCAATAAGTTCATACGACGCCATAGTTCCAAGAACATTAGTGTAGGCGTGGATTTTTCAATTCCTTTTATGCCTACACGCGGTGTGAGCGCGTTTATTTGACTACCCCATTGTTAAGGTTTATTAAAAATATGTTTTGAAGTCGCCAAAAACTCTTTAAAGGAAGAATCATAAACCTAATTGGATATTGAAACGGTAGGGACATCTGAGGGACTTATCAATGTACATTTTCCCGTCTAGCACTAGTAGAATAAATGCTTATTGCTGCGGTTATTAAGTGGCCTATTGCAGCGGTTTTGGCACCGCAACAATTAAGGGCGCAGCAATAGGTAATTAACCTATTGCTGCGGTTTTGAACCGCAGCAATAGAGCAACCTATTGTTGCGGTTCTTACCCAAAACCGCAGCAATAGGTATTTTTTTAAATAAAAAAATGAAACTTATTGCTGCTGCTTTTGGTAGGAACAGCAGCAATAGGTATTTTTTTTTATAAAAAAATGAAACCTATTGCTGCTGTTTTTGATAGGAACAGCAGCAATAGGTGTAAGTAGAATTTTTTTTTGGCTAGCTAGAAAGGCAAATGAGAAAAATACAAATAAAACTAGAGAAATCTCATGAACAACAAATCACGCTACCAACAATGTAAATATATATAACGATCGAAAATAAAATTCAGTATATACAAAACAAAAATCAGTATATACAAAACAATTGCAAAAAAAATATAAAAACTATCAACAAAAATATACAAAATAAAAATCAGAAACCCTAAACATCATATTGAATCTCAAAAAATAAAAATGAAGAAAAAAGCAAAAAAAATTAAAAACATGAACTCAATAATTCGCCGACGAAGAATTCGCTTCAACCTTCAACTTTGTTCTTCGCAGCTGAGGAATTGCACACAATTGACATACAACCACATCATTCAACTGACCTCAATCACAACATTGATTTTGCAGTGCAAATTTCAGAGCAAATCATATGAGAATGTGCATAGTACAAGAATCAGCATCAAATTAACCTGAATCACCATAACATTGATAAAAAAAACTCCTAATATCGAGCAAAATCGCACACCTTAGAACGAGTAATTCATATGAAATTCTTGTGAAGACAGAGAAGGAACGACGAGTAGAAGAAGGAAGACGTTGATTGTGGCGCTGGGATTCGAAAGCTTAGAGCGAAGACGTCCGTCTGAGCATCGGAATACGAACGACCACTGTTTTTTTTTTTTTTGAAACTCCGATAGAGAAGGAACGACGAGCAGGAGAGAGAGAGGGCAAGAATCGTGAGAGGACGGCGAAACTCCGATGGTGATGTTTATTGTCGGCGAGTGAGAGGAGAGTGAGAAGATTGAGGAGAGAGATATGATAGAGGGGAGGAGAGAAAACGACTGAGGAGTTAAAAAGATAAAGGAACTAGAACCCTAACTGGGCTGCGTTCTATAACTTATTAAAACAGTCTATTGCTGCGGTTTCTTCTAAGAACCGCATCAATAGGTTCAAATATTAATATAAAAATAATATTTGAACCTATTCTTTCGCGGTTCTTGGAAGAAATCGCAATAATATATTCCGTTAGACCTGGTCAAAGACAGCTTAAAATATTACCGTTGAGGTATATTGATGCGGTTTCCACTCAAAACCGCAAGCAATATATTAATTTTTGAATTTTTCTTTATTTTTTCGCGGTTTATTGCTGCGTATGGGTAAAACCGCAGCAATTCCACCGCAACAATAAGCAAAAATTCTACTAGTGTAGACTCCATATATGGTCCAAATGAACCAAAGATGGAGTTCGGGGTGATGGTACAATATAGGCGGGAACTATATTGTCCATTGTTGGCCTCTACTAAATACCGATTCACAACAAATTTTATGCCAAAGAATAATCATATAGCGTTTTAAGCACCCTAAAAATATTTAGTCTAAGTTGGTTCGGGAAACACATAAAAAGACTAATTATTTAGTGACAAGTTTTTATGCAATCAAATTACAAGGTTCGTAGCAGGTTGTCCAATTTATCGAATTAGTTAGAACAGTTATTTAGGTCTTTGATTAGCAAAAGTAACATGTGGGCGATAAAAGCATGCGGGACAATAATAACCTACATCATGAATAGAGTGTTAGTAACTTCAAGAAAATAATAATAAATTAATAAATAAAATAAAGTTAGTTAATTTAGTTGACCCTCATAAATTATACCACCGTCTAGGGTCGTTGATTAGTACGAGTCTTGGAAAATTGAATTATTAAACGAGTCTTAAAACGATTTGTTGTGTTGTTTGAAATATGTTGCGTTGAACGTAACAACAGAAAAAGTTATTTGATTTGTCCTTGCTTTTAATTGTTATGATGATGTTGCGGTGATGATAGTTTGATGATTAGGATGAATGATCGGCGGTGGCGAATTTGGTGTGATGATGATCTGCGTTAGATGAAGGCTGATGAGGAGTAATAGGCGTGTAGGATAGTAGATGGGTAGTAGGGGATTTAGGTGTCGAGTGGAGGTGGATCGTTGTTGACTTGTTAATGTATTGTTGTTGTAGCTGCTGCGTGTTTTTGAGTTGTGTGAGATGGTTTAATTATTTGTGAAAGGTGCCGTGAATTATGAAGGTGAGGAGACGAATTTGTAGAGAGATTTGTTAGGAGGTTTATGAGTATCTGCCGTGGAAGATGAGGGTTTTTTTTGAAGGTGAGTTATATAGTGTAGGTAGGTTTAGGTAGTTAAGTTGCAATAGGTTTCGAAAGATAATAGGTTTTTAAAAGATTTACTTGTTAAAAATATTTTAGAAAAAGATATTTAAAAACACTTTGGAAAAAGATTATTTTTATAAAAGATATTTTTTTATTAATAATACTAATCAATAAAATTTAATTAATTCTATTAATTAAATTGGACTAGAAAAGGGGTTTTATAAAACAGGCTTTCATGAAACTGGCTTTTAAAAGGTTTTTTCAAACATGGGCTTTTAAAAAAGTTACTTTAAAACGTTTTAGGAAATGGGTTTACTAAAACTGGTTATAAAAAAGGTTTTCACAAATGAATTAGTAAAAAGGGTTAGAAAATGAATTTGGGTTTAAAATATTTTATTTTAGACTCGTTCTTTATTCTTTCCTCGATCCGGACCAATTGGAGCAGGGTATTGGTCATCATAGGGTACTAAATGGGGAGATACGATTATGTGTCTGCAGAAGCCCCCACTTTGACTGAGGTTTGTAAAACCGAAAGTCAAAGTATACGTGTCGGGACGAATAATGACTCTGGATGCTTTGCAATCCAAAATCACTCTTTTGCGCCAGTACCTGCAAAACAAGCAAAAGTTTCAGGAACAGACATATATGAAACAAATTTACAAAATAAATGTAAATTTGCAAAAATGAAATGATATAGGTGAAGAGAAATCATGAGCTATTATGGTCCCGCTCCAGGGTGTTGATGACATGTAGAGCTATTATGGTCCGGCTCACGACGGGATAGAGCAATTATGGTCCGGCTCACGACGGGATAGAGCAATTATGGTCCAGCTCACGACGGGATAGAGCTATTAATGGTCCGGCTCACGACGGGATAGAGCTATTAATGGTCCGGCTCACGACGGGATAGAGCTATTATGGTCCGGCTCACGACGGGATAGAACTATTAATGGTCCGGCTCACGACGAGATCAAGTTGTTAATGGTCCGGCTCACGACGGGATATAGCTATTGTGGTCCGGCTCATGACGGGATAGAGCTATTAATGGTCCCGGTCACGACGGGATAGAGCTATTAATGGTCCGACTCACGACGGGATGGAGTTATTAATGATCCGGGTCATGGCGAGATAGAGCTATTATGATCCGGCTCATGACGGGATATAGCTATTAATGGTCCGGCTCACGATGGGATAGAGCTATTAATGGTCCGGTACATGACGGGAAAGAGCTATTAATGGTCCTGCTCACGACGGGATAGAGATATTAATGGTCCGGCTCACGACGGGATAATGATGATGGTCTGTAGACCTAACTGTATGTTTTCTGCTGTTAATACTCCTGAGTACTTGTTGTCTCTCGAGCAAGATTTGTGTGGATTATAACATGTTGGAAGCATGGCAAGATTGTGTTTTTGTTGCAGATTTGAAAATCCGTTAGCTTGTCGCGCGCGATGTCAAATTGTAACGAATATTTGAATGTATTGGAAGTTGAGAGTGTGGGCCCCACTTGGCTAAGAAGCCCCCAAGCGTGTTGTATAGGTTTGTGCGCCAGACGCACAAGCCTTTCCGCCAGACGAACAGGCCTGCGCTTGGCGTGGGAAGCTGCGCTGGACGCAGTTTGCTGCGTGCGATATCGTAATGAACATTTAAATTCATAAGGAGTTGAGCACGTGGGCTCCATTTGGCTAAGAAGTCCCCAAGCGCACAGTAAAGGGTTGTGCGCCAGACGCAGAGGCCTTCGCTTGGAGTGGGATGTTGCGCTGGACGCAGTCTGCTACGTGTGGCACAGCATTGTCGGTGTGCTGGACGCACCATGTATATATCACTTGGCTTCTGTTGTTAAATTGTAATGGTCCGCAGACCTTGGCAGAATATAACTCATATAGAGTTGTTCAATGTTAGGTACCTGTAAATACAAAGAAGACACAGATATACAGACAAACAATGCATGTTTCCTGTGATGTGGGTGCTAGTGTATGGATAGGAAAAGACTTGACCTATAAAGAGTGACCTCTAGGACTCTAGACTTAAAGGTGCTATCGTGTATGCATACGTGTGTGTATGTGTGACTCGATGATTGACACTAGAATCCTATGGCTAAGGACGAAGGATGCAATGCTTTGACACAATGTTTGGACGATGCAGATATGTAATGCAAATGTAGAGATATGACACTAATGCAGAGGTATCACACTAATGCAGATGATATGATTTGATGATTTGATCGTTCCATTAGAAGCTCAAATTTTCGTTTTAGAAAACTATTTTCGAAAGAGAAGAAAGGGGAAGCCCCCAAGGATGATCCATGTAAGTTATGTTTGATGCGATATGTGTTGTAGTTGTTACGGGCCTAAGTGAGCCCATAAAACAGTTATAATCTCGTATGGGTCTGGTGCCCCCAATATTTTGTATGGACTCATAATAAAATCCCGATCAATGGAGCCTAATGATCTTCTATGCAGTCAATGGATTATATATTCGATTTGGAGTACGTTATAGAACGAGTTTTCATAGCGCTTGAATTGAATGTGCTTCGAGGTTTGTATATCAAGGGAATAAGTGAGCCCATGAATAGGTGCAATGTTGCATTTGTGCAGGTTTAAAACCCAAGATGTCATATATGGACTCGTAATGAAGTCCTTGAATAGGTCTGGACTTGGAGCCTACGGTTTTCTGGATGGACCAGTGATGAAGCCCCCATTAAGATGGAGTTGATGAAGCATCCAACTTGATTGCTTGATTTTGAAGATATCTCGTCACGCTTAGCGGAAGTTTCGACCAAAGATTCCATATAGGGTTCCTAAGGTGAAAAAGTCAAGAAAGGCCAAAGAAAGGAACACTCAAAGGATAAGGCGCGGTCATAGCGCTGAGTGTTGAAATGTTATGCTAAGGTTGGCTTAGAAGCAATAATGCGACTTAGAAAAAGGAAGTGATTAGAATAAGAAAAGACAGAGTCATAATGAACCGACTCACGCAATGCGGTAGGCTGATAATGCAGGTTTTTATCCCCGTCTATAATCTAAGGGTAGGGATGAGCATTTAAAATTCAGGATTTTTTTTTTGGGCGATCGCGCTTTTCTCATGGGCATAGGGGAGCCTTAAAAATATGTTGTGAATTAAAATGGTCGGGCCTCAAAAGAGGTTGCCTACGTATCCATGATGGAATCAGGCGGAGCTCTTAACATTTTAATTGGTGGCCTAGCATTTTGCTTTGGAGCCATTTGCAATGAATTAGGCATTGATTAGGAAGAGGTCTTCGGCAAGGGTAGATAATGATGTAGGTTTGGTTTGGTTTGAAGCGGTCGGACCTCAGGGTGAGGTTTCCTACGTATCTTTAGCAGAATCAGAGCATTCGTAGTTCAGGCTGACGAATGAGAAGGTGCCCGACTTTTGCCTAAGTCGCCCTTATGGGTTTTCGACCTAGCGGGATTGGGTTTGTATTTTATCGCTTATAGGAATGCAATGTGGTTGGTTGCCGGTTGAGAAGGTTTTAGAGATTTGAAGTTGGAGGTTTTGAAGGAAATACATTTGACAAAGCTATTAATGGGCATTTTTGCAACACTTCTTTTTTTTCATTTTGCACTTTTTGTATAAATTTCTTTTTGCTATTGATTTCTTTTTGTTGTTGCCCTCTTCCTACTTTTTTTTTACTTGCCCTTTACATTGAATTATTGTCAAATGTACTTCCCATGAGGTAGGTTAAAGGGAGAGTGGTGTTATGCATTTAGCTAGGTTGAAGTGGAAGAATAGTTGTAGGGAAAGGGACGAATGCCTCTTTTATACATGCCAGTTGTTCATTGCCTTTATTACAATAGTCATGAGAATTCGAAATTCATTTCTTTTAAGGCGACAATCGTGATTTTCATTAATGCTCATTAGTGTAAGGTTAGAAAAGAAATACTCATTTATTATTTGAAAGTTATGAGTACATGCAATAAAAAGGGAAATCCTATGTTAGACTGGGAATATGAGAGAGGTGAAATAGAAAATGAAATCATAGGTCTAGGCTCCCACGTTGCGCGTGACAATTGACCTTCAATCTGGGGTATTTTCGTAGTCGGAGAGATTGAAATCCTCCCATCATCGATCATGTCTTGTATGAGGTTCTTGAGGACCCAACATTCAGACGTTAAGTGTCCTTTACCTTGATGATACTTGCAATATGAATTTGGATTCCAATTTTTGGACTTCTTCTTAAAAAGTGGTTCTGGTGTCTTGTAATTTGCACTACGATTCTCTTGAATAACAGGGTAGTGTGCCTCTAGTCTGGCGACACGTGCTACAAGATCCACTAGTATACTAGTCAACTCATCAATCTGTTCTTGTAATGTTGTTGACATGTTGCATATTTCCTACAATGGATCATCCAGCAGGAGATTAGAGATGGATTGATGATGGAGAGAGAAATGGAGTGAAAGAATGTGTGTTTGTTTAAAAGTTGAGCTCCTACGAACAAATATTAATATCCTAAATGCATGATGATTTGTTTGATGATTTTTTTGGATGCACCTAGCCCTAATGCATGTATGCATGACTCAATCTATCCGTTCGAACCCGTAAAAAGCTGCCTACATATCCCAAAAGAGGGAATCAGATCGCTTGTAGTTCATGATTACTAAATGCGGAATGCATGAGATGAAATGGAGAGTATGGATGCAATGGGACTCCTAAATGCGTAATAACTCTAGTTATGCATGAAGTGTATGAATGATGGACTATGCAATGCAAAAGGATTCTCGTATGAATGCAGTCCTAATCGATATGAAATTCTAATGACTTCCGAATCCTAGACTTGATAGACTTCTAATGACGTTAGAATTCTAGATTCGACGAACTTTTAAGGATGCTAGACTCCTAAAATGAATGGAATTCAAATGTTTTTAGACTTCTAATATGGGCGGAACTCTAATGGACTCGAAACTCCTTATACGAACTGAATTCTAACGGGTTTAGTGATATGCCCAAGTTATCCGTTGTATTTACGTTATTTTGGGTGCACTTTGCCAAGGGTTTGATTGTAATTGTTAACGTTCGTGTTTTATTTAACCCTTAGCGGAAGTTCGGAGTTTTGCGAGATAATTTGTGTTAATGTCATGTATTCCGAGCTTTCAAGGTGAAATGCATGTGAGCCGAGCAAAGTACCAAGCTGCATCGCATCGCAAGCACAACAGCAACCCCAAGCCAAGCATGCGAACAACCAAACTCCACCGCACACTTAAGGAGAGAGAATCTCAAACACTCCATTCTTCTCTTCTTATCTTCTCTTCTTAGTTTTTATTTTCTAGTTTAGTTTTGAGAGATTTCAATTATGGAATTGGCTTATGATATGCCGATTGTAGCTTGAACTGTTCTTGAACGAGATTAATATGAAGCTTCAAGTATTATTGTGAGATCTTTCCTCTCTATTTAGTTTCTTTGATTATGGTTTAATTTCTATGATTGTTTTCTATGGTTTTTGCATAATTATGCTAGGAACGTTACTAGTTTGATTGTGTAATTAATCTAATGCTAGATTTAAGATAGAATCGGATTGTTTTATTCTTTTATCAATTGATAGCAAACTAGGGAGTAACTTAGATGCAGATCTTCTTGGTTATTTCTTGGGGAAATTGAATCAACTGTTGAATGTTTATCGCTTGTATGACGTTAGCAGGTCTATTGGTTCTCTGTGTTTATTGATTTCTCATTTTATTTATATGCTAGTTAGTTGTAGTCTAATAACAACTCTTTGAAAACCCCCCTCGTTATTAGGTTACTCGACCGTTAGAGTCATCTAGGTACTAATTCACGCTAAATATAAAACTTGTCCCTGTTTCCCTGTGGACACGAACCTTACTTCCCTTCTACATTTAATTGTAAAAGAGAGTAGGAGAAATTTTATCTTTGGCCGGGTGCGGTGCACAACAACACATCCGCGCCCGCCAAATTTTGGCGCCGTTGCCGGGGAAACGGTGTTACTTGTTTGTATTTAGTGTATGCTTTTGGATTGTATTGCTTATGGTTTTTGTTTATGGTTAATACTCGTGCTACTAACCAAGAGCCTTTGCAGTACGATCGAGATCTAGAACTAACCCTTTTCAGGTTGAGAAGAGAATTGCGTGAAGGCTTTAGAGAGCTCCCTTTTTCGCTTGAATTTGAAGAAGAGATGCCTCCTAGAGTTGAGCACCGCACTTTAAAGGAGCTCACTGCTCCGAACCTTAACCAACAGCCTTTGTGTATCACATTTCCGGAACCGGAAGTGGGGGACACATTTGAGCTAAAGTCGGGGTTGATACATTTGCTTCCCTCATTCCATGGGCTAAATGGTGAAGATCCAAATAAACCTTTGTCAGAGTTTCATGTGGTATGCAGTAGCATGAAACCAAGTGGAGTTTCAGAAGACAGAATCAAGCTTAAAGCCTTCCCCTTTTCGCTAAAAGACGCAAAGAAAGGATTGGATGTACTACCTTCCGGCCAAAGCATCACCACTTGGGCACAATTGAAAAAGAGCTTTCTCGAGAAATACTTTCCCACTTCTAAATCATCTACATTGAAGAAGGAGATAAGTAACATTGAGCAACGGGGTGATGTGTCATTTTATGAGTATTGGGAGAGGCTTAAGAAGTTATGTGCTAGCTGTCCATACCACAGTTATTCAGAGGAAGATTTGGTGATATACTTCTATAATGGCTTATGTGATGAGGATGCTAGGATGGTTAATGCAGCAAGTGGTGGATCCATTGTGAATAAAACCGCACTCGCCGCTAAGGAAGCTGTTAAATGAGCTCGCCGAAAGCTCGAGGCAGTTTAGTAGAAGGTCTGGAACTCGACGTGTGGTCGCCAGGGTTCTAGTTCTTCTAAGTTGGAAGATCAGGTGCAAGCTCTCACATCCGTGATGCGAGAATTCATAGTGAAAGAGAAAACTCACCAAGTGAAGGCTTGTGGCATTTGCTCTTCAAATCATCCAACTGATTTTTGTCCTCATCTACAAGAAGAACCGAGTGAAGAGGTTAAGGCGGTCGGTTTTCAGGGCCAAGGTTTCCAGAAAAGATATGATCCATAGTCTGGTACCTACAATCCGGGATGGCGAGATCATCCTAATTTGAGGTACGGGAATTCATCGAGGGAACCAAGCCAGCCAGCCGCATAATAACCGCCCACCACCTCCTTATTCGAGGGCACCTGGAGGAAGGAGCTCCATATTTTTCGGCCGCAAGGCCAATCACGAGGACCGAGTACCAGCATGTCTACAGAGGATATGATTAATACTTTAACTAAAAATGTTACTAACATGCAGGGAAATATGGTTCAGGTTCAGGAGGAGACCCGTTCGAGCATCAAGAACTTGGAGAGCCAAGTAAGCCAAATTGCAGGAGCTGTAACCAAGTTAGAGGCTAGGGATTCGGTGAGGTTGCCATCCCAAACAGAACTCAACCCTAAAATGAACGTGAGTGCTATCACATTGAGGAGTGGAGCGGAAATTGCAAGCAAAGAGAGGTTGGTGGTTCGAGACAAA
This sequence comes from Beta lomatogona, assembly GCA_947646795.1. NCBI lineage: Eukaryota > Viridiplantae > Streptophyta > Magnoliopsida > Caryophyllales > Amaranthaceae > Beta > Beta lomatogona. The sequence continues at coordinate 82,734 of CANSNZ010001313.1, forward strand.
GAGATAGTGGAAGAGGTGATCGAGCATGAACCGACAACATATTGTAAATCATTGCCACCTCAACAAGAGGAGAAAGTCCAAAAATCACCTCCTCCACCATATGAACCAGAGCCACCATTTCCCGAGGCGTTGAGAGAAACCCGCAATGCAGAGCGCAACAAAGACATTTACGAAATCTTTCGTAAATGTGAGGTAAACATTCCCCTTTTTGATGCTTTAAATCAAGTACCTAGGTATGCTAAGTTCCTTAAAGAATTGTGTACTTCGAAAAGAAAGCAAAAACAAAAGGGAGTGCAAAAAAGTGAAGCTAGCGAGCATGTCTCTGCTATCTTTCAAAAGAAATTACCTCAAAAGTGCAATGACCCAGGCATGTTTACCATCCCATGTACTATAGGTGACACCATGTTTCCTAAAGCCATGTTAGACTTAGGTGCGTCAATTAATGTGATTCCATATTCATTGTATAAGTCTTTGAAACTTGGCAATTTGCATGAAACTGGTGTGGTGATTCAATTAGCCGATAGATCCAATGTTTATCATAGGGGTAAATTAGAGGATGTGTTAGTTAAGGTTGGGAAATTGCGATTTCCTGCTGATTTTTATGTTTTGGAGATGGAACCTGATAAGCATGCCGCTCCCATCCTTTTGGGGCGACCTTTCTTGAAAACATCTTGCACTAAAATTGATGTTTGCGCTGGTTCTTTGACCATGGAGTTTGAGGGAAAGGTAGAGGCGTTTAAAATCAATGATTCTAAGCCTTTGATTAAGGATGATAACCCTCTTTGCTCTATTAACATTGTTGACTCTATTTTGCATGATGTTCTTGATATTGAGCAGGTTGATGAGTCGATGAATGTTGATGATGTCTTGGTTGAGGATTGTGCATCTCCTACTAACATGCAGGTTATGGTGCCGGAGTTGAAAGAGCGGAAAAAGCCTCCTGATTTACCACCTTGTTTTGAAACCGTACCACTAACGATGCATTGCAAGAGTTCTTCTCAGTTTGTTTTGCAGGTACTTGAATTGGAGGTCGACATGGAGCCACCATTGTCACACATGGAGCACAAGCCCAATTATTGAGCTCAAGGTACTAAGTCGAGCCAACGACTTTAAACAGCAGCGCTTCTCGGGAGGCAACCCGAGACCCCTTTTTATTTTCTTTCTTTTCCTTTATTTTCTCATCAAACCACAACAATAAATTTTCTTTCACCCACCGCCCACCCACTAAAAAGATCCACAACCAATCTTAATCCGCTTGGAACCAAAATCCACCAAAGAAAACCCGTTGGGAGGAGTTCAATAGCTAGGAGTTGGTGCAACTAGAGGGTTGAAATTGTTAATGTATCTTTTCAATCTCTTAAGCTAGGTGCAAATCTCAAAAATTTAAACACAATTTGAATTTGTCATTTGTTTGAGTGATTCGAGGGAGAGGGTTGTGAGTTGAGTTATGAGATTGGAGTTGGTGTTGTTAAGAAATTTGAGTATGACGGATTGCTTTTCATGAGTTTTGAGCATTCGATCTTGATTTACCCGATTGTCGGTTTCCCCCATTTTCGGTTTACTTTTTCTTTTAATTGTCGACACATTGAGGACAATGTGTAGTTTAAGTAGGGGGAGGGTACTCTCATTCTCATGTATCTATGTTGTATATATTACTTTTAATTTGAATAGAAAAATGAAAAAAAAATATAAAAAAAAAATATATAAAAAAAAAAAGAATGATAATGAAGTGAATTCCGCTGAGTTGAAAACCCGCAAGGGCGGGTGACTCGGGCAAAAATGGGGGCCTGGATAGGTTGAAAACCCGAAAGGGCAACCTATGCCAAAAAAAAAAAGTGGCTTATATTGAGTGGGTAAGATGATGAGATGAAAAAAAAATGTGAGAAGCTAGGATGAAAACCCGAAAGAGCTCTTAGGCAAAATGAGAGATTAAGAGAGAATTCTATACTTTGAAAACTCATTTGCCGGAGTTGGTGTCATAAGGCGGAAGGTGTCTTCGAGTTGGGTTAGTGAATTCATCCTTTGTTTTGTGAAGATCTATTTAAAGTTGGCTTTCACATTCTTTTGGTTGATTGTTTGTTTTTGGGAGTAAGCATGGAATTTATACCTTTTTGTCTTTGTTCCATGGCTTGCTATTCTAAATTAGTTGTAGTAGTAGTAGTTTTAGTTTATCTTTTGAGGTTTTAGGCGAGTTTGTCATTTTGATTGTGATGTTGGAGTGAGTTCAACTCCTTTGAGATCCTTCGGGATTTGAGCTCACATTTTGGTTGTCGTTTGGTGATTATTGTTGTCGCGTCTGTATTTCTGATAGTAGCTTGAAGCTAAGTGTGGGGGAATCATCGTCCCTTACGTTTAGGTTTTGAGCGGAGGTTGTTAAGATGTGATGATGATGATGTAGTTGATAGAGAGTGTAATTTGGTGTTGATAATTTGGGTAAAGATTTAATTGGTATTTCTCATTTTTGAGTTTACTCGAGGTCGAGTAAAGTTCAAGTGTGGGGGTATTTGATATGCCCAAGTTATCCGTTGTATTTACGTTATTTTGGGTGCACTTTGCTAAGGGTTTGATTGTAATTGTTAACGTTCGTGTTTTATTTAACCCTTAGCGGAAGTTCGGAGTTTTGCGAGATAATTTGTGTTAATGTCATGTATTCCGAGCTTTCAAGGTGAAATGCATGTGAGCCGAGCAAAGTACCAAGCTGCATCGCATCGCAAGCACAACAGCAAGCCCAAGCCAAGCATGCGAACAACCAAACTCCACCGCACGCTAAGCATCACCGCAAGCTCAGCACTACCGCAAGCCTGCCCAGCAGCCTCGCCCAAGCAGCACCGCAAGCTCGGCATCATCGCCCAGCTCTCGCGTGCGCTCTCGAAGCAGCACCTGCCCAGCACAGCAGCTCGCACCTCGCGAATTAGGTCGCACCTCGCGACTTCCTTGGCTTGCCCAACTCTTCAGCTCGTGTTGGAGGCAGTAGCTCATCGCACGGTGCGACTTGTACCGCACCTCGCGACCCCTTGGTCGGTGTAATTGTCGGCTGATTTTTGAGCTTTACTATAAATAGCAAACTTGTTTTTGGACCTAGGGAGGAGCACACTTAAGGAGAGAGAATCTCAAACACTCCATTCTTCTCTTCTTATCTTCTGTTCTTAGTTTTTATTTTCTACTTCCTCCGTTTCAAATTACTCGCTACACTTTCCATATAGGGAAGTTTCATATTACTTGCTACACTTCCTTTTTGGGCAATAAACTCTCTCTATCTCTCTCCTCTCACATGGGTCTCTTTTCTTTTTACTCTCTACCTCTCTCTTCTCCAAAAATTGTCTAGGAGTCCGTGAATTGAGAAGTGTAGCAAGTAAAATGAAACGGAGGAAGTAGTTTAATTTTGAGAGATTTCAATTATGGAATTGGCTTATGCTATGCCGATTGTAGCTTGAACTGTTCTTGAACGAGATTAATATGAAGCTTCAAGCATTATTGTGAGATCTTTCCTCTCTATTTAGTTTCTTTGATTATGGTTTAATTTCTATGATTGTTTTCTATGGTTTTTGCATAATTATGCTAGGAACGTTACTAGTTTGATTGTGTAATTAATCTAATGCTAGATTTAAGAATAGAATCGGATTGTTTTATTCTTTTATCAATTGATAGCAAACTAGGGAGTAACTTAGATGCAGATCTTCTTGGTTATTTCTTGGGGAAATTGAATCAACTGTTGAATGTTTATCGCTTGTATGACGTTAGCAGGTCTATTGGTTCTCTGTGTTTATTGCTGCTATTGGATTGAACTTAGACGCTATCGGACTAGGTTATCCTTTAGTTAGGGTTAAATAGTCACGCTGATCGTGCTATTCAACTAAGAATAAGGAGAATGCGAGATTAATTCTCAACAATAGATAATCATGGAAATAATTAGAGTGGAGGTTCAATGATCGATAATGAATTGAAGTGGATGTTAATCGGATTCAAGATTTTCCCATATTGATTTCTCATTTTATTTATATGCTAGTTAGTTGTAGTCGAATAACAACTCTTTGAAAACCCCCCTCGTTATTAGGTTACTCGACCGTTAGAGTCATCTAGGTACTAATTCACGCTAAATATAAAACTTGTCCCTGTTTCCCTGTGGATACGAACCTTACTTCCCTTCTACATTTAATAAAAGAGAGTAGGAGAAATTTTATCTTTGGCCGGGTGCGGTGCACAACGACACATCCGCGCCCGCCATTTAGACTCCTAAGATGGACATAATTCTAATGGATTTTAGACTCCTATTATACATGGACTTTCTATGGATTATAAACTTCTAAGATGGATGGGACTCAAGCGAATTTAGACTCCTAACATGGATAGAGTTAGATGAGGTGAAGAACTCTAAATGGAGTGAAACTGGATGAATTTGGACATATGGGTTAGATGGACTTCTAATTCAGTTAGAATTCCTAAGAGGATGAGACTTTTACAACAATATGAACACTAAAAAAAAATCCTAATTGATGTACACATGAAAAGATGGATAATATACATGAAAGGATGAATTTTTGATAGGAAAAAAGATGGAGATTTTTTTTTTTTTGAAAAAAAGGTGGAGATAGAATTATTGAAGTTGATAGGAGATCGAAGATGGGATGGAATTTTGAAAAAGATAGGAGAATATGTTTTGAAGGAAAAAAAAAGATGGGGATAAATTTTCAAAAAAGATGGGAGATCATTTTACAAAAAAATGGGAGATATAGTTTGGTAAAGGATGAGGATAGAATTTTCGAAATAGATAGGATTTGAAAAAAAAATATGAGATAAAGTTTTCGAAATAGATTAAGATATTAAAAAAAGATGGAGATTTTTTTGTTTTTGCGATGTTTTTTTTTTTTTAAGATAAAGTTTTGAATGTAAAAGTTGGGGAGATAGGAACGAAACTATGTTATCCTAATGATTTACAACGCAAATGGAATTACGTACTAGTCGTGAACTAATCCTAGTGACAGCATAACAGCCCATGAAATGAATGCAGAGAAGCGCGCGACACGCCAAGAAGCACGCGACACGCAGGTTAAGAGGTGCGCTAAACGCAGGAGAATGCGAGACACGCTTTGCTGTTGCGTCACACGCATATATTGTGCGCCAAGCGCGGCTTAAATGAGACAAAAATTGCTTGACTTTTAGCTCGACGCGTAAATGCATTCGGTAGTTTTGACTCGAAACTCACGTAGTACCAAAACAATTCGATACAAGCACACGTAAATATGCACATGTAGGATAATAATATGCAAAGTTCCAACTTAAAAGTCAAGTTCTATGTTCAACTATGGTAAAGTTTAGGTTAGGGCTGAAAAGGGTCCATGACTAAGGCTTTGTTTGGTTGGGTGTAAAATATTTTCAGTGTAAAATGATTTTCATGGAAAACAATTTACAATGGAAAACACAATTCCAAAATTAGTTTTCTGGTGTTTGGTTCCATGTAAGAAAAATGATGGAAAGAAAGGAAAATAAATAAGAAAGTAAGGAGGTAGGGAGAGGAGTGTAAAGGAGAGCTAAGAAAAATGAAGGAAAACAGTTTTCCCTTCATTTTGAAGGGAAAATGGGTTTCCATCATTGGAAGAGCAATTTTACTCCTAGGGAAAATAGTTTTACACTCCTTTGGAAACCAAACAATGTAAAATTGAAAATAGAGGAAAACAGTTTTCCAGCAAAACGTTTTACGCCCTACCAAACGGAGCCTAAGAGATTGATCCCACGCTTCGTACCCCTGCTTAAAGAGGTGGCCACATGTAAGACGCACTCCATTCTTAAATCAGGAACAAGAGAACAATGCCATGGTTAGGTAGGTTTGCTTATGACTAAGATCCAACACTATCGCTCGGGAAGCTTTTTGGAAGGACAAAGCGCAAACCCCCCCCGGGGTAACCTTACACATAGAACATGTGCTAATGAGGCAAGGTAGAGTGTCCTTATGGTGGCTGAACAATAGCCATGCACATGCAAAGCGTATATTATTCTAAAGCATAAAAATAAGAATGAATCGTATTTTTCAAGTTTCACCTACTCATTTAAAAAAAATTATATATTTTTTTTAAAATCCTCCCAATGGAGTCGCCAAATTGTAGGCGTGGATTTTTCAATTCCTTTTATGCCTACACGCGGTGTGAGCGCGTTTATTTGACTACCCCATTGTCAAGGTTTATTAAAAATATGTTTTGAAGTCGCCAATAATTCTTTAAAGGAATAATCATAAACCTAATTTGATATTTAAACGGTAGGGACATCTTATGGACTTATCCAATGTAGATTTTCCCGTCTAGACTCCATAGATGGTCCAAATGAACCAAAGATTGAGTTTGGGGGTGAGGGTACAATATAGTCAGGAACTATATTGCCCATTGTTGGCCTCTACTAAATATTGATTCACAACAAATTTTATGCCAAAGAATAATCATATAACGTTTTAAGCACCCTAAAAATATTTAGTCTAAGTTGGTTCAGGAAACACATAAAAAGACTAATTATTTAGTGACAAGTTATTATGCAATCAAATTGCAAGGTTCCTAGCAGGTTGTCCAATTTATCTGAATTAGTTAGAAAAGTTCTTTAGGTCTTTGATTAGCAAAAATAACATGTGGGCGATAAAAGCATGCATGACAATCATAATAACATGAATAATAAATAAAAAATAAGAAAAGAAAATAATGCAGGGAGTTATTATAATATATACAATACTTACAGTCACGGGAATATATTAATAACCTACATCATGAATAGAGTGTTAATAACTTCAAGAAAATAATAATAAATAAATAAATAAAATAAAGTTAGTTAATTTAGTTGACCCTCAGAAATTATACCACCGTTCGGGGTCGTTGATTTGTACGGATCTTGGAATTTTGAATTATTGAACGAGTCTTAAAACGATTTGTTGTGTTGTTTGAAATATGTTGCGTTGAACGTAACAACAGAAAAAGTTATTTGCTTTGTTCTTGCTTTTAATTGTTATGATGATGATGCGGTGATGATAGTTTGATGATTAGGCTGAATGAACGGCGGTGGCGAATTTGGTTTGATGATGATCTGCGTGAGATGAAGGCTGATGAGGAGTAATAGGCGTGTAGCATAGTAGTTGGGTAGTAGGGGATTCAGGTGTCAGAGTGGAGGTGGATCGTTGTTGACTTGTTGACAGTGGCGGAGCCAGGATTTCAAAATCGGGGGGTCACAAAAAATGACAAGATGTTCAATATTAAAAAAATTTACAACGCAAAGAAACATTGTCTAATATTCATTGTCATACATCCCAAATTAAGAAAAAAGTACATAAATAAAAATAAAAAATTACAAGTGTATCATCGTTTCCTGTATTCATTATTTAATACAAATTAACACATATGAACTAACTCATTACCATCATAAAGAACCTTAATCATTAATCATAGTAGAAAATTATAAATTTATTTACACTACCTAATTTATACAAATTTAAAAATTCACACATTCATAAAAAAAACTTAACAACGGTCGACAAAGTGCACCAATCATAATTCCCAAATTCGAAAATTCACACAAATATTACAATTAATATCAACCTAATAAGATTTTAAATATACAATATAGCAATTAGGAAATTAATAATGTAAAAGAATAAATATATAAACTATTTCAATACCTGATTGTTGTGGGCTACTGCGGAGGTCGGAGCCTCGGAGGAGAACAGCCCGGTGAGGACGTGCGGTGCGGTGGTCGTTGGTCGGCGTGCGTCGGCGTGCCGTGTGCGGCGCGGTGGTCGATGGCTCGATGAGCCGGGATGCACTTTTGAATAGCGTGATATGTCTCGGAACTCGGATGAGTGAATATTTGGAAAGGAAGGAGGAGAAAGTGATAAGTTTTTAATTTTTTAAGTTGATTTAATTGAAAATCGATGGCAATTGGAAGTTGGACCCACTCTAGTTAATAAAGTTAAAAAAGTCTGCGGATGCCGGACAATAATGCGGGAGTACGAGGCTCCTTTTCCTCTTTATAGTCTTTGACCGTTGCTTGCTTGCGTAGGGTGAACTTTTTTTTTTTTTTTTTTACGAAAATCCTTAAATTTTTTTTTCATTCGCGGGGTCACGTGACCCCACGTGACCTATACTAGCTCCGCCACTTGCTTGTTGATGTATTGTTGTTGTAGGCTAGCTGCGTGTTTTTGAGTTGTGTGAGATGGTTTAATTATTTGTGAAGGGTGCCGTGAATTATGAAGGTGAGGAGACGAGTTTGTCGAGAGATTTGTTATGAGGTTTATGAGTATCTGCCGTGGAAGATGAGGGTTTTTTCGAGATGAGTTATATAGTGTAGGTAGGTTTAGGTAGTTAAGTTGCAATAGGTTTCCGAAAGATAATAGGTTTCTAAAAGATTTACGTGTTAAAAAGATTTTAGTAGAGATACGACACTAATGCAGATGATATGATTTGATGATTTGATCGTTCCATTAGAAGATCAGATTGTTTAGAAAACTATTTTCGAAAGAGATTAAAGGGGAAGCCCCCAAGGATGATCCATGTAAGCTATGTTTAATTCGAAATGTGTTGTAGTTGTTATGGGCCTAAGTGAGCCCATAAAACAGTTATGATCTCATATGGGTCTAGAGCCCACAATCTTTTGTATCGACTCTTAATGAAGTCCTTGTCAACGTACACATGAAGCCTATGAAAGAGGAGACATGGGAAGCCCCCAAGGATGATTCATTCAGTTAATGGATGATATTGGATTTGAAATTCATTATAGAACGAGCTTTTGTAGCGCTTGAGTTGTATATGCTTCGAGGTTTGTATGCCAAGGGCCTAAGCGAGTCCATAAAGTAGGTTCAATCTTGTATACGTGTGGGTTTTGAAACCTAAGATTTCATGTATGGACTCGTATTGAAGTCCTTATTACAATAGGCCTAGACTTGGAGCCTATGATTTTTAGTGTGGATACGTGATGAAGCCCCGATTAAGATGGAATTGATGAAGTACTCGGCTTGATTGCTTGATTTTGAATATATCTCATCTTAGTGGAAGTTTCGACCAAATATTCCATATAGGGTTCCTAAGGTGAGAAGACAAGAAAGGCCAAAGAAAGAAACACTCAAAAGAGGAGGTGCGGTCATAGCGCTGAGTGTTGAAAGGTTATGCTAAGGTTGGCTTAGAAGCGATAATGTAGCTTAGAAAAAGGAAGTGATTAGAATAAGAAAAGGAAGAGTCATAATGAATCGACTCACGCAATGAGGTAGGCTAATGATGCAGGTTCAAATCCCAGTCTTGTTCTAAAGGTAGGGATGAGCATTGAAAATTCATGATTTGGGTAATCGTGTTTTTCTCATGGGCCTAGGCGACCTTAAAAATATAATTTGAATTAAAATGGTCGGGCCTCAAAAGAGTTTGCCTACGTATCCATGATGGAATCAGGCCAGTCGTAGCTCTTAACATTTTAATTGGTGGCCAAGCATTTTGCTTTAGAGCCATTTGCAATGAACTAGGCATTGATTTAGAAGAGGTCTTTGGCAAGGGTGAATAGTGATGTAGGTTTGGCTTGGTTTAAAGCGGTTGGATCTCAGGGTGAGGTTTCCTACGTATCTTTAGCGGAATCGAGACCATTGGTAGTTCATGTTGATGAATGAAAAGGTGCCACGACTTTTGCCTAGTTCGCCCTTACGGGTTTTCGACCTAGCGGGCTTTGGTTTGTCTTTTGTGGAATTATTGGGACGCAATATGCATGGTTGTTAAGAAGCTTTCTCACAGAGATTTGAAGTTGGAGGTTTGGAATCGAAGGTTGAAGGTTTTCGAAAAGAAAGTACTTTTGACAAAGCTATTGATAAGCTATTTGCAACACTTCCACTCTTTTTTTTTTAATCATTTTTTGTTTTGCTTTTTCGCTTTTATTATTTTTTTTTGCTTTGATTTTTTTTTGATGTTGCTCTTTTTTTTAATTGCCCTTTACATTGAATTGTTGTCAAATGTACTTCCCATGGGGAGAGTGGTGTTATGCATTTAGGATGAAAGGGAGGAATAATTGTAGTGAAGGGAGGAATGCCTCTTTTATGCCAATTTGTTCATTGCTTTTATTAGAATAGTCATAAAAATTAGAAATTCCTTTCTTTTAAGGCAACAATCATGATTTCCATTTATGCTCATTAGTGCAAGGTTACAAAAAAAAAACTCATTTATTAATTGAAAGTTATGAGTACATGCAATAAAAGGGAAATCCTATGTTAGTGCGGGTAAAATAAGAGAGATGAAACGAAAATGAAATCATAGGTCTAGACTCCTACGTCATGTGACGAGACAGCCTTCTTTTGTGATCTTCATGAGGTGTCTTTCTAAATGAAAAGAGAAGAGGTGTATTTTCTTTTCGTGCTTGATTCGCACATCATTGAAATTAATGCACAAATTTGATGATAATCGAGAAGTAGCATGAATATCATCAACATTGGAGTCTACCTCATTAGAACAAACATATGAGGGAATATGATCATGCATAATAGGCTCACTAGTATGAACAACTCATCAAAGAAATTCATGCCAACATTAGATGAATCATGAAAATTTGCATAAAACTCGGAATCATAAGTGTCCATAGCTAATCACATATAAAAATTCCAATCCGAAGAGGTCGCTCAAAATTCACCGTTACACATATTTTCAACAAACTCCTCTAGTATGCTCATTTAGTCCCCAATAAGTAATCTCACAAGCCTCCCCTAATATCATAACCATGAAACTTTACAAATTCCCCGAAGCCTATCAAAGTATGCCCCAAAGGGTTCATTGTCATATTGAGGAAAAAATATTGCCATTTTTTGAGATTTTTTTCTTTTAAAAAAGTATATTTACAAATAGCCTAGACTCATCTAATCAAAACAAATCAATGCAAGCCGAAGTCCCCGGCAACGGCGCCAAAATTTGCGCACTTCGTTGCAAACACGTCAAAAGTAACCTAAACTATCGAATATAGAGTAAGTAAAAGGTCGAATCCACAAGTAAGTTGCGGTTAAGCAAAGGTTAATTCGACAATTACAATGAGCGAAATCTATTTTTTAGGTCTTTTGAAAGATTGGTAACAGATCTAAAGTCTAAGATAACTAGAAGATTGACAAAACAAATTAGTAAGGCAAATAACGAGACAAAAAAGAATAAAGAAACTAGGGGATTAGGGGATTCACCAATAAATAATCCAAGAATCCAATATCAAGGCCAAGAGGAAACAAATGGGGGGATCACAAGTGGAAATCATGCACTTGAACTCTAATTACTCTCTTGAGCTAATTAGATAAGCTTAATTAGTCACTCATGACCTATTCTCATGGCATGAGCAACTAATCAAGCGAAATCGGGAACAACGTGATAAATCAAAGCGCCTCTAAAGTAGAAAATACCTAATTTAATGGAAATTATCCTATTCTAGCAATCAAACATAGTTTATCCTTAACTTCATCTCTCGATCCTTCATTAGCGATTCCAAATATGCAAGTAAAGTGGTGATCAATCACCCAAGAAACCAAATCAATCATGTTTAATCAACAAGTTAACCCCAAATGTTAACCCCCTCACTTAGATTAAGAATCCTAAGAGCAAATGAAGGCTACATCCCTTCCCCTAGTAATGAACTACTCACAAATCATGGAAATAAAACAAATTAAAGCCTGAAATAACTTTATCACCATAACGATGGGGGAAAGAGAAAAATGGGAAAAGAATAATTAATAAAAACAAGATATAATAAAAAAGTAAAGCAATAATAAACAAGACATCAGGAATATCTCTAGATTTTGTGGAACCCCTTAGCAAAGAGATGGTTCCCATTTAAGAAGCCACCAAGATGTTGACATGTGGAGTGGTCCCCCTCTCCCGATTCTTTCGCATGGAACTACGAGACCGATTTGTCTTCTAAAAAAAACATATATAAATTGGTACCGGCCACTATTAGCGCACTAATTTGTCCTCTTGGTGCGGAATTGCAACAACTAATTTAATCCATGAGAAAAACACGATTACCCCAAATCATGAATTTTCAATGCTTCATCCCTACGTTTAGAACAAGACCGGGATTTGAACCGCATCATTAGCCTACCTCATTGCGTGAGTCGATTCATTTTGACTCTGTCTTTTCTTATTCTAATCACTTCCTTTTTCTAAGCTACATTATCGGTTCTAAGCCAACCTTAGCATAACCTTTCAACACTCAGCACTGTGATCGCGCCTCCTCTTTTGAGTGTTCCTTTCTTTGGCATTTCTTGTCTTCTCACCTTAGGAACCCTATATGGAATATTTGGTCGAAACTTCCACTAAGCGTGATGAGATATCTTCAAAATCAAGCAATCAAGCTGAGTACTTCATCAATTCCATCTTAATGGGGCTTCATCACAGATCCACATATGAAATCATAGGCTCCAAGTCTAGGCCTATTGTAATAAGGACTTGAATACGAGTCCATACATGAAATCTTAGGTTTTAAAACCCACACAGATACAAGATTGAACCTACTTTATGGGCTCGCTTAGGCCCTTGACATACAAACCTCGAAGCATATACAACTCAAGCGCTACAAAAGCTCGTTCTATAATGAATTTCAAATCCAATATCATCCATTAACTGAATGAATCATCCTTGGGGGCTTCCCATGTCTCCTTTTTCATAGGCTCCATGTGTACCTTGACAAAGACTTCATTAAGAGTCGATACAAAAGATTGTGGTCTCTAGACCCATATGAAATCATAACTGTTTTATGGGCTCACTTAGGCCCATAACAACTACAACACATTTCGAATCAAACATAGCTTGCATGGATCATCCTTGGGGGCTTCCCCTTTCTTCTCTTTCAAAAATAGTTTTCTAAATAATTTGAGCTTCTAGTGGAGCGACTAAAAATCATCAAATCATATCATCTCGCATTAGTGCTCGTATCTCTACATTAGCATCACATCTCTACATTCACATTACATATCCGCATCGTTTAAACATTGTGTCAAGCATTGCATCTTTCATCCTTAACTAAAGGATTCTAGCATCAATCACCGAGTCACACACACACACACACACACACACACACACACGTGTATGCACACACGATAACACATGCAAGTCAAGTCAAGTCAAGTCAAGTCAAATTCTAGTCAAGGCAAGTCGAGTCAAATCAAGCCGAGTCAAGTCATGTCCTATCCATACACTAGCACCCACATCCACGGGACACATGCATGTCTCATAGTTTGTCCGTATATTTGTGTGTTATTTGTATTCGCAAGTGCCCAACATTACAATTTAACAACAAAAGACAAGTGTTATATACATAGTGCATCCAACTCACCGACAACGACATCGCACTGACAAGCTGCGGCCCGGCCAAAGATACCACAACATCGCACGCAGCAAATGCTGCCAATGCAAGATACCACACCAAGCGCAGCTAATGTGCCGGCGCACAACCCCGTACAGCGTGCTTGGGGGGCTTCTTAATCAAGTGGGGCCCACATGCTCAACTTCTTATGAGGTCAAATGTTCATTACCATATCGCACCACGGTAAACTCCGTCCAGTACGGCATCCAGGCGCCAAGCGCAGGGCGTACGTGCGGCGCACCGTACCAGCACGCTTGGGGGGATTCTTAACAAAGTGGAATTCACACACTTAATTCTAAATGATTTCGGATGTTAGTTATGACATTACGCGCGATAATTCAACCAACTTTCAAAAGTCTACAAACAATACAATATTGCCACTCTATAAATTTTCAGCATACATTGCTCGAGAGACAACGAATACGGGGAAAATCAATGACGGGACCCAACACTGTCAATAACGGGACACAAACCGTTAGGACTGTGGACCACTTCCAAATCAACTACACTTATTTACCCTGGAGCGGGACGGACCAATAGCTCTACACTATTTACCCTATAACGGGATAGCCATTAGCTCTACACTATTTGCCATAGAGCGGGGACAACCAATAGCTCTACACTATTTACCCCTGGAGCGAGACACCCAATAGCTCTACACTATTTGCCCTAAGCGGGACGACCCAATAGCTCTACACTATTTACCCTGGAGCGGGACATCCAATAGCTCTACACTCTTTGCCTTGGAGCGGGACGATCAATAGCTCTACACTATTTGCCTTTGAGTGGGACAACCAATAGCTGTACACTATTTGCCCTGGAGCGGGACAGCCAATAGCTCTACACTATTTACCCTGGAGAGGGACAGCCAATCGCTTTACACTATTTGCCTTGGAGCGGGACATCCAAAAGCTTTATCATCTCATGATTCCTTTTTCCCACCAATCATCTCATTTTTTGCAAATTTACAATTACTTTTCAAATATATTTCAAGCATGTCTATTCATGAACCTTTTGCTTGTTTTGCAGGTGCAGGCGTAAAAGAGTGATTTTAGATTGCAGAGCATCAGAAATCATTCTACGTCCCGACACGTGTACATTGAGTTTCGATTTTACAAAACTCGGTCAAAGTCGAGGCTTCTGTAGACACATAATCGTGTCTCCCCATTTAGTACCCTATGATGACTAATACCCTACTCCAATTGATCCGAATCAAGGAAAGAATAAAGAATGTGTCTAAATATAAAATGTTTTAAGCCCAAATCCATTTTCTAACTCATTTCCGAAGACCTTTTTTATAATTGGTTTTACTAAGCCTATTTCCTAAAACGTTTTAAAATAACTTTTTAAAAGCCCATCTTCAAAAACCATTTAAAAATAGTTTTTATGAAAGCACAATTTTTTTAAAACCCTTTTCTAAGCCTAATTTATTTAGTAGAATTAATTAGTTTTATTAATAAAAATATCTTTTATAAAAATTAATCTTTCTCCAAATTGTTTTCAAATATCTTTTACTAGTAGAATTTATTAATTACATCATCAACGCATTATCATCAACTCGTCATATTAATCAAGCGCAAATAATTTCCTTCATTCTAGTTTCACGCAACGTTTACGAAACAATACAACACAACAAGTTTTTAAGACTTGCTCGACTTTCAATTTTCTAATATCTGTACAAATCAAGGACCCCGGACGGTGGTATAATTTCTGAGGATCAACTAAATTAACCACCTTTATTTTATTTCTTTTATTTTATTTGTTTATTTTTATTATTTTATTGATGTTACTAACCTTCTATTCGTGATGTAGGTTATTAATATATTCCTGCGATTGTATGTATTGTACATATTATACAAACTCCATGCAATAGTTTAATTTCTTATTTTTATTTATAACTCATGAACATATTATTTTTTATGCCTGATTGCAATATTTATCACCTTGTATTTATTGCTAAACAAGACCTAAAGAACTTTCTAACTAATTCAGATAATTTGGACAACCTGTTAGGAACCTTGTAATCTGATTGCATAATAACATGTCACTAAAAAAATAGTCTTTTTATGTGTTTCCTGAACCAACTTAGACTAAATATTTTTAGGATGCTTTAAAATATTATATGATTATTCTTTGGCATAAAATCTGTAATGAATTGACATTTAGTAGAGGTCAGCAATGGGCAACATGGTTCCTGACTATGTTGTACCCTCGCCCCCAAACTCAATCTTTGGTTCATTTTGACCATCTCGGAGTCTAGAGCGGGAAATCTACATTGGATAAGTTACTAAGATGTCCCTACCGTTTCAATATCCAATTAGGTTTATGATTCTTCCTTTAAATAATTGTTGGTGACTTCAAAATGAATTTCAAATAAAACCTTAACAATGAGGTAGTCAAATAAACGCGCTCACAAGTAGTGAACCACTCCCTACGAGGTGTACGTTTCATTTAACGTTTAAATAGTTTAAGTTGTACGTTTTCAATTCAGTTAATGAAAATCAGTTTTGCTTTATGCTTATTTCGAATACTTTGAGTGTTACCAATTTGTTAGCCATTGAAATATTACCCCCATCAACCTGCTCATAAGTAGTGAACCACTCCCTACGAGGACTCATATGATACAACGCTCCAGAATCAAGAATTCACACATCATTGCAATGTGTATGTTCATTTGCAATTAAAGCAAGATCATCCTCATAATTCGAATTTTTTGCTGCAATGACAAAGAAACCGACCTCCATTTATTTTCCTGATGCTTTTTCTAAGGACATTCCTTATTCCAATGCCCCTTCTCCTTACAGTATTTACATATATCATTAGGTTTAGGACCCCCTTTGGAATTTCTGGATTTCCTGAAATTCGTTTTCCCATAATTCCCATGTCCCTTACTACTGACCACTAATCCAAAGGCCTGATTATATATACTTGTACTACCAGATGCCTTATGACGCAATTCCCTAGTATACAAAGATGATCTAACCTCTTCTAGGGACACATAATCTTTACCAACAATAAAAGATTGCACAAAATTATCAAATGATAATGGTAAAGAAACAAGCAGAATTAAAGCAGCATCCTCATCCTCCAACTTAACATCAATATTACGCAATTCTAACAAAATTATATTTAATTGATTTCGGTGATCCCTAAGAGGTGTACCTTCATTCATGCGCAGAGCCGAACAGACGTTGCTTCAAAAGCAACTTGTTGGTTAGAGATTTCGTCATGTACAAACTATCCAACTTCAACCACGGACCACATGCGGTTTCCTCTTCCGCAACTTCGTAATGATGTCGTCAACAAGACCACAACATGATCGTTGAATGTGCCTTCTCCTCCGTAACCGGCCAACTCAAGTGGTAATCGAACGCGATGACTTCTTTGCCAACGGTGCCAACAACTAGACCAGGGCATGGGCCGGGCCGGGCATGTTCATGGGCTCATCCCACGGGCTTGAGGAAATGAAGGGCCGCGACGAGCCCGTGAGTGGCGGGCCGTGCCGGGCCTTAAAATTTCCAATTTTTTTCCACGGGCCGGGCTCGTGCCTCCTGCGGGCTTGGCCTGTGTTTTATGTTGTTTTTTTTGGATTCTTGGCATTTTAGGCTTATAAACAAAGAAAAGGGGCATTTAACTGTTGGCCGGCCCATTAGCCATATATGCGGGCTTGTGTTGGTGCGAGCCTCGAAATAAAATTTCTTGATCTGTGGTAGGCACACGACCCACGGAGCGGGACAACATGCCGGGCCTGGCCTCGAGCGGGCTCGGACAGGGATGGGCCCAAATCATGTCGGACCGGGCCGACCCGCATGTTGGCCCGGCCCATGCCCACCTCTACCCACAACCTTGTTGCTTCGGTAAAGCCCGCATCTTGATTTGCCTGCATCGAAACCATTTCTCCCGGTGAATTTATCAATTTTCATATTCATCCCGGGACATCTCTCTCACTTAGATCGAACACAAATCTCTTAATACCAATTTGTTATAACGGATGTGAGAAAGAACAAATATTGAATGGAAAAAACAATAAAGAACACACAGATTTAACGTGGGTCACCAACGGAGTGTTGGCTACGTCCACGGGCAGGAGAGAGAAAAGTTTTATTGCTCTTGTGTAATTCCACATTACAGATGTGATTAATGACTAAATCGTCGAATCAACGAATTAGGTTAAGAATCTATTTATAACCCGATTCAAAAATCGCATCCTTGCGTCAAATTGACGCTGCCTGGCCGACCGGGCCAAACCGCCTGGGACGGGAGAATCCCGAACCCCGGTCGGCCACGAAGCTAAACAGCGTCTCGACCGGAGCAAACCTCCCGGGACGGGCGCCTCACCGCCCGTCCGGGCAAATCCGCTCGGCCGCCCGGCGAACTCCCAGCCTTGCCTATTTTCTTCATGCTTCTCCGCATTCAAGGCATAATTCGAACAAATCTCCACCTTGACTTGAATCCTAGGCTGCCCATTGATCTCATTCCATTGCCAAAAGGTGATTATATGCACGGTGATGCTCAAGCAAAAGCACATGCTATGTTGAAGTTGCACGCATAAGTTTGAGCAAGGATTGAGAATGTGAATGCAAGGAACAAAGTGTTAGCCAACAAAAACCGCAAGCAATATGATTACAAGGTGGGTGATTTAGTGTGGCTACACTTGCGCAAAGAAAGTTTTCCTAGCATGAGGAAAAACAAGTTGATGCCTAGATCAGCAGGCCCCTTCAAGATCACTGAGAAGATAAACGACAATGCCTTCAAGTTGGAGCTGCCAGGAGATTATGGTGTAAGTGCTACCTTCAACATTGGGGACTTAGCACCGTATGTTCATGATGATGATGTGGCTCAATTGAGGACAATTGTTTTCGAAGAAGAGGCGTATGATCCAAGTATGGATGATGATGTAGTAGCCTTTATGCATAAGAATGTCATGCTAGATGTGGAGTCAATTGAAGCTATGCATGGAAGGTTTATGGGGGCTTCGACACACATAGTTGTTTGCATGGTTAGGCATGAATATGAACAGCAATGCGTGTGAGTTTGGCATGCTAGGTTGTTGGCATGCATTAGGAGAGTTCACTTGGTGAACTTCTTCATATCCTAGTTCTAGATTTTGTGGAACCCCTTAGCAAAGAGGTGGTTGCCATTTAAGAAGCCACCAAGAAGTTGACATGTGGTGTGGTCCCCCCCCCTCTCCCAGATTCTTTAGCATGGAACTACAGACCAGATTTTTCTTCCAAAACAAAACATATATAAATTGGTACCAGCCACTATTAGCACACCAACTGTCCTCTTGGTCAGCGGAATTGCAACAACTAATTTAACCCAACCATTAAAACATAATTTAATAACTTTTCTAATTTGATTAATTAAAAAAATATTTATACCAATGGCCATATTATTTTATCATGTATATAGATGTAATCATTGCCAAATGGTAAGTTCAAAGTATATGGTTGCATACATGCATATTGTGTAATCATATTATCCAATATCGATCGCTAGGCCTAGCACCTTGGCCTATTTTCCACACTTCAAAAATTATCAAATTTCCCATTAAAATCTCAATTTATCATTCATTACCATATTTCGATCTAAACAACATTCTCCGCAATTAATGTGAAGAATCTAATTATTAATTAATATTGGTCAGATATGAAAAAGTAGGAGAGATATAAGGTGGTGGAGTATGGCAAAGTAGGAGGGAGAAGGTAAACGTGGGACATGCTGCAGACACATAATCGTGTCTCCCCATTTAAGGGTCCAATGATGAAACATACCGCGGTTTTAGTTGACGCAACCCAACGGGAGAGCAATCTGAAAAGCCAACCCAAAATAAGTTTAAAGTGTTGAAATTGTATTTTAAAGCCCACTTAATTATTCATGATAATTAGTTGTATTTTGAGCCCAACTCTTTGAAAATCCCAATTTATTGTTTAATAATAGTTAATTGTTTTATTGAAATAAATTAAATATTTTCAAAGATATTTTTATAATTAAAATCAGATTATCGGAGTCAAAAAATAAAAGAAAATCCTCAAAACGCGTTTTTATCAAAAAGTTGTCAGAACGTGTCAAAAGCAAGCCGGTGCGGCGAGCGCACTAATGTGCGTCGAGTGCATGGTCGAGCGCTAAGCGCACATGTTTGCCACATAGATGTGTATGTTACATGTAGTCGTGCGCCGAGTGCATTTCTCTGTGCGATGCACTTCATTGTCAATTTTATCTTTTTTAAATCGTGTACCACATGGGCACCGATGATTGTCATGCTTGCGTTAGGCGCACCAATGGGCGCCTGGCGCCGCTAGTGCGTGAAGCACAATTCCGTTTTCTCTATAAATACCCCTCGATTTCCCAAATCAAAGGACGGTTTTTCAATTTTATTTCTCGAGCACTTTAAATCCCGAATACTTACGTACCACAAATACCCCTCGATTTCCCAAATCAAAGGATGGTTAGGCGCACCAAGCGCGGTCGAAGATTCCTTCGGTGTGTTCGACGAGGGGAGAGAGATTAGGGTTAGGGTTTGAGAAGAGTAGAGAGCGAGGGTTTCGCCGTCGTTGGAGAATTTGACACAGAAACAAGTGGAGAATTGTAGAAGGAAGGAAGGAGAATAGAATAAGAGGGGAGATGGTGAAAACGCGGGCCGTTAGACCCAAAAAAATGAATATTAACCGTTACGGTTCATAGAACCAAAACGGTTAACGGAGAACCGCAGCGGTTTTACGTTAACCGTTTCGGTTTTTGAGAACCACAACGGTTTTGGTTCCCCATCTTCCCACCAAAAATTTCAAGGATTTACCGATTCGGTTCTCTTAAGGTCCACAACGAATGTGTTGTGATATATAGCATTTTTTCCACTAGTGAAACACTTGGAACACATCAAACACATTAATCCTTTTCATTGCTCCTCTTGAAAGTCGTTACGCTCTTAGGCCTAAACCGCACAGGTTTACTCCTGATGACCCTTCAATAATTCCTTTATTTATATTGCTTTAGAGTTACTAATAATTTATTGTCATGACGTAGATATTTGATTAAATAATCGTGTTTATTGTACATTCTAACCTCTTTTCCTCTTATTTTGTATATAATATTCATGTTGCTTTGATTGTTCAATGCATAATATTTATCACCTGCATGTTATTATTGCTAAATAAGACCTAAAGAACTCTTCTAACTAATTCATATAATTTGGACAACTTGCTAGGTACCTTGTAATATTATTGCATAAGAACTTGTCACTAAAAAATAGTCTTTTATGTGTTTCCTGAACCAATTTAAACTAATATTTTTAGGGTGCTCAAAACATTATATGGTTATTCATTTACATAAAACTATGATATGAATCGATATTTAGTAAAGGCCAGCAATGGGAGAACTTGGATCATTATGACCATATTTGTACCCTTATCCCCGAACTCAATTTTTGGTTCATTGACCATCTATGGAGTTAGGAACGCGAAATCTACATTGGATAAGTCCTTAAAATGTCCCTATAATTTTCAATATCCAATTAAGTTTATAATATATATACACATATACACATATATATATATGTATATATATCTATATATATATATATATATATGTATATGTGTATATATATATATATGTATATATATGTATATGTATATGTGTATATATATATATATATATATATATATATATATATATATATATATACACACACATATATGAATATGTATATGTATATGTATATGTATATGTATATCTGAAAGATGAATGCTTAATTAATTATGATGAATGTTAATCATGAAAGATGACTATGACTATTAATTATGATATTGCAAAGTAAAAATATTAAAATGAAAATAAGTATATAAACTAAAGAAATTTGAACATTAAGAAAATGAGATTAAATATTGAAACTTACTTTGATTTGATATTCGAAGAAAATTTGATGGCAATACAATATTTTTTTGAGAATCTTTCTAACTTAGTACTTTGTTTTTCATTCTCTAGCTTCTCACAATTGTTTTCCTCTGTTCTACTCTCTCTCTCTCTCTCTCTCTCTCTCTCTCTCTCTATATATATATATATATATATATATATATATATATATATATAGTGATTTCATATGAGAATGCACACTTACATGAGAAATGAGAACGGATTTACGCGCTATAACTCTAATGAATAAGTGATGTAACTCTAATGAAAAAGTGATATAACTCCAAAAAAATATAAGAAAAAATAATTTTCTTTTGGACTCGAAATTTTTTTCGAGGGTGTAACTTTAATAAATAAGTGTTGTAACTCTAATCCAATCGTGTGGTTGAGATTCATTCTCATTTCTCATGTAAAGAGGCATTCTTATGTGATCTCGCCTCTATATATATATATATATGTGTGTGTATATATATATATATATATATACGTATGTATGTATATATGTATGTATGTATGTATGTATGTATATATATGTATGTATGTATGTATGTATATATATGTATGTATGTACATATATGTAGGTATGTATATATAAGCGTAGTGGCCCATAACCAACGTGTCCCAAGACCAATTTTTGTTGGGTTTGTTTACATTGTTGAAAACCTTGTTTCGTCCATTTATTGTATTCTTGGAGAGCGTATGGACGATTCAAGGTATTTGGACACACAATCTTGTAATTTTGGATATAGTCTTAATGAATTGAGGGCTGTGGAATGGCGAAGTCATATTTGAAGTAGTTTTGAAACAAAAATTTAGGTAGTGGATAGTTTGTGGAGCAAAGCATAAAGTTTTGGAAGATCGTGTTTTTTGCGGTGTCCACTTAGGATGGGAAGTTTTAGAGGCGCCTCATCTCTATGCGTCCCATAAATTCACAAGTTAAGAAATCAGGAAAGAGAGAATTATCTTGTCCTCATATAAATTCAAAGCCATCGAAATCGAAGACGTTAAAATTGCTCTTACGCCATCGAGCAAAGTTTGTTTTTGCAACAATATTTTGAATATCCTTTTGTAGAATTTCTTTAGCAGTATTTACAATCACTCCGTGAAAAGAACTTTTTGTAATAAAGATCATCTTGAAAGTTAGGAATGCAAAGGATTATGGACAAAATTTGTTTTCGTCATCAGGAGCAATTTTTTTTGAGATCCTAGAATGGAAACGAACACCAGTCGCTACTGGACTCGAGTCTTTGTATGAGAATACCTCACGTATCCAATGTCCTCCATGCTTTTGTTTCTACGATCTTAGAAATGCATTTGGATTTGGTAGACCTAGACATGGGAAATGTCTTGACTTTAGACTTAAGCATACGGAACTAGCTTTTAGTATGCTCTTCGGCATATACACATGGATTTTGAAGACATTTATATAAAGGAGCGCAATATTGAGCGTAGATTTGGAAAGATAAGCAATAAATCATTTGCATTGGGTTTTTTCTTTGATTTCATTAGGAAATTTTTCAAAGAAACTCAATTGCGCAAAGCAATCTGGTTTTATAGTTCCTTGATAGATGTCATGACCAAGAAAATCTAATTTTTGTTTAGAAAAGTTCGCATTTTGGGGAGCGTAACCACTAAACCATTTCTTTTAATAATTTGAAGATATGTTTGTAAATGTTTCAAAATGCTAGTCAATGGTATTGGAAAATACAAGGACATCAAGTGAATATACACTATTGTAAATGTAGTGTAAGGGTTGAAAATGTCATTCATAATATTTTTGAAACCAAATGGCATTACATTCCACTCATAGTGACCAAATGGAACTGTAATGGCCTTTTTTGTAACGAACATTTTCAGCAATTTGAATTTGCCAAAATCCATTCTCCATATCAAATTTAGAAAATAATGTTTCATTATAAAGTCAATTTAGAAGATCCTTTTTGTTCAGGGTGGATATTGAATCCACTGGAGAACTTTGTTAAGAGGTCTGTAATTAATAACCAGTCTTGGAACACCTCTTTCTTTCTGCCTGATTCATAACATAGAAAGCGGCGCAAGACCGTGGTGATTAAGAATTTCTAATCAACTTTTTGTCAAGAAGTGCTTGAATTTCCCTTTTGCAAATTTCAAGCAACTCATCTTTTCATTTGAATTGGT
>CANSNZ010001315.1:0-127860 GCA_947646795.1 Beta lomatogona
ATTTCCAGCGGGGTTATCTGGCTTTGCGAGGTGAGGCGGCCACCAACTCTTTGCGTTCTTTCTCCCTCCGTAAATGGTTGATTTGCAGGATCTGCAAGACCTGGTAACCTTGAAACACTACCTTTACCTTTTCTGGCATTAGGTCCTCTTTCCCTCAATCTTGTTTCCATCCGTCAATTGAGTGCTCCTCCATTACAAATATGTGTGTCTTGATAAAACTTTCGCTATCTGTAAAATGAAAAGCCCCAAGGTACAGTAAAATATTGAAGAGAACAGATAAATTCAATCATGCAAATAGGATTAATTCTTTTATGTACATGGCAGGTTCTCACTCCAAAAGGAGGTATATCAATATATATAATTCACCTAAAAATATGTAGCTCCCCACCTTGCCAGGCAGGAGGTGAAAAGAACGTAACAGAAAGAATTAAAATAAATGGTAAAGACAGGAAGACATAAGTCAGCACTTGGATATACTTAATCACTCTCCTTCAGAAAGTTTACAAGGTAATCCCAGGTAAACACTTATTAAGAAAGAACTGTGGACATATCTTTTGTGAAGTGAGGTTCTAAAGTAAAAGAGGTACATCTTTAACTTCCTTTCTTTCAAGTAAACCGATGTCCCTCCTTCTATCCAAATTTTATGAGCTACTGATCACTAGTTTATATTGTGTGTAAGCAGCAAGCTAAACCCCATAAAAGTCATTCACTTTGTTGCCCTAAGTGCTTTATGAAGTAGGTGTTTTCTTGTTAGTTGATTTCCAGGGTGATTACAGAGCTTGGACACAGGTCCCCACCGTCAGAGCCCGCAAAGGCCCATAACTTCGTCCCTCAAGAACCTTCTCCTCTGCTCTTCATGTCATTCCTCTCTGGGGCTCAGATTTATCCACTTGGCCATACCATCATGTGTGGCTAAAAGCCGCTGCGTTTTGAATTTACCATCAGCACAGGCACACCGCACACCTTGTTCAGATTCGGAAACATTTTTAGACGTATAATAGTGCCTCTGATTGATTGCCAGCAGAGTTCCACCTTTGATAATACAGCCTTGGCTTAGCTTTTTAAATCGATCTTTTCTGCTCCCCCCTGTTCCAACCTTCATGACATCAGATTCTGGTATAAAGTGATGGTAGGATGGATGAGTCTGGGAGGCTAGTAGAGGGTGAAGAGGGAGGAGGAAAGAGGGGGCTTGGTGAGGTATTATTAAATCTGAATTTAATTAACTTTATTTAAGTTTAATTCTTGTGGACATAAGATTCCCAATCCACTAATTTTCAAGGGGGGTTCACCATTTGGAATAGGAGTTGATGAATGCATATAAACAAAATACATAGCTTATCTCCTATATAAGCTAAGGCATTGTCTACCTTAAGCTCAAGCTCAAGCCAAATTGCTATTCTCATGCCTCTACGATTACCATCCAACTAGACATTAAACTCATCCTCTAAAGTCATCAGTGTAAGTAAGTTACATTTGTGGCATATATACAGTTTGAGCTCCTTCTAATGAACAGACTTAGGGTCCACCATTAAGAAAAGCGTTTGCATAGCTGAAGTCGTTGAAAGACCTGTGATACCCGTGGGATGCCACCTGGTTGGCTACGAATCAAGGCTAGTCTTTTTAATCAAAGCAAGAAGAGGGTAGATGAAAGTTCCGAACCTCCATTTCAATGTATAGCCATTGTACCCAATATATGCCCACAACTAAGAACCTCGAGGACATAGGCATAAGAAAACTGGGCCATCGCCCGAGCAACGATATTCACAAGGGCGAACAATACTTCCAACAAAGAACATATTCTATTCAGAGAAAATGGTAGAAAAAACAATTATGTTTTGTTTTTCTTGCTGATGGATCACTATTTTGTAATAAAGCCATGCTGGTTATATAAAGCGCACCTGAAACTTGCAAAAGGCCGTTCGGCCCTCAAGTGCTTGCATAAGGATATCCTCTTCTCTCTGTGACATTTCCCATGCATTGTCATCTTCAGATTTGGATGTTGTTTCCCAACCATCAGGCTTGTTTTTAAACTCGGAAGTGCTGGGAACTTTCGTGTCATTCAGATCATTGCTAACAGAGTCAAATATCCTGCAATAACAGCACATTCAGAAACAGGACTCAAAAGGAGAAAGATAATTAGGCTAGGAAAGGTGCATTGTACAAGGAAATCAGATAGGAGTAATAGGTGAAAAAGTTGCATTAGAGAATATCCCATCTAGATTGTAAGACTCAAATTTCAGTTCGTATAAGGAACATGGAAACAAATCCACTTTTGCTTTACAACGGATAAACAGATTATACAAGCTTAAAATATCCCAACATTAATTAAGATTGAAAAGAAGATGAAAGGTATAACAAAAAACTCTGGCATGTCATACTAAGGTATATCTAATTGACTAATTGTGATGTTAATAATACCCACCTTAAGGGTGTGTTTAGTTGAAAGAAAAATCCTTTTCCACCTTTTGCTTTGTGAAGAGTTAGAATCACTTTTTTAGAGGTGGAAAATAGTTTTTCCTAAGGTGTAAATAGTTTCCTACTAAAGAAAAGAATCCCACTTTGTCCTCCAAAATCCTCATCTTCTTCCTCTCCTCTCCTCCTTCCATCCCTCCCCCCGCTCTCTCTTTTCCTTTCACCCTAATTTTTCTAGGTAGGAACCAAACAAAAGAAAACGAAGTTCGAATGTTGATCATCCTCCAACTAAACTTAACATAAAAATAATACACTTAAAAACGTTTTCTTTCAAATCAAACACCCCCCGCGCTCTCTCTCTTTCCTTTGCACTCTAATTTTTCTAGGTAGGAACCAAACAAAAGAAAACGAAGTTCGAATGTTGATCATCCTCCAACTAAACTTCACATAGAAAATAATACACTTGAAACGTCTTCTTTCAAATCAAACACATGGTAAATCTAATGTAAATTCTCCATCACCTTCAGCCAATATCAAGCTGTTAATGAATTTTCCCATCAATCCCATACTTTATTGCATACAATAAATGCAACTACAGACGAAAATGACCCAATTATGCCACTCATCAAACAGACAAGAGAAAACTACAATCCCCCGGCCCCAGATATCAAAGTGAACATTATATAGATACCCAATTAAAAGGATGTAAGCAATCCAATTTGATAAGTACCAAGGTATACTCTAAGATCTCCAAACAGTGTCTCAGACATAAAAACAAACACCTGGTGTGCACAAAAACACATAAACTAATGACAGAGACATGAAGGCAGTGATTGATAAGAACTAACTCAGAGCAGCTATCAAGGAGCCTATCAATATGATCAGCATCGCCGCCGCCTAATTTAGCTTCCTCTAGTAATTCAATCTGTTTCATCCAAAGAGCAGCATGAATTCTCTGCTTTTTCAAGCGATAATCCCTCTTAACATTCTCCAAACTGTACAACCCACCATTGCTATTGTTATTATTATTACTTTGTTCCTGCTTGACTTGCTCATTGTGATGAATTGGGTTATCTCTTTTGCTGCGGCGGTGCTCCCAATTGTCATTCATGTCCTCAACAAAGGCTTTTGTTTCGGCGTCGGCGTTGTCGGGGATAAGGCCGAAATTAACGTCGGATTCCCAAGGAGCGCGCGTGTTTTTGCCGGAGAGGTTGTCAGGGAGCCACGCTGTTTCCCAGGCGTCGTTCCAACTATCATCGTTGGTGTTGCTGGTGTTGTTGGTGTCGTTGTTCTTGTTGTTGTTGTTGTTGTTGTTGCTGTTGCGGGAGGAGGTGGAGAGGAGGTGAAAGTGGTGGAGAAGGGATTTGGATGTTGATGAAATGGAGGAGAGGAAAGAGGGGAGGAGAATGGTGGTTGATTTTACTAGTCTTGACATTTTAGTGTTTTTTGTGTTGGGACTTGGGGTGAGTGAGTGAGTCTTCAAAGATTTGGAGAGTTGATTTGTATTGGATGGAAGCATTGATCAACGTCAAATAATATTACTAGTACTATCATTTTATTACTATGCACAACTTTCAATAATAATAATAATAATTTTATAACAATAATAATATAAATAATATTATAATAATAATAATAATAATAATAATAATTATAACTATAATAAAAATAATAATTATTATTATAATTATAGCATAATTAGTTTTTTTTTTTTTTTAAAAGAAAGACATTAGGATATGAACATACAATTAAAAATTAATGACTAAGGACTCTTGGGTCGATGATATTTCTTACCTCCCACATGTGGAACCAGGGTTCAAATCTTGGTAGAAGCATATATTTCAATATTGTTGTGGGTGGGGGAGGGGGTTGGGGCATTGCTTTGGTGGCTTTAGTTGAATGGCGCGCGATGGCAAATTTGAAAATTCATCTTACCACGGATTTCCTGAAAGTGAGCCCCAAAAAATTAAATATAAAAGAACACATGTTCAAGGTCCGTTAATAATAAGAATTTAGGTAGTAATGAAAAGAACATATAATGATATTAAAAAAAGAACATAGTATCGAGAAAGATAATGAGATCTATTTAAAGAACACATTTTAAAAATAAAAGATAGATGTTATTTTTATATTGATGACATGTTTGGATTTAACTAACAACATGTTCTTTTTTGTTATATCAATAAATTGTTCTTTTTTATTATAGATAAACCTATAAATATATATAATAATATGATCTTGAACAAAATGGTTAAATATTCTTCTTTATATCGTTGTCTTGTTCTATATAAACTTTGTTTTTAAAGATAAGTTGAAATCCTTTGTAGGGAAGATTTTGAACGTGATTGCCAACACCATTGGGTTATCCATCGCTACTCATGTTTTATATAAACTAGTAATATATAATTTATATTATTCTACCAAAATTGTTTAAAAAAATAAACATCATATACTATTGTCATATTCGTTACACGTACAACATCAAAAAGAACATCACATATCAAAATTATTAATTAGAATAAATATAAAAAAAGACTTACAAATGCCAAAAAGAACATTCTTCTTCTTGAACACAAATAGCTTCAAATAGTGATATCAATGACTTTTATAATAATAGCAACGACATTAATAATAATTACCAATATTAATAATTACTAAGTACAACAACGACAATAATAATAATCTTTTTGAACAAATGTACTAGTAAATAGTAATAGTAATAGTAATAGTAATTGTATAAAGTAATAATAATAATAATAATAATAATTATTATAATAAAAATAAAAATAATAACAACAACAACAATACTAATAATTATTACAATAACAATAATAGCATTAATAATACTAATAATCATAATAATCATGATGATAATAATAATTATAATAATAATAATAATAATAATAATAATAATAATAATAATAATAAGTTTTTAAATATAAGCATAATCTGAACTTATTTGATCTTATATCGATCGAACTTATTTTTTCGATCGATCCGATCCGACAGTACGATCCGATACGATCGATGCAAAATAAGCAAAAATAAGGTGAACTGAACATAGCCTAAATTATTTCCCAAACACTTGTTACTTGTTAGATCATCACCCTTCATCATCATGAGTCATCATCCCACTCCTTCTCTAATTATCTCTCTTTAATATATACTATTCCTTCAATCTTTTCCCACCTATTCTCTCAACAATGACAAAAAGCTAAGTAGACTGAAAAAAAGCTCTTTATGGAAAATTCTCTCGAAAAACCCATTTCACAACAAGAACATGATCAACTTGCAAGATCTACGAAAAAGCCTAAGAGAAAAATAACTCATCTGATCTTCAACAATAACAACACAAATGATGAACCTTTTCAAGCACCTATTCCACAAAAGACACAAACCAATGTTCCTGTGGATCATCCAGGCCCTAGTACTCTGGTCCCCAACCAACCCTCGTTTAGAGACATGCTTAGTGGTCAGAATTACAATAATGGACACAATATGAATCAAGCTGGAAGCATAGAAGAAGAGGAGGTTGACTCGGATGATGATATTGCTCCGGATGATGCGGTAGATGATGAACGTTGTCCTATAATACTTCTATCTAAAGAGGAAAAAGACGAATGAGACAACCTTGGAGAAACTCACTAATAATCAAAATGTTTGATGGTAAAGTGGGATACATGGGTCTCATGGGGAAATTGAAGAGGAAATGGAGCATTAAAGGAGAACTGTAAGCTTGACATTGGTTGCAAATATTTGTAACAACCTAAGATTTTTAAGCGGCTTTCTTAATTGGTAATTATGATCATTAGTTTTATTAATGTTTTAAGATGCGCTTGTGATTGAGTTTATTGAACTCTTGAAATTATGAATGAAATCAAAGTTGGATTTTTTAGTTTCATAATGAAATTACAAAAATGCCCTTTTAAAAAAAAAAAAAAAAAAATTTACAAGAACTCTCTAGATTTGAGGAGAAAGCAACCAATAAGTCATTTAAACCATCCTCATTGAAGCAAAACCCCAATTTTCCTCATCTCCCTTCTTCTCTCGTGGCAAACCTCCCTCCTCCTCGGGCGTCTCTTGGCCACCACAGCTGGCGCTGCCACCGCCGTTGCCACGCTTGCTTCTTCGGTGGTGTTAGTCGAGTTTCTCTCTGCTTCAACCCTGGCGGTTGCTCGACTTTCCTTCCTCGCTTCGTGGTGGTTGCTGCCACCTCGTGTCTATTCTTCTCTCCTCGCTGCTTTGTTTCTCGATAATGAGATGTCTCTGCCGTCGCCTTTGTCCTACCTGTTCATCGGTCGGCGTGGTTGATCGGAAAATCGCCGTTGCACCGGTGTTGGTGCTTGCGGCCCTGTTTCCTCATCTTCACGATAACTTATTGAGTTGCATGGTATGGTACTCGCTTCCTTGTTGTATTCTTTTGGCTTCTAAATTGTGTAAACCTGATTTCTAAGAAGTTGTTGAGACAATTTATGAGCTATAAGTTAGTTTATGGTTTATGTTAAAGTAAGAGTTTAGATTTATATAGATTAGTTTTCTAAAAGTATAGTCTCAAGTACGTAAAGAGTAATGCACTTTAGTTATGACTTGAATTTGTTGTTTTGAAGCTTATTTAAGATTAAACTTTGAAACTTTCTTACTGTTGTAATGGGTTGAAAACTTGTTTAAGTGAAATCATAAATTCATGTCTGCAAATCGGTGTGATGGTTTCCAATATTGCAGATCGGAAGTTAGAGATTGTCCAATGTGAGTTAGATTGTGAAATGATTTGTATATAAGGGTTGTGGTTAGTTCATGAAAGAGCTTAGAAAGTATGAGCAAGTAAATTAGTTATACGAATTATTGTGAAGATGGATATTAATGGTTGTCATTATTATTATGAGGTAAATTATGTGGAATCCGAGTATAATTTGGATAAAGAGATATTGGACTCTCGAAGATTATTATGGAATCGAGCATAGAAGAGGTACACACATTGTCCATCCACTTTCGAACTAGAAATTGGTATTTCATATGATTATGTCTATTTGCCAAGTTTTAATGATTGAACTTTGATTGTGAGTTGTAAAAAGTTATAGAATGAAGTTACATTTTGAATTATCGTTGAGTTGCATTGCCGAGAGGCACGAGAACTTCTTAAGAGTATAAATTCGTGACATTGTTATATGAACTTGTCTTCGAACTAAGTTTATAAGACTTTGTATTTGTTGTAAAGCGATGTTTTTAGTAACGGTTGCTATAAATATTGGAGATGGAACCTTCGACATCTTTATTTATGTAAGTTGTTCACACCGAGATTTTCGATTTATGAACCTAGGGAACGCCAATTTAGTATTCTTTTATGAAATCGATTTTGATCTGAATTATAGGTGTTTGAAAGATTAATGGCAAACAACGGAATTTTTATCAAAGGTGTTTGAGTTATAATTTCGAGTATAAAATAATTGTTAAAGGATTTGCGATATAAGTTCTATATAGAATTATGAAAGTATGAAAGACATTGTATTATGGGGATTGAGATCCTAATTATATATGATCATTAACTTTAAAAACTATGAATTTTGGTTATGAGAAAGTATATATGGGTTGAGTAACTATGAAATTAAGTATTCTAATTACGTGTATGATGGGGAAGATGTTGCATCGGTAGTGATGAACACATCGTGGTATGTGTGTATTATGAAATGATGGGACATATGTCCTGGGAACAAGTCTTGCAAGCAGTACAAAATTGGTAGGGGAGACGTCCCCATGAGTTTAGAGATGGCGGCATAGTCCACTCTCTATTCGTATATTCTTCCCCGAATATGTTACGGTTGGTTGAAGGGAGAAATTACAAAGTATTATATGGTCTACGAAAGTTCATGTGGAACTCCTACTAGTTATTGTCTTTGCAAAAGCTTCTGTCTTTACGAAGGCTCAATGGTTTATGCTATGGAGTTTTCGAATTTGCAAATGAATTCTATACTAAGAGATATGCTCCTAATAATATTTTACGAATCATTGTATCCGAATTCCAACTCGAGGAAATTATATTCAAGAGGTATATGTTTTATTACTAAGAAGGTATATTTTCCGTGAATGGATAGCAAAAGGCAGTTAAAACTATGGTTGGAGAACATGTTTCAAGTTCATATTTTGTTTGTGGAAAATTTAAGCTTTTGTGTTTTGGGTTTTTAGTATACTTTTCAAAGGCCACTATCGAGTATGAAAATTCGAGTGATAAAGATTTACTTTTATACGAATTCATGTCTTATGGATGTTTTGAATTAAGTTATCATCTAGAAGATCAATGAGCTACGGAACTAAGTTTAAACCACTAAAGTGAATTTACGGTTGGACAATGTGTACTCGGTTTTGATTTTGTTCTTGGAACTTTGTCTGGTGGGGGCGAGTTCATTGTTAGATATTTTGCAGGTATAGTATCGAGGTTTTGGAATATGCGAAATGAACGAGAAGATGCTTACGTTGTAAATCGTGGATTAAAGTTATAGTTAGATGTTTTATTGAGAATAAAATATTCTTTTATGGGAATTCTGTAAAGTATTACGTAAGGCGATATTTCATCTTGGGGTTATCATGTTGTGGGCCCTAACCCACGGGGTCCAGGATCGTTTATAGGTTATGTTTCCGCTGCGAGTAAATGTAAAATCCGGGTTTATTAAGTGTTAATTGAGATTTGTGAATGTTAAGTGTGATTAGCTAGCGGCTCGGAAGAGCGGGCTATTACAAATACTATATAGCGAGGGTTCTCCAACAAAGCAAACTATAACTTTTGTTTGTCACAAGGGCCATGGATGATTGATGATTGTTATCTAACAATTCGGAAATGGGTTAGAATTTTATACCGAGATGATTCACCACTTAAAGTTTTAACGGCTTGGGTAAGGATACCCGATCTATCAGTGGAATATTTTGACACGCGATTCTGAATAAGGTAGGATCCAAAATAGGAAAGGTGCTTCGTGTGGATCGTCTGACGGCTCCAAGCGAGATAGAGGTCGATTTACTCGAATCGGTGTCGAGATTGATCTCACTAAGCCTTTGGTTTCAAAATTTTGGTTAAAAGGCAAAATACGGAGAGTTTAGTATGAAGGTATTAAATTAATTTGCTACAAATGTGGTATGATGGGTCATCTGCGGAAAATTGCCATCTTTACCAAGGACATGAGAATCCATCAATGGAGGTGGATACTAATGAAGATTAACTCAATCACGAGATCGTCCCCGTAAACCGGAAGAAGTGGAAGATTTTGGCTCCTGGATGTTAGTTAAAAAACCGATGAGAAAACGAGCTGCCTTGACCAACAAGGTGGCTCAAGCCCGGTAAAGCTCGGGAAGGTGTTGATTCCACTTTGTTAATTTTCAAACTCAAGGCGTAATTCCCGCTGATATTTCCAAAGTCAATAACAAGTCAAACGAGAAAAAAGGGCGGGTTCAAGATTTTCCGTTTTTAGAAATTCAAAGTGAGGATTCCCGGGGAGCGGGAAATTAGAAGGGAGGAAGATCGGGAGGCGTTAGCGGAATTTGCGAGGATAAAGATAAGGAAAGTCGTCTTTGGAGGGGAATTAGAAACCGATTTGGACTCGAATTATTTCCCTACTATGGATTTAGATGATAATTCCCAAAAATCTCTCGATCAAATCCATAAGGAGATCTCCTTTAAATTAGGAAAAGATTCTATCCATAAGAAATCTTCACGAATTCAAAATACAACAAAAAAAAGTCTATCAAGAAAAGAAAAAGACCTTTGCCCATTCAAACACCAAAGCTTTAGAAGAAATCAATCCTAATGTTCCAACTTTCCCTCCCCACATCAATTCGACTCTGAAGCCTTTGGTAAAGAAAATTTATTAAGCCGAGTTCATTGCAAACTCACGAGACTTCAACCAAGCCATTGCGTGAAGACTTTTGATAATGCCCTTTTCAATCACCAATCCACGCTCGAGCGATCAAACAATCTTTCCACTCCACATCCAACCACCCGATGTCATCAAGCCGAACATCCCCCCGGAAAAGACAATGCGTGCAACACAAGTGATGGACAACCCTTACCTAGCGGTGGCGATCCCACGACCCGCGTGATGGAAGTAAGGTTGGACACTTGGATTATTCCCTACGCAGGAATCATAGGAACTAGTAGTTAATATACTAATTCAGAATGAAATTCAAAGCCTTATCGGGATGTTAAGCCATGCTTATTGGACCTTGTTACAGTGCATTACTGTTTTAATGGAAGATAGAATCCCCGAATCTTGCCGGATTCCTTACCTATCTCTTGCATGATGCGGAGCGTGCAAGGGCGGGAAGTAGAGCTTTTGTGGCGTCTCTTAAAGAAATTGTTAGAATGCATAGACCGTTTGTAATCACTCTTATTGAAACTCATATGGGAGGTGCTCAAGCCAACCATATTGCGCCGATTTTGGGGTATTCGGGCCACACTAGGGTTGACGCTCGGGGTTTGGCGGGGGATTTGGGTCGCTTGGAGGCCGGAATGTGTGACAATAGAGCCTATCATTCAACATGAACATCATATTACTATGAACATCACGAGGGTTGGTGCGATCCCTTGGTGCGTGCTGCGATATATGCTAGTCAGGACCCGACAAAAAGGAAAGTGTTGTGGGAAGAACTTGAGAAGTTTGCTCGAACACATAATGAACCTTGGTTAATTGCGGGCGATTTTAATGAGACTCGTTTTCCTTTAGAGAGAGTAGCTCTAGCCATGAGACAACTCGATGATCTATAAAATTTAATGAATGGATTGGCGAGATGGATTTGATTGAGGTTGAATTCTCGGGAGCCTCTCGTACTTGGGCAAGTGGGTTAGCAGGAAACTCGTCAAGCGCCGAACTTGATCGAGCTCTATGTAACGGTGAATGGGGTTTACGCTTTGAATATGCTCAAGTGAAGCATCTCCCGGCGTTCCCGGTCGATCATTGTCCCATTATTGTCTCGCCTAATGGGTTTGTGCCTCTTCGGGCGAGTGCTCGTCCCTTTAAATTTCAAGCGACTTGGATGTCACATGAGAATTTTTCAAACTTTTTGCATGATAATTGGAGGAAAAGCGATTCCCTTGTTCCAGCTTTGACTAATCTTTCACAAAAATTGCAAAATTGGAACAAGGAAATATTTGGTAACATATTATACCAAAGCGACATTTGATGGCTAGGTTAGCGGGCATCCAAAAATCATTATCTCAAAAACATGATAAGGGGCTTATTAAAGCTGGAGTATAAACTTCGTCGAGAATTAGATGAAATTTTGGAAAGGGAAGAAACTCTTTGGTTTCAAAATCGAGAATTGAATGGCTTAGGAATAGTGACTTTTTTTCACCTTAGTACTATAATCGGACGTTGGAGAAATAATATCACGGCCATTAAAGATCTTGGAAGCGAGATGGATTAACGAAAAAGAAGGTGTAAAACGGCAAGTGGTAGCTTATTTCGCAAATCTCTTTATGGATGAACCCAGTGGCAATGCTTGACATCCCCAAGATATCTTTCCGGAACTTTCCATGAAAGATTGGAATCATCTGTCAAAACCATTTTCGAAGTTCGAGATAGATGAAGTGATTCATCACATGGGATCACTTCGTGCACCGAGCACGATGGGTTTCAAGCCTTGTTTTATCAAAAAAACTAGGACTTGGTAGGTGACAAAGTCTATGATATGGTGCTTTGCAAGTGTTTCAAGGTAAAAGGTATTC
Organism: Beta lomatogona; assembly: GCA_947646795.1. Lineage (NCBI taxonomy): Eukaryota > Viridiplantae > Streptophyta > Magnoliopsida > Caryophyllales > Amaranthaceae > Beta > Beta lomatogona. The sequence continues at coordinate 12,122 of CANSNZ010001315.1, forward strand.
CCGAGAAATTCATAGCACGCACATAGTGCTCGTTCCCAAAGTTCGGGAATCCCGAAGCAAGCGGTGCAATTTCGACCAATTGGGCTTTGTAACGTGAGCTATAAGATTATTACTAAGGTGATAATTAATAGAATTAAACCCGTCTTGCCCATACTTATCTCGAATACACAAGCAAGTTTTGTTCTCGGGAGACAAATAACGAACAATATTGTTATTGTTCAGAGGTCATTCATACTATGAAGAGGAAACAAGGTGCGAAGGGTTTAATGGCATTGAAAATTGATTTCAGAAGGCGTACGATCGTCTTAAATGGTCCTTTATTCGAGAAACTTTATCTCGAGATGAACTTACCCCCTTCTCTTGGTTGATATCATCATGGAATGTGTAACACGGCGGATTTAAAGGTGTTATGGAATGGTGAACCTTCTCGGAGTTTCAAACCTTCTAGGGGGTGAGGCAAGGTGATCCCCTATCACCTTATCTCTTTGTCATGTGTATGGAACGTCTTTACCGAACAATTGAAGTCTGCTATCATTGAAAACAAGTGGAAACCAATAAGATCTAAAGCAAGTCGAGGAGGTCCTTTATTATCAAACTTGTTCTTTGCAGATGACATAATTCTATTTCTTTGAAGCCTCTTTAGATCAAGCACATGTTATTCGAAAACAAGTGGAAACCAATAAGAGCAAGTCGAGGAGGTCCTTTATTATCAAACTTGTTCTTTGCGAGATGACATAATTCTATTTCTTTGAAGCCTCTTTAGATCAAGCACATGTTATTCATGATTGTTTGAATAGATTTTGCAATGCATCGGGTCAAAAGGTGAGCTTAGCCAAAAGCCGAGTTTATATCTCGAACAATGTGGACTTGTCCACGAAAAATTCACTATGTGAAGCGTTACATATGGAGGCCACATAAGACTTGGGAATGTATTTAGGAATGCCGACTCTCACGAGTCGCGTAACTAAAGAAACTTTCAGTCATCTTTGTGAAAAGATTGACCGCGGGGCTCGCATGATGGAAAACTAAGTACCTCTCAATTGCGGGCGCATTACGCTAGCTAAGTCGACTCTCTCGACTTTGGCTAACTATTCGATGCAAGGCTGCTAAAATACCAAGATCAATTTGCGATGACTTAGACAAGAAAACGAGAAGATTTATTTGGGGTGGAAATGAAGATAAGCGAGCCATCTATAGTCTTTCGTGGGAAGTGCTCCAAAAACCGAGTCAATCGGGGAGGAATTGGAATTCGTTCGGCTAGGCAAGCCAATGCGGCTTTCTTGACAAAACTTGGTTGGAGGGTTCTTGTGGAACCTAACTCATTATGGTCGCAAGTTTTGCGGCATAAATATTGCCAGGGCGTTGTGATGTAGACATGTTTGTGCCTAAGCATGGAATGTCTAATGTATGAGGTTGGTATAGCGATAATGCGAAAGTATTAGGTGAAGATATGCGTGTAGCGAGTTGGGAATGGGATGAAAACTTTATTTTGGGATCATAAATGGGCAATGAACAAACCACTTAGTGATGTTGTGACCCCGACCCATACCTATGGATCTAGCGAGGGCAGCTTGTAAATGATTGTGGGAACCGAACCTTGGTTGGAAGTGGGGCGTAATTGCACCGTATCTATCCACAAGAGCATCTCAAAACCATCCAAGCCCATGAGCGAAGGAAAATCCCGATCTAGGGGATTTAGTGTATTAGCAAGGAGATAATAAAGGTAAATTTTCGATTAAAGTTGCTATAAGTATCATGAAGCATGAGGCGCAAGTTTTAGATGAAGAATGTTGGGAGCTTATGCGGAAGGCTTCAATTCGGCGGAGACAACGAGCTTTCTTGTGGGTGGCATGTCATGATAGACTCATGGCTAATTTATACGGGTTCAAACGTAAGTTAACGAGATGATCCTAAATGTTACATGTGTGGTCATAATATTGAGAATGCTATTCACATTCTTCGTGAATCCCCAGTGCTACAATGGTTTGGCGATCACTTGGAGGACACCGCTAACAAGGAAGAGTTCTTCCTTGGCAACATCAAACAATGGATCACACACAATCGAGGATTGATGATCATGGTCAGTGAAACTTGGCCTACACTATTTGGAATCACGGTGTGGTGGTTATGGAGATGGCGCGACAATAGAGTGTTTGATAATAGTACGGAAATTCCTATTGACATAGGGGCCTTCTTGCGAGATCGGGTTTGATGAAATTAAGAGAGCTCTTCTTAATAAGGATGATGCGGATTTTAATCAAAGCAAAATGAAGAAAGAGATTTTTGTGCAATGGGACGCTCCACCAGAGGGGTGGTATGCGTTGAACTCAGATGGGGCATCAAAAGGGACGCATGGTACAGCAGGTGGTGGGGCCATCACACGTGATCATGTTGGTACCTTCGTCACGGCAATCTCGGCTAACTTTGGGATTTGTTCGGCGTTTAAGGCGGAGGTTTTAGCCCTCGACAAAGGTCTTCGATTGGCTCGTAACCACGCAGATCACCAAGCTCGTGATCCAATTGGACAATTTGGCATGCGTGCAAATACTCGAAGCAAGGAAGAAGTAAGTGGTGAATGTGCGCACCTAATCAAGCATTGCAAAGAACTTCTAGATGACCCTGCTTGGATAGTTCATGTTACTCATGTGTAGTGAGAAGGCAATCGTGCGGCGGAGCGGCTTGCTAACCATGGAGTTGTCCAAAGTTGCGGCCTCCATCTTTTACACAACCCCCTCCCTTTACTAGGTGTGGCTTTCCCGCGCTTGGTGCCTCCCTAATGTATGGTAGTTTTAGTTTAGGGCCCGTTCGTTATCGTTTTTTGTTTTCGGTTTTCGGTTTTTTTTAAAACTAAAAACCAAAAACTAGAAAACTAGAAAACTAGAAAAAGTGGTTTTCACTTTTTAGTTGTCGATTTTCAAAATCATCATATTCCCAATAAATTTGACTAATTTTTTATTCATTATAGTACATATATCATATGACTTTGAAAATCAAAAAACCAAAAAAGCAGAAAACCGCGTATGTCCGAACGGGCCCTTAGTTGTGTGTTTTCTTTTTGCTTTTATTATATTTGGCTTGGCCTCCTTTGAATAAAAAACAAAAAAAAAAAAAAAAAATCATCCCGACTACTTTTTTCCTCTCTTATCTTTTTAACCTACCCAACTACTTTTCTCTTTCATCACATAAATCACAATTATAGAATACTACTCCCTCCGTCCCATATTATAGTGCTTGATTATTGTTTTTGCACGGGTATTAAGGTCGATAGAATCTAAGAGGAAGGTAAAGAGAGTTTGCGTATTGAAAATAAATTTTATGGGGAAAAAGGCCGATTTTAGGAGAGAGAATGACGATAAGTGGTGAAAGAGCATTAAATGCATGACTAATTCAACCCTTGGGTTGAATAAACAAAGCAAAAATCTATTTCCAATAAGTAAATAAATAATGGTGGCACAATTTTTCTAGGAAAATCATGGAAATGTGTAGAATCAAAAAAGGAAACAAGAATTACATTTTGGGACAATTTAAAAGGAAAGAAGCACTATAATATGGGACGGAGGGAGTACCTCCCGTTCAAATTAATCTACATGAGAGATAAACTAAAAAGGTGGAGAGAGAAAAAAGTAAGAGAGAAAACTAAAAAGTGGGTTAAAATATTAAAAAGTAGATGACATGGGTGGAAAAAGAGGAGAAAGTAGATGTGACATATTACCAAAAATAAAAAAAACAACGAGTGTGTAGATTAAAAAAGAAGCATTTAAAAGGAAAGTGTGTAGATTAAAAAGAACCGAGGTAGTATGTATTACTTAATTTTTCAATAATATGATATATCCATTAATAATAAGTATTAATAAAAATTAAATACATAATTAGCGTTTTTACGTTAACTAAATTAAATGCACCAAGAGATTTTTTATTTTTTTGAAGTGTAAAAGTGTAAGATCTTTCATTTAAAATAAGCAAAGTTAGAGAAAATCAGTAAATAGCTGGGAAAAAAAATTTATCCTAAATCTAGCAAAATGGGTCTCTATTTATAGAGCTCAGAAAAATAGAGCTATTGGTATTTTTTATTTTACTTTGTATTTTTAAAAATAAAATTATTCCAAATTTTACAACAATTATATTTTACTTACCAATAGGGGCGTGACATTTGGCAGGAGGCGTGACAAGTTGCAACGTGTCACTTGTATTTTTTTTTGCTTTTAACACTGCGTTTTGGCTTGAAGAAAAGCAAAAAAAAATTTAGATTTCACGAATCAAGCAGTGGGCCCCACACCACGCCTGGTCGTGAAATCAATCGTCCCATGCAATATTTTCCTCCCCATCAACCCTCAATCTTATTCTCACTCATGATTAAGGGATAAATTTTTTTTGGTAAATCGAAATAGCATTAACAGAGACGGGGTTTTTTGATCTTCTTTGAAAGACGGGGGTTTTTCGAACTCCCCCGAAAGACAAGGTTTTATTTGTGTTTAATAGGGTCTCCCGGTTATGCGGGGCTACGATAGATGTTTATCGATCGATTCGGATTACAAAATCAACACAAGAATTTTCTTCCCCACAAAATTATGAAGCGGCGACGGATCCACTCGTAAAGTTGTATGAGACAACAAAACGAGAAATGCCGAATTGTTATATCATGTATTTGGATTCTCGACCCTTCACCGGTTAATTCTTGTTTTATTTTGTTCAATTTGTTTTCAATATCGTTAATTGTCGATTGTAGATGTCGTATGGACTTTAATTAATGAAATATAGTGTCATTTGGGACTTCTTTCAAAAAAAAATGATATAGCATTAACATAGCAAAACCATTACACCAACAGGCAGGTAGCAAAACCTAGCCCCAAAAAACACACAGTTGGACAGGCCCAGCTCTCACACATTAGTAAGCCAACACTTCTTACTATTTTTGATCTTCTACTCATAGTCTGTAACATCCTATGTTTAACTGTAAACTTAATTTCTTTAATAGTATGCTCTATAGTATGGACAGTAGCTTCCCAGTATGCTAAGTTTCTATTCTTCCATATCATATATACGGTAGCCACCAGCGGTGAACCCAACTTGCTTCTTAAATTTCGACCCTTTGTATCTATCCTTCATCCACTGTGAGTTGAAAGATGTTCCTACTATTCCATCTTATACCAAGCCAATCCAAAATCTTCGAATGCATCTGAGCTAAATGGACGAGGCAAAAAATAAGTGTTATGTGTCTTGATGTGCATTTGGCCAGTTAGACACCTATCATTATCACACATTCCATGCTGATATAATCTGTCCTTGGTCTTTAGTCTCCTCCAAATCACAAGCCACATCATGAATCTATGGTTAATGGTACTTTTTAAGATTGTGTACATGATCTTTGTTTAAGATCATGGTTAATGGTGCTCTTAGAATTGAAACATTGCCCTAAAATTTCTAACGACAATACCCTTACCTCATCTACGTATACTCCTCACACTCACCTCTCCCTAACTCTTATCTCTCCACTTCCAAAGTCCTCAAACAACTTGATTGTCGAAAAATTTAAACTTGCGAGAATTCGAAAAACGGGACATGGACGCTAGCGACTTGGAGCAACTAGTGATTTGTTTTATCGAAAAACAACCAGATACATGAAAGTATGTCTCAGCCATGAACTAGACGTATACTAAATGTAAGTTTCATACATCTAGGCCTAGTCCAAACTCCAGTCGTATAGAAATTATTTTCAGGCCATGGTCTACACGTACCCTTAATTTTTTTTTCTCCTTTCCTCTATGTTTTCTTTTTTCCTTTCACCCTTACTCTCGCCCTCCCCATCCCTTCTCATCTCCTTCTCTTATCCCCATCCCTTCCCCTTCTCCAATGAACTCCCCCTAAATATCAAATCACGGGTGGCAAAGAGATTTTTAAGATCAAGTTCAGTTCGAGGCAATTGGTTTGGATTATATTTGAGAAATATCTCCATCGGTTAAGTTCAAGTTGAATTTGGTTTCCATGTCAGATTCAACTTTATTTTCATTTACTTTCTTATAAAATTATATCAATTCTAACTATACGAATATTCAAGTCAGGTTCATGTCATATTGTCTTTACTTTGCGTCAACATTTGGTTATTTAATTTTGTACATTTTATGTTTGCATAAACTCATTCTATATTAGTGAAATTCTAAGATATACTATTGGTTGTTACGCCCTCACTCCCTAGCACCATCATTAAAATAGTAAGAGAGGGAAGATAGGATGAAGTGACATGGGCAAAGATGAAGGTCATGGTAATGGAGGAAAGAGTAGAACAACGTGAGTGTGATGTTATGATAGAAATTAGAAGAGAGAGAGAAGGAACGTGCCACGTGCACGATGGTAGTGATGATAGGTGTCATGCGCCTGATGGTGGTATGGCATGAAGCAGCACGGGGAGATTGCTGCATCTCATTTATGGTGTAGGGGGAAACTAACATGGAGGGGGACAGTGGAATTGAAACAACAGGGAGGGGAGGCTGTGGTGTTCTCTCTCCTTTGAGTTTTGTTCTTCTGGTCATTTTAGAAGAATGGGGAATATGTTAGCACATTATGGGGGGTAAGCTTTATCTTTCTGATGGCTTATGTAGCATATGGCTTGAAGATATTCCTGAGATAATTTTGGTGATGTAGCGAACCATGACATGTATGCTGTGATTTGACACTCATCTCGACACAACAATGGAATGACAATGTACATAGTAGAAAGAAATACACCAAAAATATTCTTTGTAACGAACAATCTGATGCGTATGAAGCAAAAAGACATTTTCCCACTTCATCTGTAAGTAGAAGTTTACAGTCATGCGTATTCTATACAAAACTAGTACTACAGTGATTCTGTAACTTTAATCGATTCTCTAACTATACAATCACAATGATGACAAAAATGGATATTAATGTAGGAAGAAAGAGATTTAGAACAACTCCTGAAAGTATATGCGATTGCATGGGCGTGTTATAGAGCATTTTGTACCTAGTTCTCTCCTTCCTGTTGCTGCTCATGCTACTTTATCTGCCAAAACCAACCGAGCAACCAAGTTGGCAGATTCCAAGTGGGAAGACTGGCAGTTTGACCAGCTTTGCTTCCAGAATGCTCAGTACTCAGGATCTTTGGTGATACCTATTGGTTACGTATATTGTGCCGCTCACATACTCTGCTGCTGTTTTCAACCCACCACTTCTCTGCTTGTCCTTCGCTGAAACGTTTGCGACTGAAAAGAATAGATGTGCTCAGTGAGGAATTTTAACTAGAGTCCACAGGGAAGGATACAAGATATGCGCATAATCATGCAAGTAAATCACACTGGCGTTTTTGCTCCACCAGTTTCCATGGTGCAAGTTGCCTCATGGAAGCATTCTGGAAGGATGCTCCCCCCACCCCCTATTCCCCAAAAAACATAAAAATTAAAAAATTGAAAAAAGGCAGCCTAGATTGGTTTCATTTGCTGACAAAAAAGAAGAATGAAACAAAAGTGAAAAAGGAATAAAAACTAAATCAGAGATAATAAAGATCCTTTCACCACAATAGTCTTCGCTGAGTAAAAGAAAACCCTAAAACTCCTGTCCTTAATCTTTAATTACAGAACAAGTTTAACATCAATTAAACCCAGTCCTAAGACAATAAAAAAAGAAAATATAGAACCCACTATATATCCATACAGCCAGGTCTGATATATCTAGAAGTGTGCAGCATGCAGCCTCAGCTTTATCTCTAGCTCTAAGATATTATTAAGGTTGTCAATAAACCACCTACAGGGTTACATACTCTTTCTTCTCTTTCTGAAAGACTCTACAGAAACATAGAAAAATAATAGGAGATAACAAGAGAAGTTGGATGATAAGTAGGGTTGTGTACAATTTTCAAGACTTGGAAATTCATAAATCTAACCAAAAAATTAGGTACAAAATAAATTTCGTATCAGGTACCTGATTCTATTAAAGCATCAGTGTCTTATAAGGGGATTCATGTACCTAAATCTCCCTTTCTAATCAACTTTAGAATGCTGTATAGATATTATTTTCCTTACGCTTTGCAACTACTTTCACAAGTTCAAAAACACCTTAAAAAAGTTCAAACAGAAAAAAAAGAAATTGGATACAGGTACTTGAAATGTGGATACTCAATTTTCTGGGGTAGTGGATATGGATATCGAATATCTCTAATTTTAAGTATCAAGTACTTGATCCGAAAGCACCCCATCCGTACACATCCCAACAACAAGAGATATGTTCATGAGAAAAACTATTACTAAGATGTACGAATGAACGAATAACAGATTGAATAAATGCACTATGATAAGACAGCATAGTATAGGAAAAAGGAAATAGAAGCAGTGAAGGGAGCTAATTTCTCAGTTACTAAAGGTAGCACACTAATGCGTAATAAAGAAAAGTCAATGTAGATACCTCTCCAGTATCAAATTAACAACCCCCCCCTCTTCACCTCCTCAAGTACCAACAATAGCCATAATGTCATTATTCTGCTAAAGTTACTCCTTTCTTATTGTTGAGGTGGCAACTGGGCAGTCTGTTACAGGTGACACCAGATTCGAGGTCTTTTGGGGTCCTAAAATAATTCTGGTCGGGTTAAATCAGATGTGCAGTTTTATCATTATTCAAGTTAGTTTGGCTTTTCAGTCAAATAATCAAGTTATATGTTCTTGTTGTTATTGAGAGCATCAAGTATAATTTGAAAGTTATATTGTAGTTATCAAATTAGGCTGGGCAATGCCAGGTTCTCGTAAGTCTGATTGTTGGGTATAGTCAAATTTTTGGGTTATATCATATTGGAGGTTGGTTTCTGGATATTATCTTTTAAAAAAAGTTGAATTTTCTTTAGATAGGTTAGGTATTTTCAGCTTTAGCCAAAACTGCATCAGGATCAAATGATAGATCTTGAAAGAGGTCGGGGTCATCTTAACTTGACTTCATCCCACTATGTCAGGATGGGAGGTGAAAAGAAATAAATTGTGGGAGACAAATACAAAGCACATACAGAGCAAGCTTAGAAAAATTTGGAGATAACAAGAGGAAGTTCAAAGACCTACTAGAAAGCATGGTTAAAGAAATGCATCTCTAGCTTTGTCTAAGAGCTTGAGCTGAAGATAAATTCAGGTTTAAGCTTCTGAAACTTATATGGAACTCCAGCAGATAGAGGTAGCATGAGCAGCACAGAGGAAGAGGTAGACAAAAATGGATAAATAACGCTGAATATACTTAAACTCCTACGGCCCGTTTAGTTAGTGGTCATAAATAGTGGTAATGGTAATGAAATTTAGTGTAAATTTGTAAGGAAGTTCTCATGTCAATGACCATGGGAAGGAAACTTTATCACAAAACATGGGTTTCCCTTTATAAATTTCCATTACCACCCAATACCACCTTCCCAAGTGGTAATGGATAGTAATGAGATTTTAGGAAGAAACTGGATATCTTGGGATGAAGTAGCATTACCATAGGTAATGACATTGGATTTTTAGTACAAATTTACACTATAATGCATTACCATTCCCACCATTTATGGCTTTTTACCAAACGGGCAGCTAATGTACTTATAAGGCATAAAGGCATAAGCACAAGCTGTAGATGATGGTCTCATTTGTGGGAAAACATAGATTTGTCATGGTGATGATGGGGAGTACGACTGTACGGCAGACTTTGACAGAACCTGATCCATCACCCGATTGGTAGAAACCAATTTTATTGGATCTAGTGAGAAGCCTGAATATATCCAGTTATGGGACCCGATTATTTCCAGCCTAAATAGCTCGAAACTCGACTACAATCGATCTAAACTGACCCCAAATTTAAATTCCGATCCAACCCAATCAAGAAACTTGTACAACACCAAAATAACCCAAATCTGGAAAAAATTGTAACCAACTCACCCCAACTATAACCAACCCCGTTTGCGCAATTCCTAAATCTTTTTTTGGCAATTTTTCTTTTTACCCCAAGTTCAAATCACTACATCCATTATTAAATACCAAAACATTGTTTTAACCAACTAGGGATAGCCTTGCATTTAGACATATCAAATGGGTCGGACTAGTTCGGGTTAGGTTGGGTTTTGAATAAGTGCATATTTCGCTGGTCGGATCGGTTTCGAGTCAGCTACCTCAGTTTACAGGTTGAAAATGCATTTCTTAGATCATATTCAATAGTGTTTCTAGATCTCTATTTAGCTTTGACCGGGTTAAGCTCAAGTTGGTTCAAGTCGGGTCAGTTTTTGACAGGTCTACTTGCAATTGTCACAAGTGTTAATCCATAAAGAATAATAAAACCAATTGGAGTTTTAGCTATACTTCTCCCGAAAGTGATAAGATGATCTCTTCCTCTTTTGAATCAAAGTTGGTTTTTAGTTTATTACCAAACCAAAGACCACAGAAAATTATCCCAGTCCCCCTTAGCAATTTTCTCCTTGGCTAAAACCATCAGGCATAGTAGCAGCACATTCATCAGCTAGAACACCAATATGCCCATTCAAGTCTCTTCCAATCATAAGATTTTTTCATTATGAATTACTTGACTGAACTAGCACATCTGACACTATCTACTACTTCCTCCATTTCTAAAGACATGCAACGTTTCTGGCCTACACGCTATCCAATGCACTACTTTGTTCCTTAGTATCTTTAATTATGTATAAATAAAAATTAAAAAAGTTTATAATATGAAAGTATGTATTAAGACGAATCAAATAAGGCCACATTCAACTATTTTTTTTTTTATTATACATTTGTAAGAGAATATGAGATAAGGTTGGTAGATGAATAGCGGTTACTATACAAATGTCGCATATTTAGAAATGGAGGAAGTACGTTTAAATAGGGCAATATGTATATAAAGAGACACTTTAAGTTGCATCATATTCTGTTGTAGTCATGCATAACCTGAAAGCCACTCATCATATCCTTTATAATCTGCCTCGTACAAGGCCTAGAAAAGAATGTAAGAAAAAGGAGTATGCTGTATTTACTTAAAGCATATAAAGTTAAAAAGAAGTGCAAAAAGATCAAAGATAGAAACTGTAATCAACCATTTGTTTAAGATGATTATATAGAACCACATGCATCACCAGACAAAAGACTGGCTAGTATCAACGAGAAGTGCAAGCATTTGGGTGAGCATAATGCCAACTAAGGCTAAGCAGTCACATATTCGTACTTATTCCATCAAAGAACATGTGCACATAGATTGAAAATAAAGCACAAGCATATGAAAAACATGATATGCATAATGCTACTTTTTAATAAGGAAAATTTGTCAGAAGCAACCTTTTATAAGACACTTTTTGTCAGAAACAACCTTTTAAAATTTTTTTTGTCAAGACAAACCTTAAACCAAATTTTTTTTATCACATTAAACCAGATGACGTCACTCCGGCATTGACCATAGGTTTCCGGCATTGACTCAGTTTTTCACACATTTTTGCCTAGATTTCCGGCATTGGCTCACCCCTTTTTCTCCGTTCTCTTCTCCTCTCTCCCTCCATCTCTCTCAGACTTGAAAATCATCAAACTCCTCATCCCAAAAAACCCAACTCCTCCCCAACGAATTCCTTGGTCTTAACCCTCCCGCAAAACCCGCACAAATATGTTGCCGATTTATCACTGTCTCGCTGGCCAAAGACGAGCAGGAGGTGGCTGGGGCGTGGCTATGGAGGTGGAGGTTGGGTGGAGAGAGAAAGAAGAGGATGACACTTATGGAGGAAGGAAGGAGGGAGAGTCTTAAAGGGAAGAGAAGAAAGAGTCGTGCTGACGGCGGCGATGGGTGGGGTCGTGGGGTATGGTCCGGTGGATAGCTAGGTGTCCGGAAATGGGGAAAAAGTGTGAAAAAAATTATTATTTTTTTGTCATTAATTAAGTCAACGCCGGAAACCTATGGTCAATGCCGGAGTGACGTCATCGGGTTTAATGTGACAAAAATTTTGGTTTAAGGTTTGTCTTGACAAAAAAAATTTAAAAGGTTGTTTCTGACAAAAAGTGACTTATAAAAGGTTGTTCTTCGACAAATTTTCCTTTTAATAATTCAGCACAACTAATATGTCATTCATGCAGAAAGGACCTAAAGCAAGGTTTTATCTCGATCGATCTGTAACTGATGCATAGTGATGTAGCAGTACCTGAAGCGCACCCGCTTGAGCTCATTACCACCTCCTGGCAAGGAGCAAAGAGTTATGTACACACCAGGCTCATCTTGTACAACGCACTCTGTCTTTTCAGACTGCGCACTGGTTCCATTAGTTAGTAAGGCATCCACAGTCATATTTGACTCGCTTCTAGGAGACAAAACACTAGTTAAATGGTTCTCATCCGAGACCTTTTTAAAGGACCCAGAGGATTGCGCACGAGAGTCTAATTTGCTGCTAGCGCTGTTTCTTCCTTGTAACTCTTCAGCCATCTCCTTCAACTGCCAGAATATTTTCAAAATTAAAACATCAGCTGGCACTGTCAGGAGCATAAGTTCACAGCCAGAAAGCAACTCTTCAAACTAACCAGATTGCATATGTTATTTGTTAAAAAGATGGATGATCCAACACTAAACAAGAAAGTTCAAATTTTGAAATAAGTAGATAAAATGAATGATGCTTCTGACACTGAATATGCTAATGACATGAAACTAACCTGTGCAGTCAGAGACTTGATGACTTCCTTGGCAGCTTTAGATTTTTCAGTCTCATCTACTGCTATCACCTTGGCCACCTTAAGTTGCTTTCTTGTTCTCTCCAGTTCAAATTCAAGAAGCTTATTGTCAGCAGTAAGCTTTTCAACCTATTAATTTGATCGAAAATTTGGTCAGAAATGTATCAGTTTAATAAAATAGGGTTGATGCTACAATTAAAATAAAATAAATACAATAATTCCGTTTTAACAAGTAAAGTTTGGCACACGAAAACAGATTAACAATGTTCAGGGTGACCACATAAGCATATTGTTCCTGTACTAGGCCATTTGTGCCTACTTTTCGTACAATCTGGCACGTCTACTAGTTAGGCCCTCTTTTAACATCAGACTTTTTTTTTACGGTTTTCATTTCATCACAAGGGAAATTATCACTAAATAAATTATCACTATTCTTTTCTATTGCTTATTATCAATCATACACTAGCATTACAGTAACTACTAGTTTCCTTTTTTTACGTACTGCTTCGTCTGTTAAACTTTGCTTTTAATTCTCAAAGTTAGACAACTTTGACCATAAGTTCTCATTAATATAAAGATCAAAATATTATCATGTGGGATCTTATTGGAGTTGGATTATTTTAATTTTCAGCATATTAACTTTTTTATAATATTAACAATATATGTAATCAAAGATATTAATGGTCAAAAGTGTGCGTCGGACACTATGAAAAGCAAGTGTAACCATTAAAATAATACACAGGGAGCACTAAATATATTCATCAAGGTCTCTCTGAAAGCATCCATCTTCAAGAGCGCCAAAATAATCAATAAGGTCCATCATATAAGCTTCGGAACACTACCTCCGTCTCAAAATACATTTATGATTTACATTTACCCATTTGCTTTAGGCACAACGTTTTACATGGGAGTATAAGGTGGGAAATTTAAAAGATATTATATTGAGGAAATAGAAAAAAGTAGATATAATTGAAGATAGTGGGTAATTTATTATGGAGAAAAGAGGGAAAAAGTAGATGTGATAGAGGATAGTATGTAATTTTATTATATTATACTCGAGATGTGGTCCCAACCAAAAAAAGAAGCAAAAGTATATTGAGATATTCCACAATGGCAACATGGGTAATGTATTTTGAGACAGATGTAGTATGAACTAAAATGGATTGCTTACTCCCTTCCCTTCAATCCTAAATATAAGTCATTTTGGCTAAGCGTTTTTTATCCAAAATACAAGTTATTTCATACCAATACAACACCTTATGTCAAATAAAATATCAGTAAGATATTATAATTTTATAACATCCAATACAAAATAGAAAGTCACTTCACTTTAACCAAGCAACTTTAGCCAAATTAACTTCTTTATAAATGAGCAAATTGCTAAAAAGGACCTATATTTTCCATCAGAGAAAGTATCTACCTGTACTCCACATGATAAATATAATTACATAACGAACTAAATCCAATCTTAATTAACCATAGAGAGATTCCTAATTGTCAGAGTATTAGTAGTTAGTCTATGACTCCGTGCTTTTCAAGGGTCTAATCAGGGAATCTCTCCACAATTATATGGTACAAGACTACAAGTGCAGCATATTACTCGGCTCCCCACCCCACCTCTACATTTCATTTAGCAAACACGACTCTCAGTTTTCCATAAATCTCTGTAACCAAGCCTACAGCTCCAAGAAATCCTGTAATATCCCGTATCACAGATATATACACAGCAAAACACTGTATACCATCTACCAACAGTCCAGCATTTATAATTATAGGGTCAACCTCACAAGTCTATGTATCTAGATTATAATCTTTGAACCCCCTTTCACTACTTTCTCTCTCTAGAAAGCACATAATGACTAGTCTGAGGCAGTAACCTTTTCTTTGCAGGACTTCAACAGGACTTATTCATCAACAATACAGCAGCAGGACTCTTCCATCTTGGGACAAGAACACCTCTGACATGGTAAGACTCTTGGCTAGACAAACTCCCAAAATTATACGTATAATTAATATCAATTTGAAAGGGTCTTGGTTTAAAATAATTTCTCTAAATAACTTGTGATTGGACAAGGTAATGATTGCCAACTAACCTGCGATGTTTCTTTCAGGAATCTTAGTGACAAAACCAGTACATCCATAGGGTATATTCCCTGCACGTACATATATCTACTTGGAGTCTTGCACATGCTGACTGACAGAAATCTTGTCAACCAGTTTCATGCAATGAGGGAGAGATGGTTAGCTGCCTTACCATATTTTCCAGAAATGCGATTTGCAAGGACCGATGGCTCTACTTAAACTCTTGACTAACAACAGTTACATGTTTCTATTGACGAGTAATAACCAATTAGAAGGATGCTTAAGTGGGGCCCATAAATGCATACAGCACACATCTTTTTACCTCACAAGTCATTAGAAGTAAAATCGAAGTAAAATGGCCTAAGCCAAAAGTATCTATGAATCTGAAGGCAAATTACTGGCTTGGAAGTACTAGCTCCCTAATGAGCCCTACTTTAAGAGGATATAACTATCTTCAGTTCGTTTCCATAGGATGTACAGAGTATAATGACAAGGTACGATTAGTGGAAAACTGATTTATTGTAATGATAAAGGGAAAAGGCCAGAGGCAAAATATCATCTGCATCTATCTGTGATATAAGCTGTGTCCTTTCACCTTAAAAAATGAATTTTCTAAGTAAAATAAGTTCAGGTAAGCAAGATAATATTCAGAGAAGGGCTGCTAAGTTTATTTCACACCTAGAAATAAGTTTGGATCAGCTCAGACACGGACCAATAAGTTTGAATTCTGAATTCACTGTAGCATTAGAACTATCTCTTCTTCAACTAATGAGCCTGGAACTAGAACCATCAACAAAAAATGATAGGACTCGCTGTATGAAGACTCTAGGATAGAATTCAAAAGACACTGAACTCACCAAATCAGGCATATGGGAAAATGACGACTATAAAATATTGTGGTTACGACTGCGATTGCGTTAGAGGGGGTGATGAGGACTATAACTATCTTGTGGTTGTGACTGCAATTGCAGTAAATGATACGGAGAGACAGATGTGGCATCTTGCAGGACTTATGATACAGCCTTAATTATAATGGATTGTGATGACTCATACAGTGATATAATGATATTATGGTTTCCTGATGATGCTAGTCATATGGAAATGAATATCTGTTGCTGCACCAGTTAGGAGATACTTATTCTGACAAGTACGAAGTACGGGATTATTATTGGTCTAAAGATCATTAAGAGGATCTGTTGACTCCCATATATCTGTAACAGTTAGGATTTCAGAAAGGTCAGCAAGCAAAACAAAGGTCTCGTTGGAAATTTTCCCCTTTGTTAATTAAATGGGTGCAAAATCCAAGAAAGGATTAAAAAAATGGTGAAAGGGGACTTTTCAGTTCAGAACTATATTTTTTTAGATTTTGGGTCTTGTAGGCATGAAATAAACTCACTAGGGTTCCATTCCTTAACCTTTATTACAGAGTATTATCCTCACTTATATTACACGGACTCCACAAAAGTGTCAGACACATCAAAAGTATTTGATAAAGATGTGTGAGTTTCACAGTTTCAAAACGTTTATAGATATCCATTCATACATGACATATTGGCCGACACAATGTCCAAAGTCGTCATATAGAGCTATTTGTTGACCAATACAGATGATAACGAGCTGATGTAGCAATTACAAGGGCCATATAGCAATATAAGCGAATATAGGCTGATACAAGCCAAACGAACTATATAAATTTCACCCCAATTCAATTTGTGACCTCTAATGTGACACTAAAATAAACTTTGTTTCCACAATGCTCAATCATTACCTCATTTAGAAAAACCCAGGTCAAACCCTTTGTCCCAAACTAATTGCCAGTTTGCCACATACCATTTTGGCCCTTGTTTCTAAGAAAGTGAAAAAGTAGAGAGAAAGAAGTGGGAGTAGGTCTAAGGCCCAATTTTAGAGAAATATAGTGCCTTAAAAGGTATTTGGCAAATATAAAAGGTACAACTCAAAAAGGAATCTATGGCAATTAATTTGAGACGAAGGGAGTATTATCTACGACCATATCCAAGTATCTATATCTATTCAAGGTGCTAGTTAGTGGTTATCTCTCTGACAAAAATACACCAAGGTAAACTGGAGAGCCAGAATAACAAAAGGCCTGACTTGTTCTTTCCAGAGGACCTTTTTCATTTCCAAGAAAAAAAAAAAGTACGTATTTTCAAAGCATGCAAGTCAAATTCTGCCTCCTAATAGTGTTTACAGTGGTTTGAATTTCGTTAACATTAAAAATGAGAAGTGTATATATATGTTAGTATGTAATTTTAAAAACTCGCAAACTTTTAGAGACATTCCATGGTAGAATAACACGCAAACACGAGGGTCGAAGGAATTATAACATCAGTATAACTATACGGAAAGCTCTGCTAACTGGCTAACCTCTGCTCTTAATTGAACAACTTCTTGAATCGAATAATCAATTGTATTTTTTGAGTTAGGAGCCATAACTTCAGGAGACGTAGGAACACTAATGGAAGTGATTAATGTTGATGATCCAACTGGACTGCACCCTTGTGAAACAGGTGATGCAGCACGAGAAGCCATTCTGGAACCAGGAGCAGAGGATGAAACTCGTTTATCTGAGGCTCCCAATATAGGAGATGAAGTGCTCGATTGATGAATGCTTCCAGGTTGAAAGAACCCACTGAAAATAGGAAGAACAGAGCTCTCAGCTTTTCCAGGTTTGGCACCACCCTTAGAACGATCACTATCAGTTCTCTTTAAGGAATTGACAAACGAGAGTCCCGCATATTTTGGAAGTAATGTCTCCTTGTCTGCTCCTTCGTTGAACTTCTGAGGACCAATTCTGCTGACGGGTCTAGGAATTCGCATATTCCCAGGTTCCGTTGCTTTCTTTAGCTTCACATAACAATCATCACAAACCCGGTAAGGCTTATTCATGTTTGGAGCCAAAGAAGCTTTCAGAGATTTGCGATTGCTGCATACTTTGCAAAACACCTGCCCACAGTTATAGCAATTGTGACGTTTCCTCCGGAAACCAAATGGGTTATGACAGCCCGTACATGTAGAATGATCAGTCCCAGAAACCCATTTGTGTTGACATATTGCAGCAGTAAAATTGGATCCACATGCTACACTCTTCACTTGGTTATCCTTCATGAACTCAACAAGAGTAGGTACTTTTCTGTGTTCATAATCTCCATGACCTAATTGCCCATTTGTACCTTTTCCCCACGTGAAAATTTCCGCCTTAGATGTTAAAACTGCAACATGATGAGAGCCACAGGCAATATCTTCTACATAATTGTCTGCAATCTTACCCTCGACAGAAACTGGAACCCTTCCATCAGCTTCATCAGGACAACCTAATTGTCCATAAGCAGTACTGCCCATTGTATAAACCTGTCCAGTAGTGGTGAGAGCTACAGTGAAATCATGTCCACAGGCTACTTTAGAGAAACTTATATCCATTAGCGCTACTACACACTCAGGGATCAGTCTAGCTTCCTTGTCACCATGTCCAAGCTGGCCTTTATCACCCTCACCCCAAGTAAAGAGCTTTCCTGTTGCTGAGAAAGATCTATCAAAAGAGGCTTCACTTTCCAGCATGTCAACAATCGCAGCAGTATGCCAAGCACTACAAGCAACCCTCAGGGTTCGTTGTCCTTTTAAGGCCTCAACTTCCCTTGGAACAGAATAGCTGATGCGGTCTCCATGACCTAGGACACCAAACGTCCCATCTCCAAATGTGAACAGCGGTCCAGTTGATAAAACTGCAGCAGTATGCCAAGGTCCACAAGAGACATAGGATACATGCATACCATCTAGAGGGCCACATACTCTTTTAGGTACCCAGTGACCTGCCTCACTTCCATGTCCAAGCATACTAGAATTACAAGAACCACCACCCCATGTAAAAAGATCACCAGAAGCGGTGATGGCGCAAGTATGATATTCTCCACATGCAACCAGTTCAATATTCATGCCACTAAACCGGTCAATCAGCTTTGGATTGGAAACATCAACTTCTACACCATGACCAAGCCTGCCTCCTGACTCCTCCCCCCAACTGAAGATTTCTCCTTGCCTGTTAACCAATACTGCATGCCTGACACCACATGCTATATGATGAACATCAAGGACCACTGTTGATTCTAGTGCCTTGGGCAGATTAGCATCAAACTTGCCACTATGTGAAACTCCAAGGGAGCCACCACCCATGATGCCCTCACCAACACCTTCTCCCCAAATGAAAACATCACCCAAGGAATCAAAATCATCAAGAAAAGATCCCTGACTTGATGAACTTACCATACTTGATGAGCTAATACGTACATTGTCAGAACTAATACGAACATTATCAGAACTAATACGAACATTATCAGATGATGAACTTCGGCCCATAAAATTTTCTATGCTGACCGATGGTGGTAAGCTAGCTGTATAGCTGGATGCCTCAACCTGACTGAAGTTGGTCGATGATGCAGTATACAGTATTATGTCGGAAAATGCCTTCCCCATGCCAGTTTGTGGAGGACTCTCAAGAGGAACTTGACAGAGTGCATTCCCAGCATCCTAACGTAATGAAAAGCAAAGATACATAAGTCATAATTGCATGATTGGTTTGTATTCCAATATATATTATACTGCGAGCAAAGTTTTGGGACAGACAAGTGGTGCAAATGGTTGATGAATTCTCCGGGTAATTGAACCATCAGCAGATGTACTACTCTCCCTTGCTTCATTTCTCAACTTACGCCAGCCACTATTAGAAATTAGTGCTTTGAGACCAACAAACCACACTTCAGCTTCATCCTTGTCCTTGCATATCTATCAAAAGGCGAGCACAAAGATTATAAGAATTTTAAAAACAATTCGATTCACATGGTGCATGTCAAAGAATCTTTTGCAGATATCAATTACTTACACTGATATAGAGATCCAGCAATAATAAAAGATGGATCCTCAAATTCTAAACTTGGAAAATCTTTAGCTTTCAAGATAGATGACTCACCAAATCTAAAGATCTATCATTGTATATAAGAGAAAATGATTGGTACTCCTTTTCAGGCCGAGGATATCGCTTAAAAATTGTCTGAAAAATACAAAACAGAATCAGAAACTTCAAAAAATTCAGCTAAAAATGTTCAAGAAAATTGAAAACTTATAGTGAACACAAAAGTCAAAAGTCACCTCACTAATTTTATTTTTCTTCATCATTTTTCATGCTTGAGATGCGAAAAGATTCTCTAAAGGGAATGCAAGAAAAATAATAGGTAGACTCAAGAGTAACTGAATGATGCTACAAGCATGGTTCTAAATCTCGGATGCGGTGGTGACCGTGATTATGGTCGCAGAACCACTTTGGCGGACGATGTGGATGGTTTACGGCTGTTGCTCTCTAATGTCACAATTGCAGTAAGCCAAAAACCTTTACAATAGGTGTCCAGGTGTCCCACGACATCTACTTCTTTACCTCTTAGTTTCAGAAAAAGCAAGGTGCTCAAAGGCGCAATGGGTTTCCAATGCTAAAACGCAAGGCGAAGGTTTATGGCTGTTGCTCCCTAATGTCACAATTGCAGTTAGCTCAAAAACCTTTACTTTACAATAGGTGTCCAGCTGTCCCCACGACATCTAATTCTTTCCCTCTTAGTTTCAGAAAAAGCAAGGTGCTCAAAGGCGCAATGGGTTTCCAATGCTAAAACGCAAGGCGAAGGACACGCATGTCATGCACATGAGGCACACCTTTTTGCAAAAAAGACCCATACATTAATTTGACTTCACTTTTTGCAAAAATAAACCCCATTTTATGTTATTTTGTTGAGGGATTACATTACAGGCGGAATATGAGAAATAAAAGGGAGAAAAGAACCAAAAAAATAGAAGAAGGTGGTGGGCCTCATGCACCTCTTAGTTGAACCTTGCACGCCACAAGCGCGTCACATTGCCCTTGATGCGCCTCACCTCGTGCTAGAGGTGTACTTTTTAAAACTAAGTTCTCCAGAATAAGGTATATACTGAAATGATCGTATCACATTTCTGAAACTAGAATATTTAGTATCTGAAGTCAAGAGGGGCCAGAAGACATCATTTATGTCAGACAGCATAGGAAACAGGCTATTTTAATATTGGATATTTGAATACTTTTTCTTCATCATGTTTAAGGCTACAGTGCAGAAACAATTGGATCTGCCACTGTGGCAAGCATCTTCGGAACCTATGCATGTATTGTCACAACGCTCAAGCATCAATTTGACAGAGGAGAGAAGTATCCGGTAATACCCATGAGGTGGATGCATATTCAAGTATCCAAGAATGCTCTGAGCCTCTGACACACAAGAAATATGTACTTTTGGTAACATGAGAAGAGGACTTGCAGGATAATAGGATGACCACTCTCATAATCAGTTTTTCACATGTCACTTGGAGTACAATCCGTGAATCTCCTCTCTATTCTCCACATATAACCAGATACCTGTGATCTATGCACAGAAGCATAAAGAATAGAGAAAGGGAGAAAAAGAATTGCACAGAATAACCCAAGGAACAAGCATGAAAACCATAAGCAGGTCGAGAAGTTAATTGATATCGTCTAAATTCACTTGTGATCTACCTTCTCCTTATTGCAGCAAAGACATCACTTACTAGTTGCTACATCTGCTCACGGAGAGTAAAGATCTTTCCCGATAAATTGAGAGGCTGACAGATAAAAACCTTATCAGCAAAGTCTCCCAGTGTAGTAGCCCAATATGTCACTGTAACAGCAACTAATACAGTTCAGGAAGCCCTCTTTTGCCTCCACCTCTGATGCAGCCAATAAATTTTCAGGTCTCTCTTTGTAAAGTTAAGTCTTCATATCAAACTCTTTTCCACGACTACCATTTTGGTACTAAAACAAGTGTCAGCAACATTTTTCCATGTTATAGCAAAGATATGCTACGAGCGCCTATGGATATAACTTTCTCATGTTTCTTCAAAACTTAATCATACTTCTAAATGACACTCATAACCATGTTATACTTCATGCTCCTTGTAGAATCAGGATTATGGGAAGACTTGAAATATGCCATCTTTGAGCATAAATGAGAAGAAAGTGAAGAAATAGTAACTAAATCAAAATAAGCAGATTGTTATCTCTTCATTCACCAGCCAGATGGCTCTTGAATAACTTCTTCATAGCCATTGTTTTGTCTGGAAGACAACTTATAAAGAGAACACCACATTCTTAAGTTAAAGAGGGCAAAAAATTATATCAGGCAGCATTTAGCCAAA
Source organism: Beta lomatogona (assembly GCA_947646795.1). Lineage (NCBI taxonomy): Eukaryota > Viridiplantae > Streptophyta > Magnoliopsida > Caryophyllales > Amaranthaceae > Beta > Beta lomatogona. The sequence goes on from CANSNZ010001315.1 coordinate 34,096, forward strand.
AACAATTGACACCAACAATAACATGGAAACCTGAAACGTTACATATTTAAATTAACCCATAAATAAGGGAAAATTAGCATACTTACCCATTTACCCTCCAAAAGTCCTATTCCCCATAAACAAATCAAAACCTTGGCTTTGAATCATCTAAACGACTAAGAAACTTTTATCTGACAAAAGTAGTTATTAAAGAAGGAACGAACTAGTTAATCGATGATGTGACAAAAACAGATCGAGAAGGTGGCAGTCACTCACAGAAAGCCTCCCTGAATATTGCATATATATCACACCAAAAATCAATAACAAGAAAAGGCTCCAACAATTAGCTCCCCCTTTTTATACACAAGAGGCTAGAGAGTAGTCCCAATTGCAATAGTAAGTTGACCTCTGTAACAACTTAGACATGTAAAATGGAGAGAAACTGAGAAAGCAACATTAATCTGACATCTTCTTCACCAACCTACCCAGGTTTCTCTATTTATCGCAAAGGATATTCTCCTTACAGCAGAAAAGACCTTCACAGCCCCTTCCCAACCCCCAACCTCCGACACCCTCCCCCCACTTAAAATAAGAATTCACCACTAGCTTCAGTCATTATATTAGAACAGTAATTGTCTTATAGTTATGGGAGAACTGGCAAACAATGAAAGTTAAAAGCCAGAATATACAAGTGACATTTCCCATTACACTCTGATAAAGGGACTAAAGGAGGAAATATGAAGAACATGCACACCAAGAAGAACTCAGAGTCACACAGTCCATTTCAATCTGCTACAAGTCTGTTTCAGTGAGCAAGGGCGAGGGCTCCAAGTTGTAAAGAAAATTTGGAGTTGCCACTCCAGCAAAAACCACGACAAAATGCCGCGATAAATATCGCTTCCTTCTGTCGCGTTATCCATTATGTAAAGGTGAGTCGCTGCAATAGTACTGTTTTCTGTGGTACGTCCGTTATTTTGTCAAAATTAACTAAACATATCTTAGTAATAAATTATTTGGTTACTGTAAATTTTAATAAGTATTGATCAACAAATTTATGACCCACTCATAATATCATAAGTTTGGTCATGTTATGTTGAAAGAATACTTCTTAAACTTGAGGTCGAAAACACATTAATATGAATTTATAGAAAAAGTCATGCCGTGTTGTCGCAAAGCGTGATTTTTTTCCTTGATAGTAACTATTACATCAAACAGCTTTAAGCTAACAATGACCCATAAAATCTTATGTGTAAAGCAAGAATCCTGATTTATATTGCAAGTAAAATGCTCATCGCTAATCATGAATAAGGGGAGGTAAAGACCAGAAAGGATGATATATTTCATCTAATATTGTTTATCTGCAAGTCTTCTTTCTAGGAACAACCGCTCAAGTTTCCTAAGGATGGCTTCACACTAAAATCCCTAGTGATGGTTGGCGGTGGAGTCACCGGAAAACGAAGAAAGCGTGTGAGGATAAAGCCAACCATATTCTTGAAATATTTCCCTGACAACACTGTAGCAATGCCCCAGAGTTTCTAATGAGTTTCCTGCTGTGAGCAAAATACAACTTTACTCTTTAACTACAAGGGGTAATTTCTATTACACATTTATACATGATTGAAAAGACATAGACTTGTTTAATACTAACCTCAGTATCTAGATAAGTGAAACACTTCTTCTTTTTATGTGAGAGCTTTTGGGGAGAAGTGTGTCACGTTTTTAGATACGGAGGAAGTATTTCACAAGAAATGAGACAGTGCATGCTAAAAAATTGGATGCACCCATATCTTCCAATTTTACCTTTTTAACTAAAATTTAGTCCATTATAGTCAAAAGTTGATAAGCTCCATGGTCTCTGTTCTGTGTTGTTTAAATGTAATGCACTCATGTACTTGCAACAATCTATAAATTACCCACAGGTGGAAGATTAGACTTACAGTTCGTTGCCCAGGAATAATCCTTGAAACTTGACTGAGTTTAAGCTGCTTCTCCTCCTTCCCGGAATACCATATCAATACAGATTCATCCTGATCATACAAAAGCAAAGGAGTCAACAGAATTTAAGTGACAAGACATCCCCCTCAATCCACAAAAACAAAAGCTAACAAATTATAGGACTCTGCTTCCCTAAGGTGCAAGACTCAATAGGGATCTACTTTTCAATCATTAAAAAAAAAAAAAAAAGACTACGAAAGGTGAAACACTGACTTTTGTGGAAGGTATGTGGAAGTAGGATATGAGGAGATGAGGTTTCTGATCAATGATGTCCAGCAATGCTAAACAAAGAAAAGAACAGCACTGCTGGAGAGACGGAAGCAAGAAAATAAATGAAGTGCAAAAGCAGCTTCAGTGCCTCACAAGAAATCTATTTACCCTGAATCTCAGACTTAATCTTATCAGCAAAATCAAACCATCGGTACATATGAGTTAATACATCAGTACTGAAACCTACAGAAACAATGAACAGAAACCTAGTTGTTTACTTTAAATCTTTGGGGTTATGAAACACAGAAGGGAAGGGAAGCAACTTACATTAGATAGCCGAAATGGGCAGAACTTAGGCTTCCCTCTTCGCCCATACTTCAGCAAAGTTGCCCCTTTCTTCAATGCAGTAAGTGCCTGAAAATTGTTCTTAAATCAGAATAAGTAGGATGAAAACAAGGTTAAAAAAAGTGCTGTATGATCATATGATATACAGTGCAGACCTCATGAAAGGCAAATAGTCGTGATGATTTGCAGCAACAGGAATTACAAAAGATCTTTTAACCACAAAAATCAAAGTTACTCTACTCCTTAAATGAGCGCAAGTTATGAAAGGGGAGGCTTTCAGGGTTTACCAGCTATACATGAAGAATTTAATTCTGCATGACACCAATCTATGGATGGAAAATTAAACCATCTTAGAAGAGAAATATATTTCCACCAGACATCATAGCTGCATTAATTCAGACTATCTCCAGTCTTTTCTCTTGTCTTGCTCATAAGATACCAAATCTGTTTTAACATTTCAGCAAGACATTATATGTAATATCCCGAAGGGGTGTTACATTATATGTATGCCAATGGGAGGAGTTTCATAAAAGATAAACTAGATCACAAACATGTAGCACGAGGTGAAAATAATGATCAAGCATCTAAGAGACCAAGACTCTTTCCCAGGCTCTTCAGCATGCATTATCTCATCAGGTAAAAAGAGGAAGCAGGCAACAGGCTAATTGCATTTTAAATACAGAAGCCACCTTAAAGCACTACCAACACTCCCTTCAGGAGATTTGCTGTCTTTTTTATGCCATATAATCCAAGGTTACAATGTTCCCTGACTCAGCTTCCTCTTATACCATAGGATCAAAGCTTACATAGTACAAATGTCTGTCATTCGAATGAATGGGTGTTATATATATATATTCCTTTAACAAACGAAAACATTCAATACATCAAGCAAAGAACATCAGTTAGTGAAACCATTACACTATACATTATACAATTAGCATTATCAAGGATATACACACAATAGTTTCATATAGCACATTACATCAAAAGGAAAGAAAACTACCTGTCCAATGTCCCTTTCAGCCAGGCCACTCCTCTGTGAATCACCCATCTAAATTGCAAAATCCAGCGTTGTTGTGCTCCCCCCAACCTCGAAAATTTACTCATTTGAAATACTCCAAAAACCACTAATACTAATCCTAAAACTCAGTGACTCAACTACTAACCCCATAAAAGAACAATGTCAATTCTCCAAACCATCATTGTTTTCCTACCTCAAATATTGTGTATGCCATCATCATCATCATAATATTATTACTCCAAACTGCATTATTCTCCAGCTCATTTACTCTTTTAAAACCCCACACAACTCAAAATTCGCCTAAAAACAAACAAATGCCTAGAAATCAACACTTATACCCTCTCCGTGAACCCTAAATATCAATTAACAACTAAAACCAATATCAACTTCCTAAAATTCCAAATAAGTTCTAAATTTACCTCAAATATCACCTAAAATCCACAAATTTCTTCCAAAAAAATCCAACGAAAAAACAACAATATCTTCTATAGTTGCTCCGAATTTGACTTTTGAGCTTCGAAAGACGAATTCGTCAAAATTACGGACCCTTTTAGTCCCCGATCAAAGAAAAAAATGAAGAAATGCTAGGAATTCAATTCAAATTAGGTTGAAGTTAAACGTAACGTAAAATCTCTCTCAATGTTCAGAGACAAAAAAGATTCTCTTGTGTTTTCTCTCTCCTCCTCCTCTGATGGAGTTGTTATGTTGTGTGTGCAACAAGTGTAATGTAAGAAGAATTGGGCAACGCAAACAAAATCATAAACATAAACATAAACATAAACATAAACATAAACAAATGCATTCAATTCAAGTGTTCGTTGCGTAAGCGTTGTTGGAGTTGTTGATGTTGTTGCTAAATTTGTTGTTGTTAAACTTGTTGTTGTTGAGAAATTTGTTGTTTGTAATAATAATACTGGGGTGCCACATAAGCTACCTGGAAGTTCTTTACAAGTCACAATCTTAATATTTGGACTTCCCCAGGCTATTTTCAGTTGTCTTTTCTTAGTGACGAGTAGGCCCATTCAGATTACATTTTGGGCCCACTTTCACTTGCTTTTGTTTTATTTGTGGGTTTACTGTTGGTGCTTCTTTTCATTGTTTCCCGCTTTTTTTTTATTTTCTTTTCAGTTTCTGTTACTTTTTTTTTTTTTTTAATGTCATAACTCACGTTGTTCCTGCTCCCTCTCTGTCTATTCCCTAAAGGTTGTCTCGTTTTTCATATTAGTTTTATTTTTAAGGAGGATGTGCTATTTTTTTATTCCGATGTTTCTATTATGGTCCAATACGCGAAAATTTAACGGATTAGAATGATTATGAGTCCGCAATTTAAAACCTAAAATCATTTTAGACGTTTAGATTTTCAGTGGTCATCTTTTTTATAACCATGATAGAATTTTCATTTTCTTTTATGGTAATATGATCTTTATAATATCTTTCTACTATTTTTTCTTACCTCACATAATTTGATTAAACTTTCTATATCAACTCAATACAACTCTCAGCCCTTGTTTGGTTGAGTTTTTTTGGAGTACGAGAATAGATTCAATAATTTGAATCCATTACTTTCCTTGTTTGGTTTGGGTAGTGGGTTAACCATTACTCAATTCTTGAGGGTAACTTAAATCCCCAAAATGTTACCCTCCAAATTCGAGGAGTAACAAATCTTTTCCATTCGCTTACAAGTTATTAAGCTTTCCGATTTGTTGAGCCAAACATTCGATAAAAGTTAATAGTTATTGTTACCATTCATTCCCACTACTCAATCTCCATTCCCTTTACATTCCTCTATTTGAATCGGATGCCCCCGCTAAAGAAGTGACAGAAGGGTATAAGATAGTCTTCTAGGGACGAATGATATACGTTATAAGAGTTTTCCAAGCCCATTTGCAAAAAAAAAAAAAAAGTATATATTAAAACTTATTTGGAAAGATAAACTACAAATTTTTTAATTTATATATTTAGGGTGCATTCTCTTTACCTCGAAAGATAATTTGATGACTAACCAAGTATAATAAAATTGATTAGGATAAATCTTGTATAAACGATAACTTAATGCATTCAAGCCACATCTTCTCTCTCCTTTACTATCAAAAGAACTTTGATATCCGCTGCCATTGACGGTGCTTCATCAGCTCCTCAATTTTGTTCTTTATCTACTTTTGTGCTCTTTGTTTTCTTATCTTTTGGAAATCATCGAGATATAAATTCCAAGATCCTATATCCGAGTATAAATCAAGGTTGTAAAATTTATATTTTCCTTTTTCTAGCTACCTTGTTTTAGATAAACATTTTTATCTCAAATGGTATGAAAAATCACTAGTAGAAAAATGCCAAATGCGACCCCAATATAAGGGCGTTCAAGAGAAAAAGGCCTCGTATAGTAAATTAACGAGTCATAATTGTTATTGATAATGACTTGCATAAAACTAATGGTAACACTAAAAAGTGTGAGGACAACGGAAAAAACTTAATTCGTTATAACATACCTTATCCGTCCTTTAACAAATTTCTTGTTAGGTTTAGGCACACTTTTAATTCGTTATAACATAGCTTAATTCGTTATAGTATGTTCTTGATATTTTGACATTACCTATTAGATAGTAGTATAACCCAATATATTTATGTTTTTGTCAAAACTTAATAGTTTCAAGTCTAGATCAAGACGGGCCGTAGTGGGTTTTGAACCTTTCTGCCCAAAAACCATATTATATTCTTAATTTTCTAAGGAAGTAGGCCATGCATATTCCGAATACTAGCGATGATTTAAGAAGACCAATTAGAGTCGAAGATATGGTCACCAAATACACAGAGTATATATACATCCAAAACCTAGAAGTGTAGCAATGTCAGTAAATTAAGACTGATGCAAGTGACCATCTAATCAATTAACAAAAGGTCATATTGCTCAATAATATCCATTATGATCCTCTTCGAATATCATGTAGTGTTTCCTCCTTGATTTTGCTTCTCTATCGGCCTGAAAACAGGAAATGTGTGTTTTATTTTCAATAACTACATAATGCAATACAAAATACATAAATCATTTTAGGATAGCAAGTAATACATTCAAAGACCATTCGTCAGCAAGTTAGGTTAGCCCTTGTTTGTTAAGTTAATGAACAAGCCCCAACTCTAACACCGCCGGATCTGATTTGTTAATAATTGCAAACAACTCTATGAAGTTTCTTAAGAAGCTCGTTCAAGCATGTTCTTTGTAAATTGTTTGAGTTCAAAAAATAAATAAAAAATAAGGATCAAAAATATTTTGATACCACTGTACATCTTTTCGTCTTAAGGTTGTTTAATCTAAGAAAAAAATTTACCATAACTACTTTTTGAGAAATTTTGAAACAACTTTGCCTTAATTACAATGTGTCTAAGATCTCCAAAAAATCCCCTTTTTCAAAAGTCTCGCAAGCCTATGTTATTAAAGAAAACTTTGATTTGAGCTGGCTGGAAAAACAAATGCTAATATCAAAGAATAACTCTTGTTGAGACTGAGCTAGTCACAAGCTTTACAAACGTAAGAAGTAAAGAAGCAATATATACTTTTATGATCTCGATCATACTAATGGACCTCATCAAATTTTAGCTAGAATATGCTAAAAATCGATTTGGCTTGTTTGCAACCCTAATGACTTTGTGTCATATCTATTTGGCAATACTAGTTGAAAAGGAGTTGAAACTGATAAGTTAGCTGAAACTAATAAGGCAGTAGCTGAAATTAATAAGGTCTTTGGACCGATAAGGTCGCTAATTAGCTTAATTTTTTGGCAAAATTAGTTACTTAATTTATTAAATTATTTTGGTAAGATTAGTTATCAAAATTTTAGAAAGATTTTCCAGTAATTTCGGTCACATTGATTTTGATAAGTTAAAATTTTCAACTTCTCAAGTTCAATCACTTTAAGCACCTAAAGTTTTATCTTAGGTGCTTCCAAACCTTCGCGATTATATATTGTGTCAGTTATAGCAAGAAAACAAGACATACTTACCTCAAGGCAACCATAATGACTTTAATTTGATTCATAATGTTTATAGCAAGAAAAGAAGGAATACTTACCTTTTTAATGATCCTCTCAAAAGCCTCGGTTCCGTTTTCTTCCATGTACTTCTCGGCGGCATATAAAATATCATCTTGTTTATTGAATAAGTTCTTCGTCTTGGGTATATACCACATGGTGGAAGGGGTCCTAATTTGGGGGTTCATATAGAAAGGCCTAATGAAATTCTTATAAACATAAGTTGCTCCATTGAATTGAGGCAACACTAACCAGCATGTGAAGAATAGCTTAGCGTAACTCCATATTGGGAACCTAAAACATTACATTATAATTAAGCAAAGTTAGGTGCTAATTAATCCCTATATTTAATTTCAAAATTAGTGTTTTTAAAAATTATGTTTTTGTTGAAGAAGATAGTAATAACACTAGCATCCATAAGTGACAAGAAATTATACATGTATACAAGTACAAAACTAATACAAGAGCAACATAATTGATATATTCCATTCCCACGTTCCTATGTGTAGCGAACCTCTCGGTAATTTCATTTTAATTTTAACCAAGAATTTGCTAGATTTATTTTAATATATATTTATAAAATATAAACTTTTTATACTTTTAACTAATATATAATTAAAGATATTATTATTTAAAGATGTGCATTATATTGGAAACTATGAAAACAACGACAACATGAGAATAGAATGATGAAGTATTTCAACCGATAGACCAAAAAGGTAACTTTAGAGCAATAGAGCTTATTTGGTGGGATTGTGGGAAGAATGGATGAAAAGGAAAAAAAAATCAAAGTAAACAAACAATTTTCCCTTATTTGATTTTGATTATTATAAAAGTATTTGTGAGAAAAGAAAGGAGAAATATATTGACACCAAAAGCTCCCCCCTCTCTTTTCGTCTTCATTAGCATAGGATTATGAGGGGGTAACTTATGCTACTTGGATTCGGATACTCATGTCCGACCACGAGTACATGTTTAAGTGTCTAACTTCGATTATTTTGTGAAACTTTTTTATGATTTGGACCAAAAGTGTCAAAATATCTCATTCATGTCCGAAACTCGAGGATCCGAGCGTGAGTGCTTGGCATTAAGGTGATGATATGAAGAGTTTGCGTAACATAGGCAGGTAACATCCGACATGGTCGAACGGTATGAGTTTCCTTTCTTGCCCAATCAAAAAACCAAAAGTCGTATTATTGTTTCAAGTTGAAGCTGCTTACCATTCGAGGACTTTGGCAAATGAGAGCTCAAAGATGGTGATCAACGAATACAACACCCAATAAGTAAGCCATTGTTGATCATCTGCTCTCGAACCGCTCTCGATTGCTTTAACTGAAGCATATCTAACAAGTAAATAGGAGTATCAGACACTGAAATTTCCAAGTCACTGGAAATAATCATGCTAAGAACAACAGCTAATCATTCAAACTTTTTGGTATATAAGCTAGCTTATATGTACAAATGTATGATTCTAGGTCCTCCATTGATATATTTTATAATTCTATCTTTTTTCTTTACAAATTTGGTTTTACAAAAAGGCAAAAAGCGCATATAGGCTATGTTTGGTTGGAAGGAAAGTTTTTCATTTCCTACTTTCTTTTATTAAAAACATAATTTTTCTAAGGGTGAAAATTGAAAACCTAATACTTTCTCAAGGAAGCAAGGTCATATTCTCTCAATGCGTCCTTCAATATATTAAGCATTCTCTTTATTTTTATAGGTATTATCTTATAATTCCGAAATAAGTGAAGCAGTGTCTCTTTTATGTGAGGAGAGCTTTTTGAAAGAAATATAACACTTATCTCTAACGGAGGAAGTAACTATTATCATTATTATTAAAAGAAAATTAAGGGCAGAGCACTAGATGGCATTCAAATCAACCAAGACTACTCAAGCCCTCAAAAATATAAAATCTGAGCATTTTTTACAAGTGATAATATTTTTATACAAGAGGAAATCTACAAAGGACTATAATAACTTTAGTACTTCCATAGTAGTAATAAGATGCAATAACTTAGATGCGTGTTGTCTCATCAGGAGTATGCATGGAATCTATATTTTGGAGGTGCTAAATTTTGTAGCAAGAAATATCATATCTTCCAGCTACCTACACATCCCAAAAGAAACTAAAAGAAGATAGTAATAGTAGTAGTAGAGAAATTTTACAAAAATTCCAAAAATATTGAAACATCACATGTGACATCATTGTTCAGTCCATACCATAATAATGCAGGAGCATAAAACAACTACTGTATTCTGTAATTCTGTTGATGGCAAAAACAGTTTTTTTTATTTTTATTTTCCTTTGAAATATTCTTCAAACTTATACTATGTTGAAGAAAATAAAAATGGTAATAATACTTAAGAGAAGGAAAAAACTTACAGGGGATAAACAAGCGCAACTAATGGCCTGCCAAAGTAACAATATAGTGTCAATATGAAATCACTAATATAAGCAAAAACTAATTACTTCCATTTTAGCTAATTATTACAAGGATATTTGTGTTCATTATATAAATGCAAAATCTAAAAACCCTAAAAATGAAGCAAGTAAAGGGTAAGGAGTGACCTACCCAGCAAGGACATCAAAGTTACTAGCTACAACATAGAGGAAATTGTTATTATTTCCATTTCCATTTCCATTTCCTGAACCCATAGTTTATTTCCTAGCTACCTCTCCACTAAGCTTAAGTTGAAGTGATGGTTTCTGTGGGAAAGGTAAGAAAATGAAGACTCTTTAGCTCTGCTTGCTTAGTTTGTCCTAGAGATTCCCTCTCTTTTTTCAAGTATTGATATTTAGTCAATTGTACCATCCAAAAAGCAGTGCGTATGTAAAAGTGAGCACATTTTGAAAACTAATAATCTATCTTGTCCATTTGTAAACCATCCTCTGTTACCCGAGATTGTCCTTTTTCAAAATGTCTCCCCAACCCAACCTTTTTCACACTAGTGAAATTGCTAGGTTAAGTAAAACTGTCTGCCATGATGAGTGTTTTTTATTGATCAATATTTATAGATTATAAAGTAATGATAATCCTAGAAATTTATTTATAAAATATATCTACAGAATATTCTATACTATCGAGATCAAATCTTAAAAATGGCTAAAATAAAAGGTTTCTCGTTTTTGAAACGTTGCGAAGTTCCGGACATTTATGTCTTTGCGTGCGTAACTTGTAAATAATTATTGCACTTTCTTTTTTGACAAAAAGCGTCTTGCTGAGACTAGGTTATGTCATCAATTTATGGGAATAGAACTATTAATTTATGAGCTTAAGGCGGTAGATATTTATAGGTTCAACAAAGAACTCAATGTCAAATAAAATAATGTTGCATTTGAAACTTTCATAAATATAATGGTAATAAGTATTGGATGTTAGAAATTAGAATTACAATTTTAGTTTATTCTTAAAAGGAACGAGCTAAAAGAATTCCCACAAATCTATATATTAGTGTGAATTTATGCTCTAAGTTTATAAAGTTTAATAGCAGAAGTATTACATAATGCAACATAAGAAACTTATTACTCGAGAACATTGCTCGGTTTGCATGGGAAAGGTGAAGTAGAAGACGCGTTCAGAGTACTGGTGTGGGGGCAGGAGCAAAGAAACTTGGAAAAATGATGTCCGGGTAAAGGAGATTTTGTGGGATCACGAGACCCGAGGCACCGAATTTGCGAAATAATGTTCTTTTGATGTTCGTGCATTATGTTTCATCACAATGCTCAATGTTTGTATGGCCTATGGAGTTGGGATAAATGGATAAAGGGATTGGCTAGATGTTTAATTTTAGCTTAATTTTTGGAAAATGAGTTTGTAGTTGTATTTTAATTGTAGTCTTCTGGATTTAACCATAGCTTGAAAACACTATTGTAATCTGTTTTTTCGAGGTCAACGTCCTCAATCATATGCATTTTTTGTTCAATAAATTAGATGTAAGAAAAAGGTTACATAAGGAAACCTCCTTATGAGAGGCCAAACCTAATTCATTGGATGATCTTTATCCAATAAAGTATGTGCAAGCTATGATGGGAAGATTGTTTGAGGCTCATAAAAATTAAATTACCCTAGTTATTGCTAAATTCGCTTTAATTGAGCCATTGAACTTTAAAGTATAATTTCTAGAATGGAGTAGGAGGAGACTGTCATGCTACTATGATGGAATTGTAGGATGTAATTTTATTCACTAATACATATGTTGGAACACAAGGTGACACTCAAGAAAGGGAGGGTTGAATTGAGTGGCTAAAACTAATCAATTTTCGCAAAAACACTCTTATAACACGGTAGGTGCCTTTGTGTTATTCACTTCGTAAACTCTCCGATTGATGTTTTTTGCTCGAACGAAATTGTATCAAACAATAAAACAATGAAATCAAATAATAAGACACGGGAATTTAACGTGGTTCAATCTCACCTCTGAGATCTACGTCCACACAAACTACTCTTTTATCATTTGAATCGTAAAATACCAAACCCTAAATACAATTCGATTCCCCCACTACTAACTCTAGTAGTGCTCCCCAACACTTAACCCTAAGTGTTGCTACTCTCTATAATATAAGAATTACAGAAAGAAAGATTCCTCAAAGACGTGCTTCTTATTCAAGCAAATAGAGGATCGTTACAAGCTTTGTTTAGAAACCTTAACCTACTAGAACTCTGTGCCGTACACTGTGTTGTGGGAGTCCGCTTTCGGCTCTCAAAATCTTATTCTCACCAAATCCGAAACGTGATTTGCTATAATGATTTCTATCCCTTATATAATTCAATCAACTGAATAAGAATCCTTCTCCAAGATGTATATCTTTTTGAACAATTTTTATTCCTAAAATAAAGGGATATAATTCTTTTCCTATTCAAAATCCAATTTTATCTTTTATAAAAACTGATTTTTCCTTTTCCTTATAAGATAAGGATTCCTCCATATCTTATGCCAACTATTAATCAGATTTTAAATCAATTTTTATTCAAAAATCTTTATCAAAATCGTTTTCTTTAAAAATCAGTTTTTCTTTTTATAAAACTTTTTACCCGAAAATCTTTACAATAAATATTTTCCTTTCAAAACTAATTTTCGAAATTAAAAAAACTCCCCTTTTTATATTCTTTAAATATAGACACATGAAATTAATATAATTACCTATTTTCTTAACTCTAAGAAAATAATTAACCATCCTAATTTCATATTTCTAATTTAGCACAAAGTTCCAATACGTTAATTACATTGCATAAACATGACTAAGAACATAACTAGACCTAAGCTTCCATATCTTCAAGTTCTTGATCTTTCATGAACATCCAATCTTGACAACTTTCTTAGATCACTGTTACATACATACATGTTATAGCATAAAGCGTTTATCATCATCAAAATAACATTGACTTTGAGTCACAACAAATTCCCCATTTTTTATGATGACAAACAAACAATACTTCCCCCTCAAAATATGCACCATTAATGACAAACAAATAATACTTCCCCCTCAAAATATGCACCATTAATCACATTAGGGAAAAATAACTCAACATCATTCACAAGTAACATGGTAACCAAGATAACCAATTCATTAGTCTAAGTATTATACCCATCTTCCCCATTTTGACATTAAAAAAGGAGAGCATCAACATGTTTAGCGAGTCAAAGTGAGATATTATAGTCAGCAAAATAATGCAAGTAGCTCAAGCAATAAATACTAAGGATCTTTGGTGCTATGTCATAATCCAACTCACAATCCGAAGTCATTAAGCAAAAATAATCCAACTCACAATCGAAATTATGAAGCAAGAAATAATCATGAGGGATCATGGGTGATATGTAAGAAAGTAAGATAATGAAAGTTAATGCAAGCTTGAAGATTTGAAATGGCAATTGGCTCAACAAGTGTTTAAACCTTTCTTTTCGATTTTCAACTTCCGGAAATAAACATCATAAGACTTTCTTCACTGTGGCTTTGTGTGTGTTTCTATGCCACTGAACAATATATTCCCTTCCAAATATAATTGATCTTCGGATATCTTTTGGAATCCAAAATGATGATCTTCAAAACTTTGATAATTTTCTTCACATTTGAATTGCACTCTAGGACTTATCTAAAATAAGTGTCTTACTCTCCTTTTCTTTTCTTTTCTTCTCTTTTTTTGTTTATATATTTTTTTTTTTTTTATGAAGGAGAAGAAAACCATACAATATTATTAGAGTCAATCAATAAGAGATCAAAGGTAATAAGTTAATTTGGACCTCATTTTCTTTTTGATGCATCTCTAGGCACTATGCCTTGCACGGTGTGAATCGGTACTTTTCATTCTTTCACGTATTTGTGTTTCATTTCCAACCTTTTCATGTTCCCCCTTAAGCGATGCGTCTTTCTCTTCCATCATCTTATCAAGATGTTCTTGACCCATAAATTATCATTAATCAAGATTAAAAGCACTTGTTGTACTTTGGATCAATGGGTGAGGAAAAGAAGGATAATAATAGGGAAATGACGATAAGGTGAGACATATGAAAGAAATAAATAACGAGGCACAAATGTCAAACTCATAAATGAAAATTTCGAATATCGGGCTAAAGATCAAGCTTGCCATAGGAGAAAGAATTAGCATTTCATAGCTCAATAATTCGGCAACTTAGGATCATATAGCTCATTAGTTCGGCAACTTAGGATCATGACATTAGGACAGCATCATTAGACCATTACGAGTTCTTTTTGATATCAAGTGGACCTTTACTCACAAAACTTCACCAAGACATGCATCAACACTATAATTAATATATTTAAAGGAGGACAACGGACATAATACTCAACAAATTTCCGAGAAATTAACCCCAAAGCCACGAATTATCTTGTAAAACATTCATGCATGAATTTCAACATAATTACCTTGATCACACAATTGTGGTATGCTTAACAAACTGTTTTCAAAACCACTTACCAACATCACATTCTCTATGGAGTGTGTTAGGGATTTGCCGGCGCTTCAAATACCAATTATTTAATTTATCCCTTTTTGTTATCGCCAAATGTAACACACCCTCCATGGTAGGCTACTAGTGAGAGGATTGAGATTTATTACTAGTCATATGTCTTGAGCAGCCGTTGTCGAGATACCATAGGCTGCGTCCTCTCACGTTTGCTCGCAAAAAGATCACTTGTTAGTTTTAGGAACCCAGATCTGCTTGGGTCCCTTTGTCTTTAGTTGAGCTTCTAGCAAGTCTTTTCTAACCCATATTTGATTTACGTTCTTTATATTTTTTGCAACACTCCTTTTCTTGATATTACAGTTATCCATAAGGTGTCCATTTTTTCCACAAAAGTTGCAAATCAAATATTCAGGTAGATCAACATATGTTCTTTTACGAAAGTCTCTTTTCGAAATTCCTGGCACTGTGTCGTACAATGTGTTGTGACTGTATATCCCAAACCAGTTTTGTTTTGATTGTTAGTTGTACTAGACAAATAATCGAGAGCTTTTTAGACCATACGACCACTTTTCATACATTTTTCGAGCAATAGTCAATTGTGATTCCAAGAATTCAACGAAGTATTTAGATCACTATTTCTTTTTCTTGAAATTTCTAATTCTCTCTTAACTTTATCAAGTTCTTCACTTATCTTAGCATCACTAGGCAGCATTGGTGGAACAATTCTTGATTTCTGTCTTGAATTTTTTAGTTCAACTAACTCATGATTTAGCGATTCAATTTGCTTTTCAAGACTCAATTTTTCAGCTTCTAACACAGTGTATGGCACTGTGTCATTTACGATTTCGTTAGCAAGAGACTTTTCATATCTTCACTAGTGGAAAAAACCTTATTCGACACTTAGTAACTGATTCGGTTTTTAGAAAACCGCATCCGAAAATCAATGAAAAAATGGGAGGGGAAGTCTCGGGCAAAGAATCGATGTCGTCTTTTTAGAGAACCGGATCGGATTATATAATCTGCTGCGGTTTTCAAAAAATCGATCCGGTTCTTAGGACCGCATCGATTTTGGGTTTTTATCTGCCACAAAATCCCGTGTTTTTTTCCCTCGCTTAATTCACCCAATTTCAGTTCCCTCCACTCATTTTCAATTTATTCCTCCTTCGGCGAGTTCACACCGAGCGCCACCACGGTGGGTACGACGACGCACCACCAAACCGCCACCACCACTGATTTCGCGCCACCCGAAGGTTCCACCAATCGTGTGACTCATTTCCACCCAAGCTGGGCGCCAAAGGTTGTGCACCGCCCTAGCTTGCGCACCTCCACCTTCCTCCTCCAAAACAACTACATTCGTCCTCTACCCCACCCTAAACAACTACATTCCTCCTCCACCTCTTCCTAGGTAACTAAAAGTTCATAACTTTTATTTTAATCTCATATTTGAAACTTCAAGTTTATAATTCATTGTAGTTTTATGAATAATTGTTAGTGAAATTAGGTTGTATAATAGTTAAAGGGTGGTTCAAAGTTGATTGATTTGAGTTAATTTGATTTTAGTTTAAGTAGTTAGTGTGTTTTTTAGGTTAGAAAAATAGGGCTTTCGTGGGGTTGTTGTTGTTGTGGTTGTTGTAGTGGTTGTTGTGTTGTTGTTGTACTTAATTAGTTTAGTTTAGTTTTGTTTTGTTTAGTTTAGTTTGGTTTAGTTCAGTTTAGTTTAGTTTAGTTTTGTTTTGTTTGATTTGCTAATTTATACTAATGTTAACTTTAACTTTGTTGTTGATTGAAGCTAGCTAGTGACGGAGTGTTGAGTTCGATTTTCCTATTTACAACCTTGATATTGGTATGTTATCATTCATATTTAACTTTCTTGGTTTCATATATAGTAAATTGGTTTATACGTGAAAAAATGTATATATCTTGCGTTGAATTGAGATTAGATGTAAAATGTTTTGTTGTTTAAAACCCTATGTATGCATCATCATATCATATGCCTAGATACCCGTTCGAGACTTACTCATTATGAGTAAGTCTCGAATAGTCCCCGGTTTGGGACTGTTCTTAGATGTTTAATCTCACTTAGGTGGTGAATGTATGCCTTTATTTCTATTCTAGAGGAAAATCTTGGCTTGTCGTTTCCCTACTTTTGTTCTTTGGCTACATATGTAGATATAAGTAACTATATATCTACATCGTGTACTTGGAGAACTGTAGGGAAACGCTGCCAGATTTTCCGTAGAATCGAAAAGAAGGCATACATTCACTAGTGAGATTAGACATCTAAGGATGGGTTAGGTTGGAGTGATAAGGACCCTTGGAAAGCATGCCTAATTTCATTAAATATATATGGTTCATAAACTCTAATCATGTAATGAAGTTCGTCATTGACATGAGGTACTTGTTGGTTGTGTTTAATTAGAGGTCCGATTGAAATGAATCGTGCATGGATATACGGTAGTCGCGACACGTGTGAATTCGTGGATGGGGTCTATGAATTTTGTGATCTTTGCATTAAGTCATCGGCCGCAACAAGAACCGAGGGGTTTTATTGTCCTTGTGTTGATTGTAGTAATGATGGTTAGTAGCATTGGGTCGCTTAGGAGCATATCTTTCGTCGCGGGTTTAGGCAAGACTACCATGTATGGGTTTGACACGGTGAGGAGGGTATATATGATGGTGGGAATGCCATTGTTAACGATGTGCGTGAAGGAGGTGAGTTTGATGTCATTGAGAATGACAAGAACATCGAGGACGAATATGAGGATCATGAAGTAGAGGATGATGATGATGAAGGGGACTATACAAACGGCCTCGTGTTTTTGAGTGCATGACCGAGGCATCTCGGAAACCGTTGTATCCCGGTTGTACGAGGTACACGAAGGCGACGGCCGTGATAACACTCTTTAATATCAAGACGAAAGCCGGTATAAGTGACTCTTGTTTCACTTCCTTGTTGCAAGCCTTTGGTGATATGTTGCCGGACGAACATGCACTACCCAAGTCGAACTACTATGCTAAGAAATTAATGTGTCCCTTCGGTTTAGAGTACCGGAGGATACATGCTTGTCCAAACGATTGTGTGCTATATCGAAATGAATATGAAAATATGGATGAGTGTCCTCGATGTGGGAAGTCGCGTTACGGGCGCGCGGGGTTAGTGATAAGAAAGGGCCTCCCCACAAAGGTGATGTGGTATCTTCCGATTATACCACGATTCAAGCGCATGTTTTCAATTAAAAAGATGCTTAGAAGTTGAGGTGGCATGCGGAACGAAGGAAGAAGGACGGTTTTATCAAACATCCAGGCTGATTCTCCCGAGTGGAAAGGTATCGATCGGGTGCATAAGCCCTTTGGTGATAAGGGACTTTGGAAAAGGAGTCTATTATGTGAAAACTTCCATATTGGAGAGATCTAGAGGTTAGGCATTGTCTCGACGTCATGCACATAGAAAAATGTATGTGACGCCATTTAGGGGACACTTATGAATATTCCACATAAGACAAATGATAGCAAAGGGGTGCGACTGTATCTGGAAAGTGAGGGACTTCGACCAGAGCTATGGGCTCAAAAGAGGGACACTAAGAAAAGAAAGAAAAAAGAAAAAGTGCCTAGTAAGGGAAAAGAAAAGGGAAAAGAAGACGGGTCGCCTGCAGGAATTGAAGGAAAAGGAAAGAAAACGGTGAAGGATGATGATAGGAACTATTTGCCTCCGGCTTGCTACACTCTATCTAGAGGCGAGAAGCGACTTTTTTTGCGAGTCTTTGTACGGCATTAAGGTTCCATCGGGGTACTCATCGAACATGAAAAGATTTGTTACCTAGACGGTGAGTTGAAATTATCGAGTATGAAGTCTCACGATTGTCATGTAATGATGCAAGTATTCATACCGATTGCAATTCGAGGGATATTGCCGAAACACGTAAGACACACCATAACAGAGCTATGTTCGTTTTTCAATACTATATGTAGCAAAAAGTTACAACCGTCGAAGCTTGATGCTCTCCGGCTGGTGTGATGGAGACTTTGTGCAAGTTTGAGATGTATTTCCCACCTGCTTTCTTCGACATTATGGTCCATTTGGTCTGTACATCTAGTTCGAGAAATTAAGCTATGTGGTCCGGTGTTTTTGAGGTGGTGCTATCCCTTTGAGAGACATATGGGCTCTTTGAAAGATAAGGTAAGGAATCCTGCTCAACCAGAAAGAAGTATAATTCAGGGGAATGTGAGTGAAGAGGTCATTAATTTTGTGGCTAAGTTCTTACCTAATGTTGATCCTATTGGAGTTCCTACATCTCGACACGAGGGCAGACTCGAGGGTAAAGGTACACTTGGTTCCATAACCGATTAATACGTGAAGTAGATTCCAATATTTACGAAACTCGAAGTGGCTAGCATTTGGTCCTCGAGAAGTTTGTGCACTCCTATGAGGGTTATGATGTTAAAGGATTTACATTTTGGACACATCGTCAAGATCAAAAGTCGAGATCTCTGCGAGAATAGTGGCGTTTCAGTAGATGCATCATCTACACAGTATGCAAGTGCCAAAGACAAGTCTCCTATGGATGCTAAATTGTTATACTATGGGCGGGTTCAAGATATATGGGAGCTTGACTACTCTGGTTTCACGGTCTGCTTATTTCGATGCAAGTGGGTTGATTATAACCGGCGCTACATAAGAAAAGATGACCCTTGTGGATTTCCTCTTGTAGACTTGGGTCGGTTGCGTTATAGTGAAGAGCCATTCGTGCTTGCATCACAAGTTAAGCAAGTATTCTACGTAACTTACCCTTCTGATAAAAAGTGGTCAATTGTTGTCCCTGGAAAAAGAAGTATACTTGGAGTTGGTGATGTTGAGGATGAGGAGGAGTATGATGGGTTTGAAGACATCCCGCCTTTCACCATTCCCAAGTCCGATGTCACTGATGTTGAGTTAGCGATAAATTACATGCGTGCAGATCACGGGGAAGGGATAATGGTTGAAACTTCATAGGAAGGTGGCAAAAGTAAACAATAGGCTCGACTTCTCAAGTTCAAATTCCGGCTTTCGGCTTTTCAAGGTCATTTGACTGAATTTCTCACTTTTTGTCGTTTGTAATGTCATGAATAGTTTAATTTGGTATGTATATATGTATTACAATCAACTAAACTCGCTTCACATGTTTTGAAACCCATTTTGGGTAAGTGAATGTCATTTCGGGCCGATTTCGGCTTTTCGAGCTCAATTTCTTTAATTTATCGCTTTTAGCCTCATTTTAGGTCATGTATAGCTCTAATTGGTATGTGTATATGTATTACAATCAACTAAACTCGCTTCACATGTTTTGAAACCCATTTTGGGTAAGTGAATGTCATTTCGGGTCGATTTCGGCTTTTCGAGCTCAATTTCTTTAATTTAACGCTTTTAGCCTCATTTTAGGTCATGTATAGTTCTTATTGGTATATGTATCACCATTAGAGTCACTTAAAGTTGGGTCGCATGATTTTAAAGATATTTCCGATCGAATTATGGCTTGTGCGGGGAGGGTCTGCGGGGGCGGCAAGGGTGGGGGGGTTTGCACGGGGCCGGCAGGGCGGGGGTCACGTAAGGGGAAAGCGAGGGGTGGGCAGCGAGAGGTGGGTTCTGCGGGGGAGGGGCAGACAAGGGGGGGTGCAGGGGGGGCAAGGGTAGGGGGTGCGTGGGGGCAGCGGGGCGGGGTCTACAAGGGGGGGGAGCAGCGGGGTTGAAAGCGAGGGTGGAGGGGACAGCGGGGTGGGAAGCGGGGGTCTATGGAGGGGGCAGCAGGAGGGGGTAGCGGGGGTGGGGAGCGAGGGGGTGGGGGCGCAGGCGGGGGAGCAGCGGGGGTGGGGGCAGCGGGGAGTGGGGCGACGGGGTAAGGGGAACAGCAAGGGCGGGGCAGGAGTGGGGGCGGGAGTGTGGGGGGGCAGCAGGGGGCGCAGCAGGGTGGGGAGCAGCGCGGGGGCAGCGGGGTGGGGGAGCGGCGAGGGGGTGGGGAGCAGCAGAGGTGGGAGGACAGCAGGGTGGGGGAGCAACAGGGCGGCAAGGGTGGGGGCAGCAGGAGTGGGGGCGGCGGGGTGGGGAGCAGCGAGGGGTAGGGGCAGGGCGGGGAGCAGGGGGCAGCAGTGGTGGGGCAGCAGGAGTGGGGGCAACGGGGTGGGGGGGAGCAAGAGGGGGCAACGGGGGTGGGGGGGCAGGGGGGGTTATATATTTGTTTGATGTTTGTTTGATACCATTGTTTTTTTGTTAACACTTGCGCGTCTCTAATTTTTTTTTTTTTTTTTTACATTATTTCGGGTCTTTCAAACTTGGACCGAGATGATGTGATTGTGGAGGAAGAAACCGATGATGATTATGATAAGTCATTGGATGATGATGATGAGTATGATGCGGACAAGGAGGAGGATAAAGGTGAACCGAAAAACATAGCGGATGATGAGGAGAAGCGCTTGCGTGAAAGGGAAATTCGCTTGGTGGAAATAAATGAGGTGCTAGCCGATAATGCTCCCCCTATTGACGACAATGCTAGGGAAGATTATCCATTTATTTCATCCATCGTTGTGCCACACAATAATGCGGGGAAAGAATTGCATAGGACCACCAAAACTCCAAGCATCGTTGCAACAAAGAAGCGAAAAGGTTCGACTAAGGGTTTGAATGTCGATAGAAATATCCATATGACCCTCGAGTATGATGATTTGGGTCAACCTTGTGGTAAGTGGCGTGCAAAGTATGGGCAACATATTGGGTTTTGTATGCGCAAACTCAACATTTTGGTCAAATGGAAAGATGTGCCCGAGGGAATGAAGAAATCATTATGGGAAGACACTTGTGTAAGTTTATTTTTCAACTAAATTAGTTTAAGTTATCGCATTTGGCCACATGTTAGGACATATATAGTTGTAATAATAACATATACAACCATTAGAGTCAAGAAAAACCACTTCTTATGCTTTGAAACCCATTTTGGGTAAATAAAGGTTATTTCGGGTCGGTTTTTGCTTTTCATGTTCAATGTACTTAGTTTCTCGCATTTAGCCACATGTTAGGACATATATAGCTCTAATAACAACATATACAACCATTAGAGTTAACTAAAATCCATTGACATGCTTTCAAACCCATTTTGGGTAGATGAAACCGATTTTGGGTAAATGAAGGCAATTTCGGGCCGATTTTGCTTTTCATGTTCAATGTACTTAGTTTCTCGCATTTAGCCACATGTTAGGACATATATAGTTGTAATAACAACATATACAACCATTAGAGTCAAGAAAACCCACTTCTTATGCTTTGAAACCCATTTTGGGTAAATGAAGGCTATTTCGGGTCGGCTTTTGCTTTTCATGTTCAATGTACTTAGTTTCTCGCATTTAGCCACATGTTAGGACATATATAGCTCTAATAACAACATATACAACCATTAGAGTTAACTAAAATCCATTGACATGCTTTTAAACCCATTTTGGGTAGATGAAACCGATTTTGGGTAAATGAAGGCCATTTCGGGCCGATTTTGCTTTTCATGTTCAATGTACTTAGTTTCTCGCATTTAGCCACATGTTAGGACATATATAGTTGTAATAACAACATATACAACCATTAGAGCCAAGAAAAATCACTTCTTATGCTTTGAAACCCATTTTGGGTAAATGAAGGCTATTTCGGGTCGGTTTTTGCTTTTCATGTTCAATGTACTTAGTTTCTCGCATTTAGCCACATGTTAGGACATATATAACAACATATACAACCATTAGAGTTAACTAAAATCCATTGACATGCTTTCAAACCCATTTTGGGTAGTTGATAACGATTTTGGGTAAATGAAGGCCATTTTGGGCCGATTTTGCTTTTTCATGTTCAATGTACTTAGTTTCTCGCATTTAGCCACATGTTAGGACATATATAGTTGTAATAACAACATATACAACCATTAGAGCCAAGAAAAACCACTTCTTATGCTTTGAAACCCATTTTGGGTAAATGAAGGTTATTTCGGGTCGGTTTTTGCTTTTCATGTTCAATGTACTTAGTTTCTCGCATTTAGCCACATGTTAGGACATATATAGCTCTAATAACAACATATACGACCATTAGAGTTAACTAAAATCCATTGACATGCTTTCAAACCCATTTTGGCATGTAATGATGCAAGTATTCATACCGATTGCAATTCGAGGGATATTGCCGAAACACGTAAGACACACCATAACAGAGCTATGTTCGTTTTTCAATACTATATGTAGCAAAAAGTTACAACCGTCGAAGCTTGATGCTCTCCAGGCTGGTGTGATAGAGACTTTGTGCAAGTTTGAGATGTATTTCCCACCTGCTTTCTTCGACATTATGGTCCATTTGGCTGTACATCTAGTTCGAGAAATTAAGCTATGTGGTCCGGTGTTTTTGAGGTGGTGCTATCCCTTTGAGAGACATATGGGCTCTTTGAAAGATAAGGTAAGGAATCTGCTCAACCGGAAAGAAGTATAATTCGGGGGAATGTGAGTGAAGAGGTCATTAATTTTGTGGCTAAGTTCTTACCTAATGTTGATCCTATTGGAGTTCCTACATCTCGACACGAGGGCGGACTCGAGGGTAAAGGTACACTTGGTTCCATAACCGATTAATACGTGAAGTAGATTCCAATATTTCGAAACTACGAAGTGGCTAGCATTTGGTCCTCGAGAAGGCTGTGCACTCCTATGA
Source organism: Beta lomatogona (assembly GCA_947646795.1). Classification (NCBI taxonomy): domain Eukaryota; kingdom Viridiplantae; phylum Streptophyta; class Magnoliopsida; order Caryophyllales; family Amaranthaceae; genus Beta; species Beta lomatogona. The sequence goes on from CANSNZ010001315.1 coordinate 57,290, forward strand.
GGGTTATGATGTTAAAGGATTTACATTTTGGACACATCGTCAAGATCAAAAGTCGAGATCTCTGCGAGAATAGTGGCGTTTCGGTAGATGCATCATCTACGGTATGCAAGTGCCAAAGACAAGTCTCCTATGGATGCTAAATTGTTATACTATGGGCGGGTTCAAGATATATGGGAGCTTGACTACTGCGGTTTCACGGTGCTGCTTATTTCGATGCAAGTGGGTTGATTATAACCAGGCGCTACATAAGAAAAAGATGACCCTTGTGGATTTCCTCTTGTAGACTTGGGTCGGTTGCGTTATAGTGAAGAGCCATTCGTGCTTGCATCACAAGTTAAGCAAGTATTCTACGTAACTTACCCCTTCGATAAAAAGTGGTCAATTGTTGTCCCTGGAAAAGAAGTATACTTGGAGTTGGTGATGTTGAGGATGAGGAGGAGTATGATGGGTTTGAAGACATCCCGCCTTTCACCATTCCCAAGTCCGATGTCAACGATGTTGAGTTAGCGATAAATTACATGCGTGCGAGATCACGGGGAAGGGATAATGGTTGAAACTTCATAGGAAGGTGGCAAAAGTAAACAATAGGCTCGACTTCTCAAGTTCAAATTCCGGCTTTCGGCTTTTCAAGGTCATTTGACTGAATTTCTCACTTTTTGTCGTTTGTAATGTCATGAATAGTTTAATTTGGTATGTATATATGTATTACAATCAACTAAACTCGCTTCACATGTTTTGAAACCCATTTTGGGTAAGTGAATGTCATTTCGGGCCGATTTCGGCTTTTCGAGCTCAATTTCTTTAATTTATCGCTTTTAGCCTCATTTTAGGTCATGTATAGCTCTAATTGGTATGTGTATATGTATTACAATCAACTAAACTCGCTTCACATGTTTTGAAACCCATTTTGGGTAAGTGAATGTCATTTCGGGTCGATTTCGGCTTTTCGAGCTCAATTTCTTTAATTTAACGCTTTTAGCCTCATTTTAGGTCATGTATAGTTCTTATTGGTATATGTATCACCATTAGAGTCACTTAAAGTTGGGTCGCATGATTTTAAAGATATTTCCGATCGAATTATGGCTTGTGCGGGAGGGTGCGCGGGGGGCAGCAAGGGTGGGGGGTTTGCACGGGGCGGCGCAGGCGGGGGGTGCAAGGGGAAAGCGGGGGGTGGGCGGCAGAGGTGGGTTCTGCGGGGAGGGCAGCAAGGGGGTGCGGGGGCGGCAAGGGTAGGGGGTCTGCGTGGGGGGGCGACGGGCAGGGGGTCTACAAGGGGGGAGCGGCGGGGTTGAAAGCGAGGGTGGAGGGACGGCGGGGTGGGAAGCGGGGGTCTATGGAGGGGCAGCGGGGAGGGGTAGCGAGGGTGGGGGAAGCGGGGGTGGGGGCGACGGGCCGAGGGGGAGCAACGGGGGTGGGGGGCAACGGGAGTGGGGGCAAGCGGGGTAAGGGGAACAGCCAAGGGGGCAGCAGGAGTGGGGGCGAGGAGTGTGGGGGGCAGCAAGGGGGGCGCAAGGGTGGGGGGAGCAGCGGGGGCGCGGGGGTGGGGGGAGCGGCGGGGTGGGGGGGAGCGGCGAGAGGTGGGAGGACAGCGGGGTGGGGAAGCGGGGGCGGCGACGGGGTAGGGGCGGCGGGAGTGGGGGCGACGAGGGGGGGGAGCAAGGGGGTAGGGGCAGCAGGGGGGGAGCAAGGGGGCAGCAGTGGTGGGGGCGGCAGGAGTGGGGGCAACGGGGTGGGGGGAGCGAAGAGGGGGCAACGGGGTGGGGGCGGCGGGGGTTATATATTTGTTTGATGTTTGTTTGATACCATTGTTTTTTTGTTAACACTTGCGCGTCTCTAATTTTTTTTTTTTACATTATTTCAGGTCTTTCAAACTTGGACCGAGATGATGTGATTGTGGGAGGAAGAAACCGATGATGATTATGATAAGTCATTGGATGATGATGATGAGTATGATGCGGACAAGGGAGGAGGATAAAGGTGAGACAGAAAAACATAGCGGATGATGAGGAGAAGCGCTTGCGTGAAAGGGAAATTCGCTTGGTGGAAATAAATGAGGTGCTAGCCGATAATGCTCCCCCTATTGACGACAATGCTAGGGAAGATTATCCATTTATTTCATCCATCGTTGTGCCACACAATAATGCGGGGAAAGAATTGCATAGGACCACCAAAACTCCAAGCATCGTTGCAACAAAGAAGCGAAAAGGTTCGACTAAGGGTTTGAATGTCGATAGAAATATCCATATGACCCTCGAGTATGATGATTTGGGTCAACCTTGTGGTAAGTGGCGTGCAAAGTATGGGCAACATATTGGGTTTTGTATGCGCAAACTCAACATTTTGGTCAAATGGAAAGATGTGCCCTAGGGAATGAAGAAATCATTATGGGAAGACACTTGTGTAAGTTTATTTTTCAACTAAATTAGTTTAAGTTATCGCATTTGGCCACATGTTAGGACATATATAGTTGTAATAATAACATATACAACCATTAGAGTCAAGAAAAACCACTTCTTATGCTTTGAAACCCATTTTGGGTAAATAAAGGTTATTTCGGGTCGGTTTTTGCTTTTCATGTTCAATGTACTTAGTTTCTCGCATTTAGCCACATGTTAGGACATATATAGCTCTAATAACAACATATACAACCATTAGAGTTAACTAAAATCCATTGACATGCTTTCAAACCCATTTTGGGTAGATGAAACCGATTTTGGGTAAATGAAGGCAATTTCGGGCCGATTTTGCTTTTCATGTTCAATGTACTTAGTTTCTCGCATTTAGCCACATGTTAGGACATATATAGTTGTAATAACAACATATACAACCATTAGAGTCAAGAAAACCCACTTCTTATGCTTTGAAACCCATTTTGGGTAAATGAAGGCTATTTCGGGTCGGCTTTTGCTTTTCATGTTCAATGTACTTAGTTTCTCGCATTTAGCCACATGTTAGGACATATATAGCTCTAATAACAACATATACAACCATTAGAGTTAACTAAAATCCATTGACATGCTTTTAAACCCATTTTGGGTAGATGAAACCGATTTTGGGTAAATGAAGGCCATTTCGGGCCGATTTTGCTTTTCATGTTCAATGTACTTAGTTTCTCGCATTTAGCCACATGTTAGGACATATATAGTTGTAATAACAACATATACAACCATTAGAGCCAAGAAAAATCACTTCTTATGCTTTGAAACCCATTTTGGGTAAATGAAGGCTATTTCGGGTCGGTTTTTGCTTTTCATGTTCAATGTACTTAGTTTCTCGCATTTAGCCACATGTTAGGACATATATAACAACATATACAACCATTAGAGTTAACTAAAATCCATTGACATGCTTTCAAACCCATTTTGGGTAGATGAAACCGATTTTGGGTAAATGAAGGCCATTTTGGGCCGATTTTGCTTTTCATGTTCAATGTACTTAGTTTCTCGCATTTAGCCACATGTTAGGACATATATAGTTGTAATAACAACATATACAACCATTAGAGCCAAGAAAAACCACTTCTTATGCTTTGAAACCCATTTTGGGTAAATGAAGGTTATTTCGGGTCGGTTTTTGCTTTTCATGTTCAATGTACTTAGTTTCTCGCATTTAGCCACATGTTAGGACATATATAGCTCTAATAACAACATATACGACCATTAGAGTTAACTAAAATCCATTGACATGCTTTCAAACCCATTTTGGGTAGATGAAACCGATTTTGGGTAAATGAAGGCCATTTCGGCCGTTTATGCTTTTCATGTTCAATGTACTTAGTTTCTCGCATTTAGCCACATGTTAGGACATATATAGTTGTAATAACAACATATACAACCATTAGAGCCAAGAAAAATCACTTCTTATGCTTTGAAACCCATTTTGGGTAAATAAAGGCTATTTCGGGTCGGTTTTTGCTTTTCATGTTCAATGTACATAGTTTCTTGCATTTAGCCACATGTTAGGACATATATAGCTCTAATAACAACATGTTTTCATTGATATATATCTATATGGAAATTAACTATTTGTTGGTTTCTTGTTTCTATAGAATTTGTTCCATATTACTCCTAATGACGCCAAAAAGGCGTTGTTCCTATCCGCGGTGGCCGAAAGATTTAGGGCTTTCAAAAGCAAACTAGTTAGTGGGTGGATCACGAAACGGAGAAAGAGGAATGAAAAGACGAATGTAAAGAGGAGGAAAATTGTAAAATCAAAGCAAAATCGAGACAGAAGAAACGAGAAAATGACGGGGGAGAGGAAGAGCCACGACAACCGGAATACATGCCTTATGAGATTTGGGGCCATATAAAGCGAGAGGATTGGGAGGCATTTGTTGCCCCGAAATACTACGCCGGAGATGGTGGTAAGTATTGTGCTATTTATCGCATATTCGACTTTGTATATTTACTTTTAATACAATTAGATGTGTTTTCAAACTAACCATGTGATTTTATAGGCTAAGCGTGAGAAACATGCACACATTTAAAAACAGAGGAGCCCCTTACCATCATATGGGTTCCTACACTTATGCGAGGGCGAGACGGTGTGGATTGACGATAAATTTTACCCTTCTATCGATGCGTCAATAACGACATCTTCTGCCTCCAACACCGCATCTGTCCAAAGTTGACCGTGTCGCTGATTGGTGGTGCTCCATGCATAGGCGTGATTCAAATAATAAAATGACCATTTCGAGATCAGGGGACCTTGAAGATAGCAAATGTAGTCGTAAGTAATTGAATTCACATGTTTTTCCCCCGCTTGCTTGCCATCCCCCCTACGAGACCCCGTCCCCCTTAGCTGCCCGAACCCCGTCCCCTTGCCACCTCCCTGCGGACCCCCCACCTTGCTTGCCCCGGGCCCCCCCCTCGGACCCCCTCCCCTGCTTTGCCCCCCCTTCCCCCTCTTTGCCTCCCTGCCCGCCCCCTGCTTGCCTCCCTGCTAGCCCCCCTGCTGCCCCCACCCCCTCGGACCCCCTCCCATGCTGCCCCCTCCCCTGCTGGCCCCCTGCGGACCCCCCACTTCCCCCTGCTTGCCTTCCCTGCAGACCCTCCCCTTCCCCCTGTTGCCCCTCCCCCTGCAGCCCCCTTCCCCCCCCTGCCCCCTCCCCCTGCTGCCCCCTTCCCCCCTTTGCCCCCCTTCCCCGATTCCCCCTCCCCCTGCAGACCCCCTTTCCCTGCTGCCCCCCTCCCCATGCGGACCCCCTTCCCCCTACTCCCCCTCCCCTGCTTGCCCCCTTCCCCCTGCTTGCCCCCCTTCCCCTGTAGACCCCCTTCCCCTCTCTTGCCCCTCCCCCGGCCGAGACCCCCTTCCCTGCTTGCCCCCTGCGAGACCCCCTTCCCCCTGCTTGCCCCCTGCGGACCCCTGTAACACCCCCGCTAAACCGAACCCTTTTTCATTTAATAAAACTCGAGATGGGGAAAATCCACGAGGGTTCGACTCAACAGGCGTGCTACCGCCGCACTTATCTCCTTGGAAATAAATGCAAGGCTAGATTAAACCCCCCTTCCCCCTCTTTGTCCCCTGCGAGACCCCCATTCCCCCTGCTTCCCCCTCCCCTGCTAGCCCCATCCCCCTGCGGACCCCGCTCCCCTGCTTGCCCCCTCCCCTTTGCCCCCTGCGGACCCCCTTCCCCCCCTGCCCCCCTCCCCTTGCTTGCGCCACATCCCTGCACAATCCCCCATTGCACAACCCCCCTTGTTATATTGTAATTTTTTATACTTACACTTGTAGTTCTATAATCTATGTAGATGGGGATCAAGCAAAAAGAGGTTAGCGGCGAGTTCACTCCTGAAGGCAACAAAGATGCTCTTTACGAGACTTTGGGAAAGGACCACAATGGACGTTTGAGGGGTTTTGGTGGTATTCGTCTCGGTGTGAAAAAAGCCTATGCTAAAGATTCTCCGTGGGTAGAAGATCACGCTCTAACGAATCTATGTCACAAGTTATGCGGGAGAAACTTACGGAGGAAATTACAGAGAAAGTGACGGCTAAAGTCACGGAAAGTTTCAACGCGGTCCTTTCACAGTTTGGTATACCGGCGATACGTCCTTTGGATCGTCCTTTGGAGGACAAAGCTAGCCATCCTAACACACAAAAATCAGCACCATCTATACTTGAGTTAGAGGTAACTACTATCCTTCTTATAATTTTTAAAACTAAGTAATATAAACTAACCTCAATCCATTTACTTTTGGAAGGAAGAAACGCCTTGCCAGCTTTTACTAGATGAAAAAGATGAGGGTTTGATTGTGGTGGCTGAAGGAAATGCACAACCACGAAGTGAACGACCAATAGTCCATCACGAGTGTGTGGACAATGAGCACTTGGCGGTTAGTGTAGTCACCATCACTCCACGGTTACGAAGACTTTGCTCTTCGTTGCCTAAACCGTCGGTTGATATCAATGTCTTGATCGACGCTCGTGGTGGTTATGTGTTGTGGCCATCGGCATGGGTGAGGTTTTCAGACGAGGTAAAATGAGAAACTAAAATCCATATTCATATTGATTTATTTCATACCTATTAAATATAAACTAACTAAGTTGAATGTTTTTCCCTTTGAATTAATAGGTTTTGGAGAGAATAAGCAAGCCCCAAGGAAAGCAAGGCGGACTCACCTCCTCTAGAAAAGGCGAAGGGAGAAGGAGGGTACAAGCAGGCCAAAGAAGGCCATTTCGGGTAAAGGAACGCAAGACTCCAAAGGTTTAAGTTGCGAACAAAACCCGTCTACATATACTTGGATTGAGAAACCAACGCTTCGGTGTCTCACTAAGTCATGCTTATGGCTACATGCAAATGTGCGTGATATCTTTGGATGATACACCTGTGGAGGTGAAGATGGGTACCACGAAATTCAACTACCACGAGGAAACATCGACATGGGTGTCTAAGGTTGATGTGAAGGGAGTTCCTTTCTTTGAGAGATGTTGAATGTTTCCTTGATTCAAACCTTCATCGGGTATAATAGTTGTACTTATGAAATATATGAACTTCCTTTGCAATATCTAATAGTATATCTATGTTATGTACTTGGTTGTGCTTTGAAGATTACTCCAAGATGATCCTCGTGGACGCGATCGGTTTGGGTGGTTATGTCCAAATTTTGTCCGAGTGACAATTGTTTGCAAACCACAAGTGAGGTTAAGGAGTATATTTGGCTATGTCTCAAAACAGCAAAATGTGCACAACATAAGTTCATATTTGCCCCTTGTTTTGAAGAGTATAGTTCTTAACCTTGTATCCATTTTTGCCACTTTATTATTATACAATACAAGTACTCACATGATTGCTTCCTAACTTTTTTGGGATTTTAGTCTCCATTGGTCGCTCCTTGTGATTTGTCCTTCAAACAACACGGTATATCGGTTTGATTATGCGGCTCAAGATCCACCACGATCCTTAGTCCTCAAATCACGCATAAATAGGTATGTTTGTTACTTAAAATGCTTATTAGCATAACATGTTTCACTAATTTCATCCTTTGCCCACTTCTCACATGAAATTAACATAACTACGGTTGTATGAAGAAAGTTGAGAGAACAGGACAAGTTCCTAAGTGGAAAGCAATGAAGGTAATAGATATTACTTAAGCTACTTCTTTCTTTTATAAAAAACAAACATGTACGTTTCTTACATGTTTTTTTATGTAATTGTATAATTAGTGTGCTCAACAACCCGGGGGAACCGAGTGTGGCTACTATGTGTTGAGGTTCATGTTCGATATATTTTCAAGTTGCAAGGAAGCGGGGATCTTGAAAAGGTATTATACATAAATAATAAGGAGCTCAATTTACGGTCGATTTTGGCCTTGTAAGCTCAATTTTTTTAACTTTCCCGCATTTAGCCACATTTTAGGTCATATATACTTATAACAAGTACATATAGAACTATTAGAGTCAAGTAAACTATATTCACATCACTTAAGACCCAAATTGGGTAAATGAATGCCATTAGTAGCCGATTTTGGCCTTTTAAGTTCATTGTACTTATTTTCATACTTTTAGCCACATGTTAGGACATGTATAATTCTAATAACAACATGTATAACCATTAGAGTCAAGTAAATCCATTCACATCCTTTGAAACCCATTCTGGGTAAATGAAGGCCATTTCGGGCCTATTTTGGCCTTTCAAGCTCATTGTACTTATTTTCTTACATTTAGCCACTTGTTAGGACATGTATAGCTCTAATAACAACATATACAACAATTAGAGCCAAGTAAAATCCATTCACATGCTTTGAAACCCATTTTGGGTAAATGAAGGCCATTTCGGGCCTATTTTGGCCTTTCAAGCTCATTGTACTTATTTTATTACATTTAGCCACATGTTAGGACATATATAGTTCTAATAGCAACATATATAACCATTAGAGTCAAGCAAAATCATTTTTCATGCTTGAAACCCAATTTGGGTAAATGAATGCCATGTCGGGACGATTTTGGCCTTTTAAGCTCATTTTGCTTATTTCCTTACATTTAGCCACATGTTAGGACATGTATAGTTCTAATAACAACATATACAACCATTAGAGTCAAGTAAAATCCATTCACATGCTTTGAAACCCATTTTGGGTAAATGAAGACCATTTAGAGCCGATTTTGGCCTTTCAAGCTCATTGTACTTATTTTCTTACATTTAGCCACATGTTAGGACATATATAGTTCTAATAGCAACATATATAACCATTAGAGTCAAGCAAAATCATTTTTCATGCTTCGAAACCCAATTTGGGTAAATGAATGCCATTTCAGGACGATTTTGGTCTTTTAAGCTCATTTTGCTTATTTTCTTATATTTAGCCACATGTTAGGACATGTATAGTTCTAATAACAACATATACAACCATTAGAGTCAAGTAAATTCCATTCACATGCTTTGAAACCCATTTTGGGTAAATGAAGACCATTTCAAGCCGATTTTGGCCTTTCAAGCTCATTGTACTTATTTTCTTACATTTAGCCACATGTTAGGACATATATAGTTCTAATAGCAACATATATAACCATTAGAGTCAAGCAAAATCATTTTTCATGCTTTGAAACCCAATTTGGGTAAATGAATGCCAAGTATGGGACGATTTTGGCCTTTTAAGCTCATTTACTTATTTTCTTACATGTAGCCACATGTTAGGACATGTATAGCTCTAATAACAACATGTATAACCATTGGATTCAAGTAAATTCCACTCATATGCTTTTGAAACCCATTTTGGGTAAATGAATGTCATTTTGGCCCGATTTTGGCCTTCTTAGCTCAACTTTCCTTAATCTCCCACACTTACTCTCATTTTAAGCTCATATATAGTTCTAATAAGTATATATGTAAGTATTAAGGTCAACTAAAGTCCACTCACATGCTTGTGAAACCCATTATAGGTAAATGATTGTCATTTTTTGCCGATTTTTACATTTTAAGCTCGATTTCCTTAATTTCTTACATTATATTATTTCCTCAATCTCTTTAGAGTCAACTAAAGTCATATATGTGTGTTTCCTTATGTTTGTTTTATAAGGTATTCCTCGACGGCAAACCAAGGGATGGTTGTTTCACCACGACCGAGATAGACGAGGTTCGGGATTTGCTAGCACGCTACCTTACCAACTTTTGCATGTGAAGATGATGTCGCGGCTTTGAGTTTTTATGTTCTTATTATGTTACTAGCTACTTATATAGGTCCAAATATTTATTTTTGATTTTAGTACTTATTTCAACTTTATTTGTAGTACATTCTCAAAATATTATATATATATATATATATATATATATATATATATATATATATATATATATATATATATATATATAATATCATTTTGACTTGTATACGACGCGTGCGTGATACTTTTTTCCAATTATAACAGGTTTAAATATAAGCTTCATATAAATATTATATATATATAAATATTATATATATATATATATATATATATATATATATATATATATATATATATATATATATAACAATCTGATCCGGTTTTCCTAAATAACCGGATCAGATTGTGTGCTTTGCATACACCAATTTGGCGCCAAGAACATTTTCTGATCCCGTCTTTTAGGAAAACCGGATCAGAAAAGCATTTACTGATCCGGTTTAGGACCGGATCAGTAAATAGTTGATATCGGCTGCGAGCCCACCTGATGCGGCCCAAAAGCGCAACAGTAAGCTCGGTTTTATCAGATGGGCTTTTTTCCACTAGTGCTTAGAGCGTTTATCTCAGTATCTTTCTCTTCAATAATTTTCTATTGTTCATCAATCCTTTTCATCAGTATTTTATATTCTTTTAAGAGATCTTTATATTCAAGTTCCAACCCAATCTTTTGCTTAGTTAAAATTTTCACTTCTTTTTTCATGATTGAAAAATCATCATTCATTTCTTGACAATCATCAATGATATTTTCAAGCAAAGTAACAAGTTGGTTTTTTGATAGAAGATGTATTGAAGGTTTTAGAGAAAGAAGACTTACCTCACTGTCTTCAGTTTCATCTTGGGAGTTCGAACTTTTCGCCATTAGACACAAGTGAGAGTCGTCCTGGCACTGTACCCTTCTCTGTAATGTCTGTACAACATTCAGACATAATTTTTCTTCATGGCAATGTGCCTCTGACTATTCTTCATCAGAATCATAATCTCCCCAAACGACAACTATCATTGCTCTCTTGAATTCTTTCTTGGATGGCTTGGGCTTGTCATCATCCCATAGGGGACATTCTTTAATCCTGTGATTTAACTCTCCACACATGAAACAACCCGAATTAGTAGCACTTTTCTTAAAGTTAGAGGTATTGCTTTTCCTTTGAAATTTTCATCATTTCTAGGATTGTTGTTTTTGTTCTTTTTAAGAAATTTTTTAAATCTCCTAGTAAGAAAATCAATATCATCATCACTATCACTATTTTCAATTTCCAATTCAGTTCTCAAGGCTATACCTTTACTTTTTGGTTCATTAGTTTTAGAATCTAAGACAAGTTCATGAGTCATTAATGATCCAATAAGTTGTTCTAGTGAAAGTTTAGTCAAATCTTTAGCTTCTTGAATAGCGGTTATTTTTGGGAGCCATCGATTTTTAAACTTCTTAACACCTTTCTCACTAAATCTTCAGAAGTATATGTTTTGCCTAGAGAACGTAATTCATTAGTGATTAGTGTAAATCTAGTGAACATCTCTTTAATAGATTCGTCCTTATTCATAGTAAACAATTCATATTGTTGGACAAGTAAATCTATTATTCTAGATTGTTTTACCTCATTCGTACCTTCGTGGGCCAACTCCAGCGTGTCCCATATTTCTTTTGTTGTAGTACAAGCCGAGATCCTTGAGTAATCATCATGTCCAATTCCATATTGGAGAATACTCATAGCTTTAAAGTTCTTTTCGGCTTTTGCATAGTCGACTGAATTGTAGTCGTCTTCATCTTTGTCGACCATATTTCCTTCAGCATCTTTGATTTGGATAAGGATTGGTCCTTTTCTTATGACTTTCCAGCATTCATAATCCGATCCTTGGATGTATATCCTCATCCTAGCCTTCCACCATCCATAGTCTTTTCCGTTAAAAATCGGGCACTTTGGGTGTCTATCTCGAGAGTCATCTTGCATGTTCATGACTTCTATTCTCTAGGGATGAACCTTTCGAGAATAGCCTGCTCTGATACATATGTTGGAACACAAGGTGACACTCAAGAAAGGGAGGGTTGAATTGAGTGGCTAAAACTAATCGATTTTCGCAAAAACACTCTTATAACACAGTGCCGTGCACTGTGTTATTCACTCGTAAACTCTCCGATTGATGTTTGTTGCTCGAACGAAATTGTATCAAACAATAAAACAATGAAATCAAATAATAAGACACCGGAATTTAATGTGGTTCAATCTCACCTCTGAGATCTACGTCCACACAAACTACTCTTTTATTATTTGAATCGTAAAATACCAAACCCTTGATACAATTCGATTCCCCCACTACTAACTCTAGTAGTGCTCCCCAACACTTAACCCTAAGTATTGCTACTCTCTATAATATATGAATTACAGAAAGAAAGATTCCTCAAAGACGTGCTTCTTATTCAAGCAAATAGAGGATCGTTACAAGCTTTGTTTAGAAACCTTAACCTACTAGAACTCTGTGCCGTACACTGTGTTGTGGGAGTCCGCTTTCAGCTCTCAAAATCTTATTCTCACCAAATCTGAAAACGTGATTTGCTATAATGATTTCTATCCCTTATATAATTCAATCAACTGAATAAGAATCCTTCTCCAAGATGTATTATCTTTTTGAACAATTTTTATTCCTAAAATAAAGGGATATAATTCTTTTCCTATTCAAAATCCAATTTTATCTTTTATAAAAACTGATTTTTCCTTTTCCTTATAAGATAAGGATTCCTCCATATCTTATGCCAACTGTTAATCAGATTTTAAATCAATTTTTATCCAAAAATCTTTATCAAAATCGTTTTCTTTAAAAATCAGTTTTTCTTTTTATAAAACTTTTTACCCGAAAATCTTTACACTAAATATTTTCCTTACAAAACGAATTTTCGAAATTAAAAACTCCCCTTTTTATATTCTTTAAATATAGACACATGAAATTAATATAATTACCTATTTTCTTAACTCTAAGAAAATAGTTAACCATCCTAATTTCATATTTCTAATTTAGCACAAAGTTCCAATACGTTAATGACATTGCATAAACATGACTAAGAACATAACTAGACCTAAGCTTCCATATCTTCAAGTTCTTGATCTTTCATGAACATCCAATCTTGATAGCTTTCTTAGATCACTGTTACATACATACATGTTATAGCATAAAGCGTTTATCATCATCAAAATAACATTGACTTTGAGTCACAACAACATATAAACAAATATTATCATACATATAAACTATTAAATTATGATCTTCATGTGTACTTTTAGAATATCAACTTGTTTTAAGTAACTTTTACTATGTTTGTTTCTCTATAAGATTAATAAGAAACTTGTCTAGGATTCAGGAAGATACAAATGGAGATTAAGATGAGGAATATCTGAAAAGTGCCTAGGAAATCTAGAATAGAGGATAAGAATTGGTTTCACATGCAATTTTGGCCACATTTTTTTTTTGATAAGTAAGTAAGATTTTATTGCTTTCAAAACATATTACACCTAAACATTCCAAAGAGCAAACGAACCAACTAGATTGGACCCTTTAAACTCAAAGGAACGAAAACTAATCCAACAGGATTACAAGCCAGCCATTTAAAGCCAAATATGAACTCTACAGATTACTAAACCAACCCTGATCCTTCCTGCTAATCTTCTGTGGCAATACAGTCCCACTCCTCAGTTTCACCACTTGTCGAATCTGATTGACAGTGTGCTCCACTGTAACACTCCGTCATTTTATAAACATAAAACAAACAAAATAGAACATTTTATTACAGACATGGCGATATCAGAAATATCGTCTGACGGAAATGTCACTCTAATCAAAGGTTAAATTTAAACTAAATAAAAATAAAAACCAATTATACTAATCCAAGATATCCAAAAAGAGCCAAAACAACATCATAATCCCAAAATATAGTAAATATAAAATAAAATAAGATGTCTCAAAAATCCTAAATAGTCTGTCTCTCATTTCCCATAACACGAAATAATCACCTGCAAAATATATATAACAACAACATCCACAATCACTGGGGAGTGACTTACAGCTCTCCCAGCTCAATTAGGATCCATATAAGAGTTATAAAAGTCTTAATAATTAAGTCACATAAAAACATCTCAATAGTAAACTTAAGATAATCAAATAAAACACTTAAATAAAGATAATACAACATGCTTAATATAAATAGAGTAAAGATAACAAAATAAAAAAAATGGATAAATAACATATATATATAGACTCAAGTATCAACAACATAAACTATCAAAGTTTAAAATAATAAAATAATATAATTAGTTTGAGAGAGAGAGAGAGAGCTGAACGCTGGTGGACAACACACTTCCTATGATAATGTCATATCGCAATCTCCAAACAACCTATGGGTTACGTTCCCTACTGCGTGTGTTTAAGAATGGCCATACTCCCAATGCGGTGTAGGATTCCGTCCTCACCGACCTCTCGGACGACAACAAAACCAAGGTATACCTAGGATTCCGTCCTATGGTTTGCATGTTCTTCACCTTGGGATTCCGTCCCTCCGGATATCTTACTCTCAAACAATAAAAATAACACAATATACATTAATCATCAAAATCATATGGATTCCCGTAAGGCCTTACACCAAATCAGCAAAAATCTAGGATCGCAATCTAAGAATTTCACTTCAAAAATACATTCTTCTCAATATAATAATAACTTAAAAATATAATTGAACTCCTTGCAAAATAACACAACAAGGTACAATTACTCATGATAAACATTAACTTACAACGTCAAAACCTTAGTTAATAAACCAACCAACTTAACTAAACAAATAGTATAAGCCCATTACAAAAAATAGTTAACATGAATCAAATAACCAACTTCCACAAACTTGGTCAGAGATACATGCCACTAGTGGTGTCAGAAACAGACCTGACAGCTGGGTTAACCTGATTCTGACATGACTTAAACCTGGTTCGACCTGTGAGGGCCAGTCTCCAGACCTGACCGAAACCTGACCTGGGATTACCAAGACGACCAGGCACCTAACAAGAATATATCCTGACCTGACCAAACAGACCTGCATTCAAACCCGAACCCGACCGTACTCAACCAGATATTACTAAAATTCAATTTTTTTTATATCTACAAAATCATTTAAATATATTGATTTATAAAATTGTTTACATTTAATAATTAATTAAATAAAAAACTAAATTACATTTAATTTAATTTAAGGGTTAAACTTTGAATATCATGTACTTGTTTATATTTTTATCTTCATTTATTTTTGAATTATTTGTGTACATTGCTCTTTTGTTTTGATTTGACAACTATTGATGTATATGTCATACATGCTATAACTCACAAGTCACAACATGTATGTATACACGTAGTATTTTAACAATTTTCTAAAGTATCTAAATTTTTGATGTAATTTTGAATATCATCTATTGATGGCTCGAGACTTCGTTAAGAATTAGTAGGCTTGTTAGCACTCTTTTACAACAATAACGCTGAATTTTTCTTAATGATACGAAATTAGGGGTTATATTTCCAGATTTTTTTTTTTTTTGAAGAAACTGAAACAAAGAATGATATTTGCCTATTTGGTTCCAGTTTCTCATTAAAAATAAAAATCAATCGAGAAACTTAATCATTCAGTTGAACATTATGAAAACTAGATCTAAATATTTAGAGCTATACCTAAAAGTTAAAATATAAAATTCTAAAATGAAAAACAAGATCTTATGTAAACTAGATCTAAAGGATTATGTACATTTATACCAAAATATTCAATGTTTAACCACCTTAATTTTGCCCAAAATATTACAGACTTCCAAATCTAAAATTCAAAACATTACAACAACTTTCAATTGATTTCCATGTTCCAAAAGCTCTGAATTCATCCAGTCATGCACCAACTCAAGTAGATTCCATTGTTTCAATTGATGTAGGATCCGCATATTCCATTGTAGCTTTAACAAAAACAAAAAAATAACATTAGAAAAACAAATTACTGCTATGAGAAAATTCAATTCGAGAGTGAATGAGAAAAAAAATAATAAAAAGAGATGAAGACCACAAGAATTTGAGGAACAGATCTACAAAAGAGAGAGAAATGAGTGAGTGAGAGTAAAACATATTAAACATATTTAAAAAAATCAGATTCGAAACAACTTCACATTCGAAACTCAAACAACTCGAAATTAAAAAAAACAACCAATGTTCATCATCATATTCGAAACTCAAACAAAGAAAATCAGAAATCTTACATAAAACAAAAAAAACAAATATTAAACAACTTCACATGAATCGAAACTCGAAATTTAAAAAAACCAACCAAAGTAAAACAAATATTAAACAACCAGAGGTCAGATTTTTACGCTTTTCGGCGAGATCTTTACGTTTTCTGGCGATATCTTTACGTTTGCCGCGAGATCTTTACGTTTTTCGGCGAGATATAGACGGAACCGGTGAGAACTCAAGAAAAGAAAATGCTTTTCGGCAAGATCTATGTGTTTTCCGGTGAGATAGTGAAGGAATGTGTGAAGAGTGAAGATTCAAAGGCGCCGTTGAGTATGATAACCGAACGAGAGAAATGAGAGAGAGAAATGAGGAGGCTGAGAATCAAAAATTTTAGGGTTAAAGATCGAAAATGACAAAGTGAGAGGGGGGTCAAAAAAGGGAAAAACCATGTAGAACTTAAGGGGTTTTTTATCTGTTTGACTGTTTTCATCCGTTGGATTGAAACATCCAAGGGCTGAGATTGTCTTTTTTATTTTTCCTATCAACTAGAGAGAAGAGAGTTAGAGACTAGTGTAATGAAGGGTTGGATTTTGTTCTTTCTCTAATCAATGGTCTAAAGTCATGATCCATCACATTCTTTTTTGACCAATGTGCATTGAGAGTGACCAAGCACATGGATTGCTAAGTTAATGTCTTAATCAATGGTTGGATTTTGATCTTTCTCAAATCAATAGCATTAATTTTGATACTATTTTGATTTGAGTATTCAAAACTTGTAATTCTAGTATTGATTAGTTTAGTAATTTAGTTAAGTGTAGAAATTTAGTTAAGTATTGATACTATTTAGAAATTGTTATTGTTATTATATCATGTTATTTTATTATTATTATTTCGAATCATAATGCTTACCATAATCGAGTCATTTAAATTTTATATAAATCCAGTAATTGATCGTATACTCGTAGTTAATATATAATACTCATTATTATTATCGTTAGTTATACTATTAGAGCATATTAAGAGTCGATACTCATTAATAATCATTCACGTATTAGCTAGAATGGTCCCAATATTATTATATCGTACTACCATATATAAGCCTACTGATAAAATAGTTTCTTTATAGTCCCGTATATATACAAAGTTAAGAGAAGACCATAAATACTATACTAGTATTAAACTATAGTATAACATAAAAGCAATTAACTTAAATAATCTTATAACTTATAAAGATAAGGGAGTGTTATGGTTGTTAATCTTATACTAGTATTAAACTATATGGTTGTTAACAAGTTACTATTTAGTAACTAGTAAGTACTTGTTAACTATTTTACTTATGGTTGTTACTTATTAACAGTTAACTTATTTTAATAAGTTATGGTTAGCTTTTATAGGGGATATTGATTTGGGGGTATAATTTATTATTATTATTATTATTATTATTATTATTATTATTATTATTATTATTATTATTATTATTATTATTATTGTGCAACATATGAACCCTCGTTATAATCACTTAGGCCTCATATGAACCGTCGTTGTAAACATATGAATGTATGATTGTCATTTGTTATAGTATTATAACATATTAAGAGTCGTTATGCTAATTTATAATCAATATATTATTAGATTGGTTTTACAATTATTTTGATATCAATTTTATATTAAAATGATTCAACATATTAGTATTTATATTGTTATTGTTAGTATTCCTGTTCTTTATTTGTATTACTATTGCTATTGTTAGCCTTGTTACTATTACTGTTATTATTTGTATTTTTACCTATTATCATTGTCGCTTTATGTTTATTAGTATTATTATTCTCATTACCATCATAGCTATTTACAAACTTATATATCAATCATAATGCTTATAATAATAAACATTTATATAAAGTTTGGAATTGATCGTCTACTCGTTTTTATTGTCGTTGGTTATAATATATATAATATTAAAACATATGAAGAGTCGTTCTACTCCTTTACTCATTAGAGTGGTTTTACGCAGTTGATTATTCGAAATAAGAGTTGACTAAGAGAATACACTAAACATCACGGTAATCAATATAGTTTTTTATTGGTTTTTCGTTGTCATCCATATATTTATCTCACACACACACATATATATATATATATATATATATATATATATATATATATATATATATGTCGATCTTAATACTTTTATTAATATGATTCGTTTACAAAATCCATAACAAAATCAAGATGGCCCGATCAGGAGTTACCCGAAGTTGGATTGACGTTCAATAGCGAATGGACCCGATGTTTCACAATGATTGAACTAAGGTCATTACTAATTCAACCCGAGTACATTTGACTTAACTCAACCTTACATGAAACCTAAATACGACTTGCGCAAACCCGACAAAAAAAGCGTCAACGGGCGATCATACCCGGGAATGGATCGACTTGTAAATAGAACGCTCAGACCTGTCCGGCACCCGGGAATCCCATGATTCAAATGTGTTCGACCCAGTTGAACAAAACCTGACCAATCATGACCTGGGGCACTGACAATCTGAATCCTGACCTGTCCGGGTCTGACCTGGTTCGCCGTGGGTATACCCAGAACCTGTTTGAGAACCTGTTTTGACACCCCTACATGCCACAAACAAACCAAAGCAAGTAAAATAAAAACTATAACATATCCTACGAGATGATGTAGCTTGTACAATTCATAAAACAAATGAGTAATGAAACATCTACAAACAATCACTAGATAAATCATGAAACTCTTTACAGCCTAATTAGAAATATAAATCCCATAACATAACTTAAAATAATGTAACTAATAACAACACAAGCAATGAAACTAAAATCAAATATAATAGGCCAAGCAAGTCGGCAAGTGCAGCAACTTGTTATACAAGCAACAATCAAGAAACCATATGCTTTGAGATGTCGAGTATTAGCACCACACACACAATACGCAAGAGCCAAGACATACCAGCAGAGACATTAGTAAATTGTGGCTCATATAAACCTTCCAACTAGAACACAACATTTACAAGTTATCAGATAATCATATAATTCACGAAATTCATGTAAACAATCATAAAATTATACAATTATTCCCACCCAAATCCTATCAATTATTAAGCCAACCTAACTATTAATACTAATATAATCCTTATATGAATACTAATCGATCTAGGGTCGCCGTTAATTTTTTTTTTGGTGCGAATGAGCCACAAGGGCGGGGATGAGAATCGATCCCAGGATCACCTGGAACCGGGAGGAAGCTCTAATCGATCTAGGGTCGCCGTTAGTTACCTTTGAAGACCTCCAATTACTTGCATTTCCATTATGTACTGTTCTGATCTGACCACGATTCCCGACGATCTGAAACTCGGATGCCAAATCGCTCCGGTCAAAGGAACGTTCCATACGTCCTCAACGTGCTTTCCAAATTTCAGGACGATCCAACGGTTAAATCTCCTTATATAGTCATTTTTGTTAAGGTGTGGCAGGAAAAATTGGGATGAACTTTCCTCTCCCTTTCTCTCTTCAAATGGTTGAATAGAATATAAAGTTGGACTGATTTTTCTAATTAGTTTTCCAGCAGCAAATAGGTTATAAAAGGAGGCTAAAAGAGCTAGAATAATGGGACTTAAATTTGGAATTAAAGTGGGGGTTACAAGGTGTTCAAAAACCTCTCCATTGCTTCCGATATTATGCATTTGTGGACAGCTTTTAGGAGTTCAAAACTTCACATTAAAAAGTCGTGCGTACGGTCCAAACGCGTTCAAATCGATTAAAATAAAAATACTAGCTCAAACGCATATTTCTAAATACTAGAAAATCTATAATTTCTAATCAAATAAATAATATAAATATAACATTTTAAAAGTTGAAAAACAAATAATGCATACGATAAAAATATTTTTAAGTAGTAAAACATTCTAATTTTAACGGAAAATAATAATGAAGGGTGAAATAACACGAAAATTTAGGAGAGAAATTTCGGGGTGTTACATCCACACTTGGTATACAAGCATTCCAGTAGCTACTATTCCTAGCTTTGCCACATAAAATAAATGAGAGCTGCAATGCCAACATACATCACTTGAATCCTGTACCCATCTAATAAGTGTCCAAATTGTCTTCCTAGTAGTTGTAATCCCCAACCAATTCCTGATTGCCAATAAACATTTTTCACTGAACTGACAATTAAAGAATAATTGTATGTGATTCTCAGCTGCACTATTGCAGATTAAACACAAATCAGAGCTGCTGATTTCTATTTGAGCCATATTGGCTGTTGTCTGCAGTTTGGATTGTGCTACCATCCAACTGATGAAACGATGTTTAGGAACATTCAATCTGTTCCAATCCATCACATCCCAAGTAACTCTCTCTTTAACACCTTTAAGTTTATCATATACCTCCTGAATAGAGTATTTGGCCATTGTAGATAATTCAGTGTAACACCCCAGAATTTCAAAGCGGAAAAAGAAAGAAATAATAATAGTATTATAGGACGATGGCGGAAACATCGTCTTCTGGGAATGCCACTTCTAATACAAAGGTATTTAAATAACTATGTTAAGAGACCAAATTAAATAAATAATATTAATAAATAACTAATTCAGAGTATTCCAAATGAGAAAAAGTCTAACTAGCAGTCTAGGCCTAAAACAACTATCATTTCATTCTCGCATCTCAACCCGAGCCCAAAACCAAAGAAGATTCCCATCAACAAAACCTGCAAAATATACAACAAACATCCACAATCAGTGGGGAGTAACTAGCAGTTCTCCCAGAACAAAAGAAATCAAAGTACGATTCAGACATAGATTAGTAAGAAAGGAAAGAATAAAGTCAAGTCAACTACAATATGCATCCACTTCCATATAACTCACAAATAACGCAAATGAATAATAAAAAGTAAGTGAATTGGATAAAAATAAATAAATCATCTCAAGAGTACTTTTATAAAAATAAAAGTATAGGTAAAACAAGTGATTGAGTCAGAAACCGAACGCCAGTGAATCGCAATTCACTTCCTAAGGTTTGTCAGATCGCAATCTCCATGTCAGTATATGGGCTTACGTTCCCCACTGCCTGTGTCTAAGAATGGCCAAACTCCCGATGCAGAGTAGAACACGCAGAACTCCCTGACCTCTCGGACGACAACAATTAACCCAGGTGTACCCCTAGTTCGCAAACCAGGTGGTTGGCATGTTCTTCACCGGGGACTACATCTATCCCACCGGATGTTCTTATCTCAAAAATAAAAATCATAATTCATAAATATCATCAAAGTATCATTCAGCTCAAAAATATTCGTCAAGGGATGCCACCCGGCCTTATACCCATAACTCATCAAAAGTAATTCTTCAAAAATCCTCAAAGTAGTAACTTACAAACTTACAACAAATATCTCCAACCACAATACTTTGAACATCACTAAGCATCAACAATGATAATGAAATAGTTTTTACAACACTAATTATATCAATCAGAAATGCATCACCAATTAACTCCAAGGCTTATTAAATAAATGAATAGTACACAATTAATCATTTTCACATAAATCAAACATAAACATAATGATACCAATAATACTTACGGCAACCTACTAAACACCAGCATCCAAGAACATAAAAGATCACAAATTATTTCTGATTAACAAGCTCTAAAATAATTAAAAAGAATATCCTCAAATTCACAACAAAAACACGATAACAATTATTAAACTAATAAGTACGATTAGTAAAATAACACAAAAATTATCATACGACCCTAATGGCTCTAATGACATGGTAAAATTTTTATTTATAATTTCTGGACTCTAAAAGTATTTTTAAACATTAATTTACAGAATACTCAATAAAGCCAATATAATAATTTAAAATAGAAATCAACGCCCAAAAATTACCAAAAATTCACATAACATGCATAAACTCACAATAATACATAATATGCAAAGAAATGAATTTTTCGGCCTCCAGAAATAATTTTCACGATTATATACTGACATACACGAAAATATAAAAACAGATAAACCAATTAAATAAACTTGTAAACAGTAGACAAAAATTATTCCAAGGCATGAAATACATATAAAACATATAACATGCTTCACTAAAAATAATTTCAGCAATCATAACATTCGTTCACTATTTATTTTGCAAATAAGCCTTAAACGCATAAATTACCAAATAAATCAAATAAATAGTAAGAATCAAACGAAAATTATTTTTCTGCACATAATATTCACACAGCATACATCAAGAACATTCACGTATAATTTCATCAATAATTTCATAAAAAAAGTATTTTAAACAATTTCCTTGCGTAATAATCTAATACCGAAAAATGCTCTAATCTCTATCGTTCTAAGATAACTACTAGTTACCTGGAACGTCGGGAGGAGAGCTGAGTCTAAAGAGATAGTTAAGAGTTACGCATATAATCCAATTCCTCTTCTAACCCCAAAGCACAACGAACGATAATTGTAGCAACAGTCACTAGGCGTTTTCTTCTTGCACGTTGAAAACTCTTATTTCGCACTGCTCTGTTCCGACCATGATTCCCGATGACTGAAATATCGGATTCACAATCGCTCCGGTCAAAGTGAATATCAAGATGGTATAAACGTGTTATACAAAATTAAGAATGATCCAACGGTTAGATCTCCGGATATGGTTAATTTCGTGAAGGTGTGACAGGGAACAATAACCGGATGACTCGTCTGATTGAAACGAAAACTGCTGTCGCGTCTCTCCCTTTCTTCAAAAACAAATTATACCATGAGCAAGATCTTTTCGAGTAGATGGATTTTGACTACTCACACGTTCAATTCGGATAAGAAACGAAGGAGATATGATGCAAACAAAATAGGTGTGCAAAAATGGACGAAAATCCGAGAAGAGAGAAGAACTCTTTCTCTTCCTCTCCAAGGGTTGGGCGAAAATGGGGGTTAGAATGCAGCAAAAACCTGATTAATAACCTTATTAAGCAATGGATGAAAGGGTGATTATAAAGGTGGGTTAATGGGGAATTAAATAGGGGGTTACAAGAGATCCAAAGGTTAACTTAATGAGCACCAAAACTCTTCATCCTTCACACCATAATTGCTGATTTTCGGCCTGCACGACACGCTACATGCGATGCAACATTTCATCACCCAAGTCGGTCCAACAACGTTACAAAAACTCTACGCGACAAAACTGCATCCTAAACGCCTAAATAAATAACGAAACTAATATAAACTTTAAAATAAATAACTACAACTTAAAATAAATATAAATAAATATAGGAAAATTGGACTGGAATAATCCCACCTTTGGGCGTTCTTCCAATAATAATCCCACCTTTGGATTATTCTGGAATAATCCCACCTTTGCTTAATAAATCGACTTTTTGGTCCCAAAAACTTGTAACTTGTTAAACCGGTAAACCAAGTTACTTTTTCCTCCTAGGACCCCACCCCAGCCACCGTACCACACACCAGACACCCCTCCCCCTCCCCTCCACCCCTGCCCCCCCCCCCCCCCTCCACCGTCAGTCCGTCACTCGCCGTAGTGGAAGACGAAGGAAGAAACAGGGGGGAGGGGGTTGCGGGTCTGAAAGGGAGGGGGAGGGGGCTGCGGGTCCGACGAGGGAGGGGGGGAGGGGTTGCGCGTTTGACAAGGGAGGGGGAGGGGGTTGCGGGTTTGACGAGGGGAGGGGGGAGGGGGTTCTTTGGGGGCTGCGACGGGGGAGAGGGGGAGGGGAGGGGGGTGGGAGTTGCGACAGGGGGAGGAGAGGTGGTGGGGCCGCAACGGGGGAGGGGGAGGGGGAGGGGGGGGGGTGGGGGCAAGCAGGGAACTGGGTTGGGGCAGCGGGGATTTGGGGTGGGGGTGGGGGTGATGGTGGGGGGTGGCGGTGGGGTGGGGCAATAGGGAAAAGGGGCTGGTAACTTGTTGTTACCGGTCACTTTGCTCTTGGGACCAAAAAGTCGATTTAGTAAGCAAAGGTGGGATTATTCCAGAATAATCCAAAGGTGGATTATTATTGAAAAATCGGCCAAAGGTGGGATTATTCCAGTCCATTTTCCCATAAATATATCACAACATATACAAATATATACACATTTTCATATCACTTTCCAAAATAATTTAAATAATAAATAATTTATTTTTATGAAAAAAGAAATCATTTTAATATAAACAAACACCAAAAATAAAGGGTGAAAATTACGGGGTGTTACATTCAGTTTCAGAATAGAAATTTTTCAACTCTTCTTTAACATGACAGGTCCATTTCCAATACCAGCTTGCTCCGATTGTAGGAACATAGCTCCACCAATTCCCCCCTTTCACATACACAGAGTTAATCCATTTTATCCAAACATTATCTTGATTGGATGAGATGGCCCATACATACTTTCCCAGGCAAGCTACATTCCAGGTTCTAACATCTCTAAAACCAATCCCTCCACATTTCTTACTCCAACACAATGAATCCCAAGCTATAGCTCCTAGTTTATTGGAGTAAGCATCACCAGACCATAAGAAAGCCCTGTAGATTTGTGAAACTTCATAAAGCACACTTTTAGGCAAAATGAAAACTTGTGCCCAGTACCTATGCAAACTCAACAGTACTGAGTTGATAAGTTGTGCTCTAGCTGAGTAGGACAAGTTCCTTGAGCTCCAAACTCTGATCCTTGATGTCATCTTCTCCACAATTACTTCACACCACTAGTGGAAAAAACCTCATCTGTCACTTAGTAACAGATGCGGTTTTTACAAAACCGCATCAGAAAATCAATTAAAAAAATGGGAAGGAAAGCTGGGAAGAAAATCTAATGCGGTCCTCTTGTGGACCGCATCAGATTAAAAAACTGATGCGGTTTTCTTAAAATCTGATGCAGTTCCTAGGACCGCATCAGATTTCTTTTATTTAAAAAAAAAAAAAAAAAAACGAAACCCAGTCTGATGCGTGGTCCACTCCGCTCCTTTCCCCTTATAAACCCAACCCAGTCCGCTTCTTACCCTTATAACCCAGCCCAGTCAGCTCCTTAACCCTCTCCTATCCAAATCCTAAAAACCTCTCTTATAACCCTCTCCCCTCTCTCTCATAACGGTGCCTCTTCCCCCTCTCCTCTCACAGCCCAGTCATCAACACCGTCGTTCTTCATCAACACCGTCGTTCTTCATCAACTCCCATAAAAAA
This sequence comes from Beta lomatogona, assembly GCA_947646795.1. Lineage (NCBI taxonomy): Eukaryota > Viridiplantae > Streptophyta > Magnoliopsida > Caryophyllales > Amaranthaceae > Beta > Beta lomatogona. Next base: position 82,367 of record CANSNZ010001315.1, read on the forward strand.
TTCGTCATTTTCATCATCAACAACCAGATCTCGTCTCTCCTCTCATCACTCATCAAAAACTCGTCATCGAAAATTCGTCTCTCCGTCGCTCGTCGCTCGTCGCTGTCATCAACTTCGTCGCTCGTCGCTGTCATCAACTCCGTCGCTCGTCGCTCCTCTCATGCTTTTTCGTGTTTCGTTTTTTTCCAGATCTGGGTTTATATTTTTCGTTTTTAATTTTCAATTTCGTTCCACTCTCTTACTTTCATTGTTATTTTGTGTTTTTTTTCTAGATATGGGTTTTACTTTATGTTTATTTCTTAATTTTCGTATTTTGTTCGATTTTTTTGGTTATATTTTTGTATAAGTTTTCAGTTTTTATTTGGTTATATTCATCTGAATTTTTTATTTTGTATAATATTTGTATAATTAAATTCATTTTTAGTTTGTATAATATTTGTATAATTAAATTCATTTTTAGTTTGTATAATATTTGTATAATTGAATTCATTTTTAGTTTGTATAATATTTGTTATTAGATCTGAAATTTTTTGAAGTTTCGTTGCTTAGACCTGTATAATTGTTTGGTTGTCTTTTGTTCTTTACTCGGTCCTGCTTTGTTGCTGCAGATCTGCAGTGCAAAGCAGGTTTTTTTAAAAAATTCCATGACCCCAAAATCTGATGCGGTCTTGCAAAACCGCATCAGTTAGTGAGAAACTGATGCGGTTTTTGGACCGGATCAGTTTGTCGTACGTAACTGCTGCGAGCTCATCTGATGCGGACCAAAACCGCATCAGTAAGCCCGGTTTTGACCGCATCATATGGGCTTTTTTCCACTAGTGCACTGAGCTTTTGTTATCCTCTTGGTACAAATAGGGACACCAAGATACTTGAATGGGAGATTACTTCTCATAAAGTCAGAAACATTCATAATTCTCTCTATATCACCTTCATTCATGCCACAGGTGTAAAATGCAGATTTTTGCACATTTGCTTTCAAGCCTGATGTGGTAGAGAATAGCTTAAAAGCACTCAGTAGCAAATACAATGATGAAAATTCTCCCTTGCTACACATTATTAAATCGTCAGCAAAACACATGTGTGTTAATTTCATCTCTCTACATCTAGGATGAAATTGAAAATCTGCCATCTCACTCATTTATAGAAGTATTCTTGACAAATACTCCATACACACAACAAATAAGAGGGGAGACATTGGATCTCCTTGTCTAAACCCTCTTGTAGACTTGAAATATCCCTCCATATGACCATTAATCATCAAAGAGTACATTGGAGTGGTTACACAATTCATAACTAACCTAACAAAATTACTAGGAAAGCCTAATTGTGTTAACAACTCCTGCAAAAACTCCCAATTGATCGTATCATATGCTTTTTGAATGTCAATTTTTAACATACAACTAGGACTCACTTTTTTCCTATTGTAATGTTTCACCATATCTTGAATGACCATTATATTGTGCACAATAAAACTCCCATGAACAAACCCTCCTTGATTCTCAATGATAAAATCAGGCAAGACTTGTCTCATTCTCCCACATAATACTTTTGTGACACACTTATATGAAGTATTACAGCATGATATTGGCCTATATTCACTAACATTTTGAGGACATCTAGTCTTAAGAATTAGAGTTATTGTGGTATTGTTTTAACTCTTTTAACATCTGATCACTTTGTAAAACATCTAAGAATGCTGCAATTACCTCATCACCTGTGATGTCCCAGCTGTCTCTATAGAAAAAAGCATCAAATCCATCAGGCCCTGGGCTTTTATTGCCAGGAATGGAAAATAGTGCTCTTTTCACCTCCTCTGCTATGAATGGGGCCTCCAGGATTGCCTTGTGATCTTCTGTAAGCAGTGGGCCTGCTTGTACAAACTCAGGCATCACACGAGATCTGTGTTGCTCAAGACTACCCAACAACTTCTTATAATATGCCACAAAAGCTTCAGTTACTGCTGTACTATCTTCATGCCAAGTACCTTGTTCATCAAATATAGTGTGTATTTGATTTTGAGCTCTTCTAGCCTTTATCCTTTAATGGAATAATCTAGTGTTTTCATCACCATCCTTGATCCATTCCATCTTAGCTTTTTTCCCCAAAAATTCCAGATTTCCAGGTATGCCTTATGTTTCTCTTTATATTCTTGTATTGCTTGCAATTCATCATCTCGCTACACCGTGTGTCACCCATCTGCGGCATGATTTTGGATGCATCTTTTCTTGTATTTCAATCATTCTTCCGGAAGCTTTCAATTCAACAGACTTGTAAATCATTAAAACCTTGCTTATTTAATTCCTTCAAAGCTACTTTCACTCTCTTCAACTTCGCAGAACTGTGTACATTCTTGTCCCTTGAATCTCCCCGATTCCAAGCTTCCCCGATAATTTCTTGATATTGTGTAGAACTCCTCCACATAGTAAAGTACCCGAAAGGCCTCCTACCATGCCTTTCATTTTGATGAGTTGTGATAAGTGCAGGAGAGTGATCAAACTCTCATTCACTTTGGAAACATACTTCTGTAGTATCATATACCTCTTGCCATATTGTGTTTGCAAGAACCCTGTCTAGCTTAGAGAAAACCCTGGCCATGCCATGTTGTTTGTTATTCCAGGTAAAAATATTACATGTGGATTTAATGTCTTCAACATCACAATCCCTCATACAATCCCTTATATCCACCATTTCCCCATTCCTCACTAAAGAACCAATTCTCTCATCTACATTCATAACACTATTGAAGTCTCCACATAACAACCATGGTTCTAAAGTTTTCAAGCTTCTCAAATCATTCCATAATTCTATCCTTCTATTCCTTTCATTAAACGCATACACAAAGGTGCAATAAAAACCAGGTAAGCCACTTTTTGGCTGAATGTAACAATGAATCAGTTGACTTGTCCCTCTAATAATATTCACATCAAAGCTCCCTGGCTGCCGGGCAAGTATCACTCTACCACCATCATGATAACCAACATTTGAGGTAAAACACCAACCTCTGAACACCCTTTGATAAAGACTACCAATATTAGTAGCCTTTATTTCTAGTTCCAAGAGACTAACAATACCTATGGAAAATCTGTGAATAAAATTCTTCACATCTTTCTGTTTTTGTATATTGTTAATCCCTCGGACATACCAACATAGTATTTTATCCATTAATTAAGGGAGGGTCCCCCCCTACCCTGACTAGCACCAGACCTCACTTCAGTATCCTTCCTTGACCCAGCATCCTGATTACCTCCTGTGTCAACCTGATTACCCCCTACATCATCTTGCAATAACATAAATGAATTCCCTGTATGTATAGGGTTCACATTAGATACTCTTACCCTGATTGGTTTTAATGCTTTCTGAAAACCATCTGGGTCTACTGTTGTGTTCACTTCTTTCTGCATATGTGGCTCTTTTGTGGTTATGGCATTAGTAGTACTTTTAGCAACCCATACCTGCTTCACCCTTTTCCTACACTCCTTAGTGTCATTCCCCATAATCTTGCACACACTACACCTACTGGGTTTCCACTCATACACAACTGGCACCTCAATTCTTTCCTCATATTCATTAATGAAGTGAATATGATTTGGGAAATCCTGCTCAATTCTCATTTCAACAAGGATTCATGCATATTGAATCTTATAACGATTCCTTGTTGCTTCATCCCTCTTAATAGGATCCCCTATTTGAGCTATAATTCTATGCAAAGTCTTTTTACCCCAATACTTAATGCCAAGCTTCAGCTGAACCCAAATTGGCAATGTTTTGATGTCCTCTCTCTCAAAATCCATATATGGCTTCCAAGGTTTCAGCACCATAGGTTTTTTATCAAAAATCTAATGTCCCTCAAGAACATTATCTCTTGAATCCATGGCCTTAAAACGAACTAGAAATATACCCTTCTGAACAACCGCAATCTTATCAATACTATAACTCTTCCAAACTCTGCGAAAAAACTCTCCATTTCTTGAATCGGAGGATTAGAACCCACCACATAACAAATTAATGATGAGTTCCAGAAATTAACCTCCTCTTCAATATCCTCAAAAGAAATTTTCACCTCTTCACTATTCACTGTTTCATTCAATTCTGTTTGAATTTTTGAAGTATTCACATTATTATTCACAATTCTATCACCAGTATTATCTCCAGTATCAACATTATCATCATTCACATCTATTTCATCATTCAATTCCTGAAGGATTGGAACAGGGGACGTACCTTCAGTTCGACGAACTGACTGATTATGAGAATCACTTCGATGAATCGACTGCAACCATTCATTGAAGTTATATCTAACCTCCGATCGCTGTTTCAGTTGTTGAAGAGATGATTTCGGTGTGTGAACCTCACCAATTCCCAATCTAAAATCAATCGCCTCCACTCCTAGAATCTCATCCATTGAACGAGTTCTTAAGGCTTGAGAATCTGACAATGGACCCTTCTCCTTCTCCTTCTGTTTTCCAGCATTTCCTCCTTGAGATTTCCCCTTCACTTTTCTGGCCATGGCGACGGTGCAAGATACGCTATCATGCACCGAGAGAGAAACTTAGAGAAAAAGTCTCTAGGAGTTTTTTCGAGCGGCCACATTTTTTTTACTAATATATTTGTTCGGTTCTTTTCAATTAAGATTTCAATATATCAACTTTGCATAATATTTATATATTATGTAACAAAAGATAATAACGGTCGAAAGTGTGTTCTTGGAAATCGTGAATAAGGATGGAAAATGATAAAACTTTAGTGGAGGAAGAGACTTTTCCTCAATAAAAGAAGACGCCTTTCACGAAAATTTTGCCACATGGATCCTCCACTCAATCAATAACATGTAAATAGTTATTAGGCACGGGCTATTCTCCGAGTAAGGAAAATTTTCATTTATTAATATTATACTTTAAAATGATAACACTAAATACCACTTGGTCTAGTGGTTAAGACTTTAGTATATAAACTTGAAGTCACGGGATCAAAGCCTATACTTTGCAATTTTTAATTATGTTATTGTATGTGGATTACATGGAGTAAAACACATTTAGGCAGAGCGCCACGTGATATCGTTCCTTATTTAGGAATGTATTTAATATATTAGTGTAGATAGATGTTCATACATGGCATATATATCGAATACTATATTATGTTCATCTAACCTTCAAAAGAAAATAGTGAGCTCTTACTTAATCCTTAAATCCTTGAGCTAATTCCTTACATAGTAGTGTCTTATCCACTATTCACATTTGTAAAATGATAATTGATGTAAACAATGTCCATAAGTACTTTAAATCTACATAAAAAGTTAAATAAAATATTGAGACCATAATCTTGACGATATTATTCATGTAACTTAGTTTGGCTCTTTTGTCAAAAAAAAAAGAAAAAAACTTAGTTTGGCTCTCTAACCTCTTTCTAAACCTCTATGTAGGCATTAATATTGCCCTTATTATATTTATATTCTATATTAACAAATATTACCCCACCTAATTCGTTTCCTAAAGATCCCCCCACTTTGACATTTTTCACTATTCACAAAGTTCACTTTTACCATCATTTGTGATTTATATGTAAGGAAAAATATAGTCATGTGAGATCTTGTTAGATTCGTTACTTCCTCTGTGTCAAAATACTTGATACACTTCTCTAGGCACGCTTACCAATGCATAACTTTAACTATTAATATCTCTAATTCCTTACATGTAAAAATTATAAAAAGTTGTATTCTGAAAGTATATGTCAAAACGAATCCAACAAGATCCCACATGACTATATATTTCCTTACGTAAAGATCACAAAACACGGTCAAATGAGAGTGTGTGAATAGTGCAAATTTCAAAATGTGTCATATATTTTGAACGAATGAAGTATTTTATAAATATCTATTTTTTATAACTTTTACAACAAATACATAATTAGAGTACATGTTTGAAAAATATAAGTGGGAGGATCTTTAGGAAACGGAAAAAAGGTGCACAAATCCTAGTTAGATTTCTTTTAAGTAAACATGGTATTCCCTCCGTTCTCTTTTGTTCTTCTTGTATTCCTCATTGGGAAATTTCATATTGTTCTTCCTGTTTTGGATCTTTCCATATAACGCCTAGATTTTGGACATAAATAACCTCATACTCCCTCCGTTCCTTTTTAATCTACACACTTTCCTTTTTGGTCTGTTTCTTTTTAATCTACATACTGTTGCTTTTTCTATTTTTGGTAACATGTCACATCTACTTTATCATCTTTTTCCACTCATGTCATCCACTTTTTGATATTTTAACCCATCATTTAGTTTCTCTCTCTCACTTTTCAATTTTTCTCTCCACCTTTTCAGTTTCTATCTCATACTTTTGCACTTTCTCCTTGGTTTTCCCCCAAAGTGAAGTGAGTAAATTAAAATGAAACGGAGGGAGTACAAAATTTATAATTCCAGCTTTGTCCTTGTTTATAGCTGATTGGGACCCTTATATTTAATGTTTTCATTTGTTCACTCTCTCTCATCATAACTCAAAACATTAAAAACTCCATCTCTTTCCACATATCACTCTATCTCTCTCCATTTTTTTTTCTGAAAGCCCTCGTTCTCTCCTCCATTTCATCAAACTTTTAACCCGTCTATCATCTCCTCCCGATCGTGCTCCTCAGTCCTCCCTACTCTGCACCGCTGCCTCGCCACACCTCGCATCCCCACTCACCGCCTGCACAGCCCCCCACCTTTCTTTTTCTCTCGTTCGCTACACTCCTCGTCTTTCCCATTTTTTCTTTTCTTGCTGCACCTATGAATAAAGTTAAAACACAGTAAGTCTAATTTTGAAATCGTGAAGGATATGAGCCATATTTTTCCAGAAATCGTAGGTTGAATGAAATAGTTATAGTCTTATGGCAAGATGAAACCTTCAAAATAAAAATCTGAGGATTTTTATCAGTTCAATGAATTTTGCTGACTGAAACCAAGTAAAACTAAATTTTGGCAACTGAAATTAACAATGAGAGACAAGGAGGATTTTTTATTTACTTTTTGGTTGAAGAATAATAAACAAAGGAGGAAGAAGAATGTTCACCAGCTTTATAGAAAGCAGAGGAAGGAGAGAGATGTGGTTTTCAAGGCTTTTATTGTTTTCTCTCTCTTCAATGGTGGAATCTGGTTATTTTATTGTTTTCTCTCTCTTTTAAAGTCTAGAATCTAAGCATACAAGCATACATTAAATATTGCATTGGTTCCTCCCCTAACTCCAAATAGGAAGAATAAAAGAGAACGAAGGGAGTATATATTATGCTTGTGTAGAATGGTTTTATGGCCTATTCTCTTTTTAAGGTCTATTATCCTAGATGGTTCTCTTGTGAGAAAATGTGCCCCACTAGGTTACATATTGCGTGTTGTTTCATAGTTTGGAAATTCAAAATCTCATCTTATTTATCAAAATAATAATAAAATAAGAAGAAAACATAACTACTCATTAAATTCGATAATATTCACCTTCCAATCTTTATCTACGAAATAGAACAACATTATTACAACTTACAAAGGTAAATTCACAATAATAGAACATTGTTACAAGAATAATTCCACCAAATGACAAATATACATTATCAATACTAAGCCTGAAAGTTGGAGCATGGTTGAAATAGACTTACCTAATTAATAATCCTCCATTATAGCATGATCATTAATTTCATTACCAATACACATGAATAATAAAATCAAAAAACGCACCATTCATCATGACTATCAACTGCCCGTTCCAACCAATTTACACACATGTATATATATATTATATATAACAATAACATGCAATAACCTAAGATGTCATTTGCACCACTCACTATATATAATTGTTTAATATTGTGTCTAATAAGTAATGAGCTAATACCAAGGATGTCTTGGCTTAGTGGTTAAGATTGAGGTTCTGTGAACAATAAGTCACACGTTCGAATCCTCCTTCCCATTCTTTGTACTTTGTACTGCCTTCGTAGCTCATATGGATAAAAAAAAATTAAGTAATGAGCTAATGACCACGTTATACATGTAAGAAGTTAAATAAAGACTCAAACAAAAAAGCAAAGAAGAAGAATCATCATATTTAGGCAAGTAGACATACACAATAGTAGTAAATAGTGGGGGACATAAGATACAGATGCCACAGCACCTGAAAGGCTGAGAGGGATCATGTGTATAGATGGTAGTGTGTGACTCCCTCATGTCGTCTATTCTGAATCACGTACAAGAGATTAGAGTATTTGACCAATTACCAACTATTTTTCTTCCATCATCATTGTACAACAAATGTATGGTTGATTTGTTGTACTCCTTGTTTTTAACTCTTTTTTCTCCCTCTCTCTTCTCTTTTTGAGCCGAAAGCATGTCAGTCAAGTCATAGCTAGTAGTATCATGAGAGATATATGCATCATAAATTTCGGGTGCACGGGTGGTTTTTGATCAGACGATCGATATGGAAAACTGTTGCTTCCCCTTAATACAGTGAACAAAACCTCTTTTAGAGGATTCCCCTAGTCTACATGAATGTATATGATGTATATGTTCGTATTATACAACTTATTTTGGGGTAATAAGACGAAATTAATACTAGGAACCCCTCATTTCGACGAAAATACATAGCGAGTCTGATATAAGGCCGAATGGTATGAGTTGATGACCAACATTAGTAATTTAATCTGCAATAACATATCTAGCTAGTTTCAAATAACAAAAGCGGGTCATTTTGCGTTAGATAAATTTATATGATTAGAGATATTAATAGGTTATATTGTAGGAGCACCAACTATATCTATGTTTTGCATGCTAGTTCTACACACCCATGTCAATAATTGGTGTAATGGAAATACCCTGGCCTACAAAGTTGGTGTTGTTCAATGCACCGAATGTATAGTAATTTATGTTATTATATTCAATTACTTGAGCATTATATTAAGTAAGAAAAAAGTTGCTATGTTTTGAGATAATAGGTAATTTTTATTTATTGATAAGTATAAGGGAAAAAAAGTAGATATACTAAGCTAATAAGGATAGTGGTTAATTCTATATTAAGGAGACAGAATAAGTATAAGTGATTCTAGTTTCCAAAAAAAAAAAAAGTATAATTGATTCTAGTTGCTGTTTCGACCAACAAATAAGTAATTGAAATATTTTGAAACACTGTAAGATTGAAATATTTTGGATGGATCAAGTTACCATCTACTTTTTTCTTTAAAATCAAGTCTACCAAGTCGCACCCACTCATCTACTCTTATTCTCAAATTTCAACTTTATCATTTTCCTTCGAAGTTGTGTATTTAAAACAAATGTTGCACATAATTTGAGTTGGATAGTGTACGGCTCCATTCTGTTCAACTCATTTAAACTTATTTCAGAAAAAATAAGTTCAGATGAGATAAATTCAGACAAAATAAGATAAAATAAGATAAAATAAGACAAGATAAAATAAATTCAAATAAGATAAAATAATTTCTGATAAATTAAAATAAGTTGAATTAAACATACCCTACAACTTTAACTTAGTCATAAATTTACAGGCATTGCTTGAATGGTTGCTGATTATATTTTACTGATTCTTGTTCTTTAGTTCTGAATTCATCGTCACCATTTCTTTTTTTGTTGTTCTAATTGTTCGAATTCTCTCCTATAAAAAAATTAATTTTAGTCTCATACAATATACATTTTATCTATATATGTTTTACTTAATTTAATTAAAAAAAATTAATATTATACTACATACACTGATTCATGAAATCTCCCAGATCAATAAACCAATTCTCCTTAAAAATGTGTAATATTATTAGTTTTTCATTATCATTTGGGGGGGGGGGGGACCGCTTCAAAGTCTCCAACTATGCAAATAATGCACTGTGGAAATTTTGAGATGTATTTGAATTTTCACCAGCAAAATCACCGACATATCAATGAATTGTCGTTGATAGATCAAAATGGACACTCAATTTTCGACCAAAGAGAAGTTGCATATTGTTATAATTTTTCTTTTGTGAGGGGATTTGCATTTTGTAATTTAGAGTACGTGGTTACTCACTTACTTGTATACTAATTTTATATGCGCGTGATGCGTGAAAAGATATAAAAATTTTCATATATAACAAAAGATAGAGAATACGATGATCTTAATTTTTTTTGTTTAATTAAAGCAAATAGCTAGCTTTCTTGTTTTTTTCTTTTTCTATTTTTTGGTGTCCATCAGTGTGTTGTCTTATCTAATAGAGAATTGATAAGTACGTGGTTATTTCTTTTTTTTTACGTTTTTTATTTTAATTATTTCTTTTATAAAAAGTAATATAGAAAATTTTAAAACTGAAAGCAAACATTATTTAATATATAAGGGTAAACCGACTGAAGGGTCCAAGTAGCTGAAATTAGAGTATAACTTACAACCAAGATTATTTTTGTATACTACTTTATACTAAATAAATAAGCTATATATCAAAAGATAAGCTGATAAGGACATGAAAATTTATTTTCTAAGCATAAAGAGTTATAGTCAAACAACTTTATCCTAAACTAACTAATTACATTTTGAATAGTTTGTTCGGGAAAACTTTTTAAAAGGTAGTTAGAATTACTCGTTCATATCTTAAATAAGAGCCTTACTCAACAAGTATAAAAGTAACAAGCTATTTAATTTTGCTAAGTATACAAGTTTTATAAAAAAAAAGGTCATGAAATCAAGATTACTGAAAACCTTAAGTTTCACCCTTTTTTGATACATAATGTTTTTAAGTAAACAAAATTTTCACCTTTTATCTATATAGTACTCATTGTCGGTGTAAATTTGTATTATACATGTGACAATGTATGAACTACGACACTTGTGTAAGAGCATTATGCAAAATTGCAAATGGTACACTTAACAAAAGTACATCCTTGTGCACACTTAGAGATTAGCCAAATACGTCATACATGATTACATGTGTAGATAAATGCTCCATTCATCTCTACAATGCAATTATCATATACAAAAAATCATAGAATTAAGAAATTTGAAGAATAATTAGCAAGGACAATTAAATTGGAAGATTATAGCTAATATTAAATTTACTATTTTATCGGATGTCTCTAAATTAAGAGAGCATGTACATAATTAATCTTGTCATTAATCAAAAACTATATTAACACCCACAAGTAAAAAATGATTGTCACCTTGCACATACACACAAACACACTAATTTGCTTTAATAAAAAATAAAAGTACTCAAAAAAGCATACATGAAAACAATGACCAATGACTTGCTTATGCGTCACTCTATTTCCGTAATTATTGATGAAATTGGTTTGACCTACAAATAACATACCTAGTTTGTAGTAAGCTTTGCTAGCTAGCTAGTTTCTAGCTAGTAGCATCTCCATGATCCACATTATTTGACCTTTCTTGTTGATGGGATCCAATCATTGTACCGGGTACCATACCCCCTTAACCCGTTATTCAACCCGGCAAACATCGCGAACTGCCCATCAAACCCGCCACCGCCACCAGTGGGTCCCATCAAGGGCTGCCCAGCAAAAATCCCCATTGGTGTGTTATTATTATTATTGACAAAATTCATAAAATGCAACCCACTTGCCACGGTAGCGTTGTTACTACCGGTAGTATTAGTAGTACTACTAGTACTAGGAAAAGCCCACGTCGTAGTGCTACTACTCCCGGACCCAGGCCCGTGACCCGGCCCGATCCCGAAATTCAAAGCTCCATCCGGATCCTCATCATCATCACGATGATTATGTTCCCGATCTTGATCCTCGCACTTTTTGCCATGACACGTGGCAGCATCAGCAGTAGGGTGCAGGTTAAGCAATGTGGTGGAAGGAGTAGAGGATAAATCCACCAACCCAGTACTAGTAGGGAATAAATTAATCCGACGGCTAGGATCAGTGAATTGATCACCGTTGATCATCAACATGTTTGAAAAACCCATCCAATTAGAAGGACTCACATAAAGGTTATTATTACCGCCAAAATAACTGTTACTAGTATATCCTAACGGCCTCGTGTGTGAACCGGCGGAAACGGTCGAACCGGAGCGTCGAACCGAAAGACTAAGTGAAGTAAAATTAGCCGGGATAGTCCCGGTTCCAGTGGCAGCAATAACAGACGGTTCAGCTTGTTGAAGTAGCCACTCAATAGTTTCACCATCCGACCGGTGACCCAACTCCCGGGTTAGTTGAAAAACCCGGGCAGCACATTGAGCCGGCATTCGGATCCGTCTTCCTCGTCCATCCACCTTCGTATGCCGGTCCTTCGACGAACTCCGCTTCGGGGCCGCTTTCTTAGAACCGCCCTGAAGGACCGCCGGTTCATCATTTTCTGTCGGTTCGAGTTTGTTGTGTGTTGTAAGAAGGTGTAGCGGAAAAGTGGAGTTGTTGTTAGAATGAAGATCATCTTCCATGGTTTAAAATTATGTGTAGGTTTGATTCTTAAGAAGAAGAAAAAGGGCAAAAAAGTGGGTTAAGTTGTAGACCCGCCAAATTGATGGGTGGGTCTAAAGGAGGGATTTTTTTTAGAGGAGAGAGAAAAGAAGAGGAGTGATATGATATGATGGAGTGAAGAAGAAAGGGTTTATGAAGCAACTGGAGGACTTAATGGTTATGGAGGGATATATGATTATTATTGGAGGGAGAAAAGTGGGGAATTCAACAGTGTTTTTTTTTTTTTTTCTTTGTTTCTCTCTCTTGTTTACTTAGCTAGGTATTTCTAAGAAGTGAGTGAGAAGTGAGGTGTGTGAAGTAGATTATCTGTTTTCACCTGAACTAGGTTTTGTACTTGTTCATGCATGCACAGGTGATCATGGGAAATGAGAACATACAAATAATAATGCTCCTTCTCACTGTTTCTTGTAGTGACTAGTGAGATGTCATCTAGGATATTTTGTTTTCTTTAATAACACTAATATACGAAGTAGTTCCTCCGTTTTTAATACATGCAATAATATATCCTCTTACATATTGTCCAATGCATTATTACTTTGTTCTTTAATATACTTGATTTCTATGCACGCGATGCGTGCGTCGATTGCTTGGGTCTGTTCTTAAATTTTATCTAAATATAATTTTAAAAGTGTAATTAATAATCATTTTAGTACAAACTAATGTAATTTATAAAGTGTTTATAAGAAATTGTGATGAACATTTAGATGTAAAGTCTAATAGTCAAATTAAATTTGTAAATGTTTTTTTTATTGAGTAACCATTTTTCTCATTATGTCAAGTTACTTTGTTAATGCTTATTTATTTTATTATTGGAATTTTAAGGAGACATCAATCTATGATCCCATCTTTAAATTAGGAAAGGATATAATTGTAGAAAATCTGAATATGCAGTGATATCTTTAGCTAAGGACAAAAAAAACTTTTCATAAAGGGACACTATAGCTCCTCCCTTGGCTTATATGATAGAGACTTATTCTTTCTTTTAAGTTTTTAAAATTAAATCGGATGAACAATAAAAGAAAAAATAAAGTGAAGTTATTTAGGAATTTTAATTTTAAGTGATGGTCAAAGGAGTTCATTAAAACTAACAAAAACTCAATTTTAACCCTAAAATAATCCAATACAAATCTAAGATCATGACTCACGTGAGTTTTAATGAACTCACGTGACCAACATGTGATGGTCAAAGGAGGGGTTAACAGTCAAAATTAATGGATGTTGTCAATTGGTGGTCGTTTGAAACGAGTTTTGTTTTATAAGGTAGTTTTTTGAAAAAAAAAATTTATAAGGTAGTTTTTTGAAATTTTTTTGTTATAAAAGGTAGTTCCATGAAATTTATCCCTATGTATATAATATGGATCTCGGTTAAAGAATAAAATAAGCTACATCAGTTATACTTGTAATAATTTGAATTCATCATCAACAATAATATCGCCTAAGCAAAAGTCTTAATCACAATAGAATGGGATTAGCTACATGAGTCAAGTTATATTTAGGGTTGATGTCCACATATATAGAGATATCAGCCTCCATTCTCAGATGTCAAGTATTATGTGCATCCAATAAACTACATGAATGAGGAAGACGATGACGAAAACACCAACAAATATAATATATATGACCTTCAGATTGATGGGGCAAGACAAAGCCTAGGAATTTCATGATATATGTGAGTGGGATGGGTCACCTGCGAATCTGTTTTCATATATAGAAGTATTATTTCATTACAAATAATACCCAACCCTAAAAACACTCTCTCTTCTCTCTACCCCAACCACGAAACCCTAGCCTCCCTCCACAAAAATCCGCCGCAGCAGCTCGCCGGGTGGCCGCAAGTCGCCGGCGAGCCTGCCGGCGTTGTCTTCCCTCTTAGTAGGTTAGTCGCGTCGTCGATTCTCTTCGTCGCCGGTTTTTCGCTCGTGTTTTTTTTGGCTTCTTTCGTTCGCTTACACGGTCCGGTCGCCGCCGCTAGGGTCTTCCCCCTCCCCCTCCCCATTCGCGTCACTCTGTATAAGTTGCCTCTCTTCTCGTTCCTTCGCCTGGCCGTTTCTTCTCCCTACCCCTGTTCCTTCCTTCGTCGCTTCTCCCCTTCCCTTTCCCCTGTTTTAGTTAGTCGGGCTTCCCCTCCCTTTCCCCCCTATGTTCGAGTGGTTCGCCTCAAGCCGTAACCCCATCCCCCGTTCGAGTGTTCTGGCCGACTCCCCCTTCCCCAGTTGTTGTTTGGTTTTGTTCGGGCATCCCCTTCCCTTACCCCCGCAGTTGGGCTTCCCTTTCCCCTCCCCCCTAGTTGTGTTAGTTATAATTTTTGAGGTTTTTTTCTCCGTCGGTATGATTAGTTGTTTAGTTAGTGTTAGCTCGGGTCGTCCGAGTTGATCGAATTTAGTTTGTTGTTGGGCTCCGACTTCTAAAAATTATTTGCCAGCTGAATAAGGGATGGTGGTGTAAGGTTGTCGTAGTTACTTCTGTAGTTTCCTTGAAATGTTTATTGAAGGACCGGGTACATCACATGGATGAGAACTGTGAGTATGGCCGAGGCGATGTTCGTTATTCATGGTTGGACGTTAAGTTTCTGGTTTCCCAAACCGGTGGTGAGTTCGAGAGCTCACCATGGTTAGCTCTCCTCTTCGCTTGGCAATGATCTTCACGGTCTTTGCCTTGAAAATCAAAAATCGCGGAGCGGCACCCCGGTTCATCCGGTGGATTTCAAGACGCCCGTTTCTCCTACTTTAAGGAGAAACATGAGTACTCTCGCGAGAGAGTCATGAGTCACCTAGGAATGTGACTCTTCTACGGCTCATGAGCCCGTAATGCCACGCGTCGGAAGTTCGTTGGGATTGCTCATGCGGCAAGATGCAAATCTTGCCTTTGGTTTGTTGTCCAGATCGTGATCGACATTTGCTTCTCCTACCACATCCATCAATCATCATCGTTTTGCTTCCACCAGCACATTCATCGACCACCGGCGCTCTACTTCATTGGCAACTCTTTATCAGCTTTGCTTATTTATGTTTTTTAGGACGTGTAAGAGCTCATAAAGCTCCTTTAGGTTTTCTTTTACTTTTGTTTTTCGTATGGTTGTATTAGTAATAGGTTGTACTTTGTTTTTTTAATCAATGCACGTTTTCTTGATGTCCAATATATATATATATATATATATATATATATATATATATATATATATATATAGAAGTATTATTGTAATATTATCCATAGAAGTAATTCATTAAAAATAACGAGTTAATTAATTAATTCCAACTTAAATCCTAGAATGTGTTTTGGGTAAACACGTTACACCATAACTTATTGTGTAACATGCATAATGACATAGATTTCCACAAGAATGACATGGACTATACAAATAATGACATAGATCTCATGTCATTTTGGCATTTATTTCATATCATTTGAGTTTTTTTATAAAACAAGTGGTGGTTTATGGGTTGTCACACCATAAAATATAGTTTAACAGTTACACTGAAGATTTTGTGTAAATCCTATAATGTGAGTCTTGGAAAAAAAAGAAGGTGAGTGACTACCATATCGAATCACAAACCTTTGTAGTGGTTGCAAATTTGCGAGTAAATAGCAAACAACATAAAACGGCCACAAATATTGGGTCTACTAGTCTTTGTTGGTTGTAAAAGTTAATGTAAGCGATTGTGATCTTAGTATATCCACAAATAACAGCCCTTCAAAAAAAATCCACAAATAACAGTTGCAATAAGCCCTTTCCTTGTAGTGGAATTATAAGTGGTAGTTCTATTATGATTAATGATTACTATTAAAGATAAAGTTTAAAAGAAATGTGTAATTATAGGATAGAATTTATTCGTACCTATTTTAAGTATTACTACTACATAGAAGCAAAGATGATCAGTTTACTTGTGAATGAATACAGTTGTTGGCTAAGGGACACAACAAAACCAATTATTATCTTGGAAATTGATGGTACATGATCTGAGCATGGAAGACCAAAAGAAATAAAGGTGTTAGTTGAGATGTGTTTTCAGTTACAGTGTATTCATTTGTTTAATAGATTTCCCTCTCCACCATCATAATCCAGAAGATGCAACGTTTAAACGTTATTATCCAAAATGATAGAAATATTAATCCTTATGACCTTATCGACATACTATATACATCGTTTCGTAGTACTTGGCTGTGGATGATCAAGTAGCAATCATAAGATGTCTATACTTTTACTAATCTATTTGATTTGTGAATCTTGCCCAAGAATTTATCAATCATTAACGAGTACGTGAGTTGTTTAGTGTTATCGCGCCATTATGAAAAGCACTCGTCATCTTGACTATTTTGGAGAGAGTCATTATGAATAGCCAAATCACGATGAAAAGCAAAAACCGTGTCTTTTATGCTACACTTATCTAGCTAATAATAATGTTATATTTGCAATACATTCAAAGAATTATATATTAACACGAATAATCAATCTAATATCACGATGAAAAGCAAAAACCATGTGCTTGAGGGTATGGGAAGAATAACGGGATCTCTACTTTATCCTAAATAGTGATGGGCATGGGTCTGAGACTCTAACCCAAACCCTATTATCCCCGATCCTAATTTTAGGGTTTGAGTCCAACTTTTATAGACAATAAGAGTCCGGGTCCAAGTGAATTTCTTAGGGTCCGGGTCCCGGCCTTAATATTCTAGACCCATGCACACCCTACTCGTAGTCTCAAACCTTACACTTGGACTCTAAAGTTATTTAATATTCTTTTTGGCTTTTGTGCTTTTGGAGAAAAACCTTCGTATTTATCCTAAAATTCCAACTTTTGTCCGGCTGGATCATAGACCCGCACTCAAACCGTACAGCAGCATAAGCACTATCAAAAGTCAAGTAATATAAATGATATTGAAAATTTGGCAAAAATAAAAGAAATAGGCTAGACCCCAAACCCGGACCCTAGATCCTGCAGACCCTAAGGGTCTGGGTCCGGGCCAACTTTTCTAGATCCTTAGGGTCCGGATCTGAGTCCAATAAAAAATTAGTCCGGGTGACCCATACCCTACCATGCCTAGTCCCAAATATCGCACTTGACAAAATTCAAACTCAAGACCTTAAGGATGTAGCTAGGATAAGTGTTTTGTCATGTAATACCCCGTATTTTCACTCCTAATTTTTTGCTTTTTTTGCCTTTAAATAATATTTTTAGTTAAAATTAAAGAGTTTTTTATCAAAATTATTTTGGGCGTGTAAAAATATATATTTATGTTGTTATTTTTTTATGTTTATGTTATATAAATTTAAGGTATTTTAATTATTAGGAATTAAGTTATCAATATTTATTATTGATATTTTAATTATTTTGGACCGATGCGCGCGACGAACCTAAGTCCGTACCTAGGCCTTACGTTGGTCGGTTGTCACACGCATGGGCGAAGGGAAATTTTGAAAGAGTTTTGGAGATCAATGAAAGAACCTTTGGAAGCCTTGTAAGTTGTGACCCCATGCTTATGGCTCATTATGCCCCCCTAATTCACCTTTTAATATCACTCAAATATCTGATTTCTTAATCAGAAATTATGCACTCCTTTGCCTTCATTCCACAAGCCATTTCAAGGAAATGAGAGGAAAAGTGTTGCTTTGTTTCACAAACGAATTCAGCAATTTGTTCTACCTTTAAATCCTTAATTCCTACTTCTTCTGGGTATATTCTAATTAAGTTCATTGCAACTATCTGTAGAGGAAGTTGAAGAGCATGCGCGTGGACAAGAAGCTTGATATCTTAGTTCTCCACTTCTCCAATTGATCCATGTAACAAACGTTATTCCTAAAACGGTTAGATCAATTAGCTCTAGAATTAGTTAAATTACAGTGATTAGTATAGGTGATTAATTTTATAAATGATTCTTGATGGTTTCATGATGTGAATAATGTTTTCATAGTGTATCTATGGATTTTATAATGATTTGTGTAGTGTGGAAATTTCTGAATTTTATTTATTTACTTGTTGTAAGTTTTGTTAGGAAAAAGCATGATTAGGAATAATTTTATTTATAGCTGTTGTTTTGGTTAAAAATGAACTGAATTAAGTTTACATCAGACGTAAGCTCCCTTGAAAGAAAGGATTTTTCTCCCTCCCTTCGTGAGAGAACCCTACCTGCTAGGTTGATCCCCGCTGCGGCGCCGCCGCTTCTCTGCTCATGGCCGAGGAGATTACCCAGTTTGTTTCGCGATTAAAAATTGATGAAGAGGAGAACACTGTTTTGGACTTAGAAGCTTTGAACCCTAGCGTTGATTCTAAGTTGTCGCTTGTTTTGTTTGGACGTTTGTTAACGGAAAGGTCCTATAATGCTAAAGCTTTTAAACGCACCATTACTTCTGTCTGGACACCGGCAAAAGGCTTGGTTATTCGAGTCTTGAGCCCAAACTTCTATACATTCCAGTTTTTTCATTGGAAGGATATGGCTAGGGTTCTTGAAGGGCGCCCATGGTGCTTTGATAATATGCTCATCTTGCTCAAGGAGGCTGATGGAGAGGAGCAACCTGATCAGGTAACAATAACTCATACCCCTTTTTGGGTTCGGATAAAAAATCTGCCATTTAATTATCGTTCTGATGAAATTGTCTGAGCCCTAATTGGTAATATGGAAGAGATCTTAGAGATAGAAGAAGATGTCACAAAACCTTTGCGTAGATACCGGAAGTTAAAGGATAAAAAAGGTCGTGAATTACAGGTTGATTTTGCTTATGAACGATTGCCTTTTTTCTGTTTTGCTTGTAGGATTATGGGGCACTCGGAACGCAACTGTCATGTAGTTCCGGAGGAGGAAAAACATGAGAAAATGGGATGGAGTGCTGAACTTAAGGCTACCCCCAGAAAGGGTAGATCAAAGGAGATTGAAGAAGAATTTAATATCGCTCGAGTAAAAAGGTGTTGTTTGAGGAACCTCCAAAAGCTACAGTGGAGGATCTTGTACAGGTTCCAAAACCGATTAATTAATGTGGAGGAATTAAATACTCACTCTTCTTCTAGTGCTGGAGCATTAATTGTTTTCAATGATGATGCTAGGGAAAGCAGCTTGCCACGTGGGGAGCTTTTTGGGGTTCCTAATCCCAACATTTGCATTTCTTTAAATGCTTCTGAAGTTGTTCCCTTGGTGGAGACCACACCTGCCCTTAATACTATTCAGCAGGATCCTTTTGTTTTCACCAGCTCAAAAGGTGAAAAGGTGGTCGTTAACTCCCGCACTAGGGTCTTGAAACGCATAGCTAGAGGTGGATTGGTGGATAAAGGGGCACAGGACATGGAAATGGATGTTGGTGATTTCTCAAATAAACGTGTAGGAGTGAATTTTGATGGTATGGAGGATGGTGATTATGTGAATGCTATGAAACGAGTTAAGCCGAGTACTCATTATGATCTTGACTCTATGATTGCAGCGGAGGTTGGCGAAGACCAAACCCGCCCGTCATTATGAATACTATGTGTTGGAACCGCCGAGGGATGGGAAACCCTTGGTCAGTTCGCCAGCTTCGACGCTGGAGTGTTACTTATGCCCCCGACATCATCTTTTTGTCGGAGACTATGATAAAGAAAAGGGAGGCTGAAGCTATTAAAGATCGTTTGGGTTTTCACAATGCCTTTGCGGTCTCTAGTATTGGGAAAGCTGTAGGCTTATGTATGTACTGGAGAGAGAATGCGAAGTTTACACTAGTGTCTTTCTCTCAACACCACATTTGCGGAGACATTGAGGATGGTAGTTTTGTGTGGAGATTTGTTGGCATCTATGGATGGCCAAAAGAAGAAGAAAAGTTTAAGACATGGAATTTGATTCGTCATCTCTTCGATGAATCAACTATTCCAATTCTTTTTGGGGGCGATTTCAACGAGATCCTAAGCTATGGTGAAAAGGAGGGGGGTGTAGACAGAGCTAGAAAGGAAATGTTGCTGTTTTGGGATACTATTGATGATCTTCACCTCTGTGATTTAGGCTATATACATGGGAACGAGGTAACTCTCCTTCTACGCGTATTAGAGAGCGTCTTGACCGCTTTCTTAGTTTTGCTGATTGGATTGACCACTATCAAGGCACTTTTGTTGAGCATGTGTTACGCTATAAATCTGACCATATGGCCATTGTGACTCGGTCCCTAAGCAAGCGAAATAAATCGAGGAAGCGTCGAGGTTTTCGCTTCGAAACTTGCTGGCTCCTCGATGAAGAATGTGAATCTGTGGTTCGTGGGGCCTGGGATTCATCTACGGGTGACCCCATAACTTCTCGTATCTCAGCTATGGCCCATGAACTTGTGGGTTGGAGTGGAAACAAATTCGGGAAGCTCGGTAAACAGATTGAAAAAGTTAAGAAAAAATTACAGCTTGCTCAACAGTCTCCCACCACCGAGGCTAGTTGTCATGAGTGTGCTGAGTTAGAGAAAACGCTTGATGATTTGCACAATAAACACGAGGCGTATTGGTATCTCCGCTCCCGTGTTTCAGACGTGAGGGATGGTGATAGGAATACGAAATACTTCCATCACAAAGCTTCGCAGAGAATGAAAAGGAATTACATCTCAGGTTTGCTTGATAATCTTGGCATTTGGCGTGAAAAAGACGAGGAGGTTGAAGATATTTTCGGGGAATATTTCCACAATATTTTTACGTCCATGACTCCCACTGATGCGAATTTACAAAATGTCCCGCAATATATTAATCCCGTGATCTCGGATGAATGCAACCAGGTTCTTATGCGGCCGTTCTCAAAAGATGAAATTTTTGCGAAACTCTCTTCAAAGAAATACACCCATGTAAAGCACCTGGGCCCGATGGTACATGCCATTTTTTACCAAAGACTTCGGCACATTATTGGTGACGATGTTACTCAAGATGTCTCGCAACATTCTTCATGGTATTTCTTCCCTGAGAGGCATCAACCATACAAATATTGCATTAATTCCGAAAGTTAAACATCCCACCGTAGCTTTGGAATTCCGCCCTATCTCTCTCTGCAATGTTCTCTATAAGCTTGTCTCGAAGGCTATTGTCATCAGATCGAACGAGTTTCTCCCTGATATTGATACTGAGAATCAGAGCGCTTTTGTTCCGAGGCGTGCCTGACATCGATAATGCCCTCATTGCTCGGGAGATTTTCCATTCGATGAAGTATAGAAGTAGAAGCCGCGGGGTACCATTGCTATGAAACTCGATATGAGCAAAGCTTATGATCGAGTTGAATGGGGATTCTTGAGAAAGCTTCTTTTGACGATGGGATTTGATGGTAAATGGGTTAATTTGGTGATGGATTGTGTGTCTTCTGTTTCTTACTCCTTTATTATTAATGGGGGAGTATGTGGTTCCGTCACTCCCGGTAGAGGTTTGCGACAAGGTGATCCTCTTTCTCCTTATCTTTATATTTTGATAGCCGATGCTTTCTCTAAAATGATCTCGTAGTAAGGTCCAAATCCGAGACAGATTCATGGTGCTAAGGCTAGCCGTGGTGGCCCCGAAATATCTCACCTTCTTTTTGCCGATGATAGTCTTCTCTTCACGAGAGCGACCCGACAGAATGCCTTGTTATAGTTGATATTCTCAACTAATATGAGTTAGCATCCGGACATAAAATTAATTATGAAAAGTCGGAAGTCTCTTTAAGCAAGGGAGTTAGCAAAGTGATCAACGAGAAGCTTTGGTGAGTATTCAAAAAATGCAAGCAAGTTGAAAAGCACGAGAAGTATCTTGGTATCCCCTCTATTAGCGGAAGATCAAAGAAAGCTATCTTTGATTCTCTTCTTTATAGAATTTGGAAGAAACCCCAAGGTTGGAAGGAGAAGCTCCTCTCTAGAGCAGGGAAAGAAGTCCTCTTGAAGTCAGCTTATCCAAGCTATTCCAACATATCTTATGGGTGTTTACAAGATTCCTCAAGTAATGATACAACAAATTCACTCGGCCATGGCTCGATTTTGGTGGGGTAGTTCTGCTTCCCAAAGAAAGATTCATTGGAAGAGTTGGGAAACAATGTGCACTTTGAAGTGCTTTGGAGGTTTGGTGTTCAAGGATTTAAGCGTTTTCAATGATGCCCTTCTTGGTCGTCAAGCATAGCGTTTAACTCATGCTCCATACTCCCCTCCTAGGGCGAGTTATGAAAGCTAAGTATTATCCTACTTGCGATTTTCTTGATGCATCTCTAGGATATTCTTGTAGCTACCACTAGTAGAATAATTGCTTATTGCTGCGGTTTTACCCATACGCAGCAATAAACCGCGTCAAAATAAAAAAAATCGAAAATAAATCTATTGCTGCGGTTTTGGGTGGAAACCGCAGCAATATACCTCAACGGTAAAATTTCAAATTGTGTTGACCAAGTCTGACGAAATATATTGCTGCGGTTTTTTCAAAGAACCGCAAAAGAATAGATTAAGATATTATTTTTTTAATAATATTTGAACCTATTGCCGCGGTTCTTAAAAAAAAACCGCAAGCAATAGACATTTTAAATTAATAAAAGAAGCACCCAGGTAGGGTTTCTTTCTTAAGGGGGTGGGCGCCGTTCCCACTCCTTAAACTCTCTGTGTTCTCTCTCCTGAACGCTCCTTCAAAATCTCTTTGTCCTCTCTCCTGAACTCCTTCCTCTCTCCTACTCTCCATCATCTTCGCATCTCCTCGCCGGCATCAACTCACCGTTGATTCTCCTTGCCGGCATCAACTCACCGTTGAATCCGCTCGTTCTTCTTCTAATCTCCTCCCTCATCCTCTCTCTCACTCATTCGATTTCTCGTCGGCAGATTTAATCTCTAAAAATGGCGATAATCTCTTAGTCGCCGCCATCGCCGACGGTTCTCTCAAACTCTACGACCTCTCATTACCTCCTCCTTATAAACCACATCGCTCTCTCTCCGAACACACTCGCGAATCCACTCCATCGACCGGAACCTCGGCCCACTCGTCGCGACTCCTTCATTTCCGACTCCGAGCATGAGGTCGGCTGATAAGAATGTTTGGAGTTTTAGAGCACCCTTGGCGGTTTAGGGCCGGACATGGGTATGCTTTTAGGAAGGTTAAGTTATACATGTTCATTATATATGTTCGCCTGAAGAATATTCCAAGAAATCTTGCCTCGGTAAAATGCTTTTCGACCCAACCCAGCTTATGCGGCGAAAATGGGGTTACTTACTCGGTGTGGCTGCGGCGATGCTCATTGTGCGGGTACTCGGATCGCTAAATGGTGGGTCGGGTTCATATGGTTTGGCTTGTTGTTTTAGGGTTTTCTCTTCTTTGTGGATTGCTTTGAAATTTTAATTTTACTCAATTTTTTAGGCTTATATTTTGTATAATGGGGAGTTTTTTTTTGTTTTTTTAGGGAGGTGAATTATTGACTTATGTGTGCAATGATGATGATGATCTTTTGGTATGTATTGTAATTGGAATTTCACAAATTCATAGGAAATAAAATTCTTTTGCATCTTGGTTTGTATGTAACAATTTGGTAGTCTTTGAATTCTTGTACTATTGTATTCTTTTTTTTATTTGAGATATATGAAATCTTTTGCATTTGAGATTATATGAAATTTTTTCTTTCTCATTCTCCGGTGCGATTTTGGATCTGTAATTTAGGTTTATGGTGAATTAAATTAATTTGTATTTTATTTTATAAAAAAAAGCAACATATTGCTGCTGTTGTTTGGTAAAAACAGCAGCAATAGACTCACCTATTGCTGCTGTTTTTACCAACAACAGCAGCAATAGGTTACTTTTCAATTATTATAATTGTCATTCACACTACCTATTGCTGCGGTTTTGGGTAAAAACCGCAAGCAATAGGTTGCTATATTGCCGCGGTTAAAAACCGCAAAGCAATAGGTAATTTACCTATTGTTGCGCCCTTAATTGCCGCGCTGGCCAAAACCGCAAAGAATAGGCCACTTAATGACCGCATCAATAAGCAATTATTCTACTAGTGTACTCTTGGAGGAGTATTTGGAGCTCAAAGGCTTTGATTAAGGAAGGAAGCATTGGGCGTGTTGGTGATGGTGACTCAATTCGTATATGGCAAGACCCGTGGCTTGGTGATGATGCAGACGTTTTGCTACTAGTGTCCCTCGAGGTTGCTTCGAAAAGGTTAGTGAGTTGATTGATGCCCACACTTGTGAATGGAAATTTGATTTAATTGAGGAGATTTTTAATGAACGGGATGCAAATTGCATTTTGGCAATCCCTTTATGTGGCTCCCAACCTCATGATGAAATAACATTGGCTCTCACTAAAGATGGGATGTATTCAAGAAAAACCGCATACATGCTTGGGAAGGGGGTGTAGTTTTTATAATTTCCATCAAACTTGGGTGGACATTTGGAGCATGGATGTTAGCCCAAAAGTTAAGCATTTCTTTTGGCGCTTGTGTACAAGCTCTCTTCCTTCTCGTGCCTTACTTGTTCATAGACATCTCATGGATGATGGCGCTTGTCCATGGGGCCGCGGTGCTATTGAAACGGCTAGTCATGCCGTGTTCACTTGCCTCCGTATGACGTAACCGTGGGAAACTAGTGGGTGTGGTAAAATGTGTGACAATGCCTTGAATCTAAGCATGTGTGATTTGGTGTCAAGCCGGAAGGATATTGATAAGAAGATTGTTACAAGAGGCGCTTTCCTAGCTTGGTGTGCGTGGGAGAGAACGAAATCAATGGGTTTTTCAAGATAAATGGACTCCAAACAATATCTTGATGGAACGTGTTGCCAGACTTGTTGATAAAAATGGGAAATATATGAGTCGCATTTATCGGCACCAAGGTAAACCTTCCGAGTCCAAACTCGAAGATTTGGATAGCGCCCCTTCGGCGTGATCAAGATTAATGTAGATGCGTCTCTCACTAGTAGAATAATTGCTTATCTTTGTAACAAAGTTTCAACCCCGTGGACGATACGATCTAAAAATGAAATGACATGATTTGAATTTTTTCTAATCTATCTCTAATTTAAATGAACTTCTATGATGTTTATAAAGGTTATAGGAAAATTGTCATTAATAAATTGACATATGGCATTTACAACAATAATATAATCCTTATATAAATGATAATCCAAAACATCAACTTGAAAATTTTCATGCAATTTACTAATATATGAACATTTCGGAGCCGCTTCTTTGATATATGGTGATATTCTAACCATATACAAAATTTGATGACGGGACATCTTTTCTGACTGATGTTATGTTATATCGATATATGACCTTCATGGCTTCATCTTGATATTTTTGATCTTAGCTTCCATCAATAAGCTAAGTCCAATTTCCCACATCTTGAATTTTGCAAGATAAAAAAACAAACCAAGACTCTCAAGGCGAGTGTAAATAGAATGGACATATTGATTGAGATAATCCCCACATCACGAGGGAGAGTGATTAAAAAAAAACTAGAACACTAATTAAGCTAAGAATCAAGCGGTGAAAATAACAAATTTTAGGGTTTTCTACCAGTATAACGATCGACGAAAACCCCTTCAAAAACACTAATGAAGGCTAGGAGTTGCGAGAGAGAGGGGCTAGGGTTCCACTTTTAAGTGATACTATTGCAATGAACTTCTTTGATTTAACATAATCTTATCTACCTTTATGCTTTTGTGAGATGAACACTCAAGTATTCATATAAGTGGGAGTATGGATGGTAGTGGGTCCACGACCCATACCCACACCCTGTTGGACCCGCCCTACTTTTAAGGGTATGGGTCCAAGTGTTTCAGACCGAATGGGTCCGGGTTTAAAAGATGTTGGGTCGAGTCTTGGTTGGGGTTCAATGATGTTGGACCCAGAACAGCTCCAGATTCAACCCACAGACCCATTTATATTTTTTTTCAAAAAATAATTACATTGAAATTACAAAATACAATTTATATGCTCATATTAAGTCTTTATATTCTAAAAATAAAATTAATGATGAAATAGAGGAGAATTAGCAAATGATTTTTTTGATATTGATGTTATATATTAGTATATATTGAATATATGATAATTATGTAGGCATCTTTGATATGATGTAATTTCAATATTCTTGTATACTAAACTTCTAAATCGAAATAGGATTAAATAGTATTTTCTTAATTATAATTTTATTACTTTATTGGTCACTAAGTATTAATAGTCAAGCTTAGCGCTAACATCATTATAGGTAAAAAAAAAGTTCAATGAAATAAACGTATATATCAAATTATATTGACGATAAAAAAAATTTAAAGATCCATTTCAGACCTATTTTGGACCCAAGACCTGCTAGACCCAGCGGGTTTGGGTAAGGGTTTGAATTTTTTAGACCCAATAGGTCTGGGCAGGTTTGGGTCCACTTTAAAAAGTTCGGGTCTAGGTCTGGGTCTTGTTGGACCTGTCCCAGACCTGACCCATTGTCATCCTTATGTGGGAGTTACCGTAGCCATTATCATACCAGAACAAGAAAAGAAAACACAATATTTTTTACTATTATATTTTTCGCTAATTAAAATAAGACAATGACAAATCATGAAAATAATCGAGACTATTGTGGCTTAAACTTTAAAGAGTCGAACATGATAGCACAAATTTTAAGACCACTAACTCTTTGGCCAAAATTGACAATACCATATGGATTGGTTTATTAGAGTAGAGGTATGTCACGTGTCAAGCCAACTGTATGATATTTACAATTAGCGGTGATGATTGATGAAGATGGCTTACCAAACATACGGCCATCCTTTTCAACTTAATCATAGAAAAAGCCATGTCGGAATGTTGGTGGTTGTTCATGTTAACCATTTTCTTCTCCGTTTTCAAGTTTTAAAGAAGAATCTTCATTTTTCTCCTTTCTTTATCCTCTCATAAAGTCCAAAACAAAATGGGAACACAATTAATTACTCAATAAATTATATATATTGTCAATTTATGCTATATATACACTATCTTGTTGAGAATAAGGGAGTTGGACTCTTTGTTATACATAAATATCACATCATTCATTTTATGGACTACATGCACGCCACATGCATAGGCATGGAAGTGTATTGAAATATATGTCCAAAAGTGTTGACAACTCACTATTTGATTTTTCTGCTTATAGGAAGTTTCCAACTATAATCGTGATTAAAAAGTGATGAACAACAAATATTGCTATATATAGTGTTAACCACTTAAATCTTAACTTTGTGGGGCTGTATAGGGTACTCTTTGAAAATTAACTGAGAATTTATTTGATAGATATACGTCTAGAATTTACAATTTGAGAAAATGAAACTTCTAGAATCATCAAAAGATTGATTTTAGATCATTTTATTATGTGTTTTACGAAAATTTCTAACATCAACTTGCATTGCTTACATCATGGATTTTTTCAAAAGATTAAATTTTGAAAGGAGTGCCCCCGACAATAAGGGTGTGAAATGCAATAAGGTTTGGGGAGCAATGAAGAAGTTCTTTATACTTGAATATTTATTAAAGCATATTATATGTATCTATAAATCGAGCTAGATCTTATACCATTTATCTGTTACTACTTGTCCTGGCCTGTTCTATTATTATGGTGATCCTAACTAGCTAGTGGAAATTGTAAGATAAGGACGAGGAATTATGGTGTTGATTTGGTGTCTTGACTTTAAGGTTCGTATTGAGATTGAGGACAACGAAGTATTCTTCTTGGAGCTTATGAAGTGTTATTACATGATTGGCTCCCCTTAATGTTTTGATGATGACAAGCATACTTGTGGTTAAATGGTTTTAGTTTGTGTGAAGGTTATGAGTTCTAGAGTTGGAATATAGTCAAGAAGAAAAGTTTGCATTATGAGTTCCTAAGAGTGGAACATGCATTTAATTTTCAGAGAAGGAACAAATCTTGAAGCATCTAACTTAACACAAAGTCCAAGACATGTAGTCGATGAAGAAGAATCATTATTTAAGTGTTAAGTTCCGATCCAGGTCAAGTTATTATTCCTACAGGGAATTATTAAGTTTCTACTGAGAGTTATTAATAATTTTCTATTGGGACTGAAGATTAAGCGTTAGATTTAAATCTTCTATGTGTGAAGACATGAAGAATAAAAATATGAGTTTATTTTTAGGATTTATGTAAGTGTTTATTATGTTAAGTAAGTTGATAGAACATAAGGAACATTAGGTATGATAAATTTTATGGGTTTTTCATCTTATACACGCGACAATTTTTTTTATTTCACCATATGCCCCCTAATTCTCAAAAAATACACAATAGGCCCTTAAAGACTAATGACCGTTACCTCCTTTAGTCATTAATCCTTAATTGACCTAATCAACCCATACTAACCCTTAATTACTGCTACCCTAATCTTCCTCCTCCCCTTCTCTCGAGTCTCTCCCCTAACCCAATTTATACTTTCATCTCTCTCTCTCCTCCACCACTAACACCACCGACAAACTTACTTCACTACATATACCTTCTTCCATGGCTTTCGTCTTCATTTTCTCTCTCCTCTTTGCCCTCACCACCACCAGTGCTCTGCATTATTTACTAGGGGTGTGCATAGATATCTAATTGGGTCGAACCGATCCAGTAAATCGGATATCTGATCCGAATTTTTAATTTAGGAATATTTCAGATCAGATATCCAAAAATCTTGGGATCAGATACAAATCGAAAATTTCCAATTTTGGATATCCGAAATTATACGAAACATGGGGACTTTTTTCGAATATTTTCAGATATCCAATCCAAAATATCCGTTTTCAAGATCGGATACCCGAAAATATCTGATGATTCGATCCGAAACATTATGAACTTTTCATTTGAAAATTTTAGCTTTTTAGTTTCGGATATCTGACCCGAGATTTCGGATATTCAATTTTTTCTTATCGGTTTCGGATCACATTTTTTCCGATCTGAAATACTCCTATTATTTACAACTCCAGCTTAACAAATATGAATTTCTACACTTTCTCGCTCTCTACTCTCCGCCACCTTATTTTCCATCGCGATTTTTCAGCTCAAGCTGATTCTTCTTCATCTGATAATGGCGCGCACTTCAATTTCGACCTCTCATCATGAGTGCTGGAAGCGCTTCTTCGCAGATGTCTTTATGGGGCGACGTAGTGATGGGGGGCGGAGGTGTAGGAGGAGGCGGTGATGAAAGTGACTTTGAAGATAAGGTTCTCGTTTTGGAAGAGATATGAAGTTTCAGGTTTAAAGAAGAGGGAAGAAGATCTAGGTGTTTGGGGTTCACTTGGCAGAGACAAAATGTGGTGCTTAGGGTGAAGAGGAGATATAATATGGGCCGGAAAGGGTTGCACGACTGTCTCGGAGGAGGTGCAGCGGTGTGGTAGCAATGAGTTAATTAGATTAATTGGTGGTGGTGTCAATACTGTAGGAGAGAGATAGAGGGAAAGTGAGTTAATTGGGTTAGGAGATAAGGGGAGGAGGGAAATCAGGAAAAAAGGAGTAATTAAGGATTAGTGGGTTAATTAGATCAATTAGAGGGGTTAATGACTAACGGAGGTAAAGTTCGTTAGTCATTAAGAGCATTATGTGCACTTTTTGAAAATTGAGGGATATGTGATGAATTTTGAAAAGTCAAGGGGTATATGGTGAATATAAAATATTTGTCGGGGTATATGGTGAACAAACCGTAAATTTATTAAAACGAGTGCCGAGTGTTCGGAAAATATTTGTGAAAAATATTATTGGATAATTTTCTTTTTATTAATCTCCAAGCACTTGATTTCGACATGTTTCCTAAAACTAATCTAATAAAGTCATTGTATTTAAATGTAAATTGTAATTATTGGCTAAGTGTTTCCCAAGTTTCTCAACCACTTAACCGATCATGCCTTGGTTTTGGGCATGACTATAGTTGATGGAGAAAAATATGGAGGATGCTTCTAGGAAACCTTTCTCTATAAAAGGAGGAAGAATCCTACCAAATTAAAGAAGTCACAACCGACATCCGACATCCACAAAGTATTATGAGTTAAAAAGATTTTTCATTTTCTAAGTCATAAATTCCTAGTAAGTTCCTAATTCTACACTTCGCGTCTTAAATACTAGAGTTTTATTCATTCAAATAGTTGTAAGTTGGAAAAAGAGTTGCGAGAAAACTCTAGAGACTTTGAGTTAAGTCTTGTGTATTGAGAGAGTAAGAGCAGCACCGTGGAGTTCTTGTTGGAACTTGCGTGAGCATATAATAGGTTGTAACTAAGGTATTCTTCTATTAAATGAAGAGTTTAAATCCCGAGTGGGTCGATGTTTTTTCTTCTTATATTAAGATAAGAAATTTTCTCGTAAAAATTTGTCTTGCATTCAAGTTCCTATTCTTTATAGCTTTAAATCCGCAAAAAGAGTCAATTAATAAGGCCGAGTTGCACAAGTAATGATACATATAAATGGGATTGAAGATTTTCCCCACACAATAACACCCATCCAAGCTACAAATTAAAGAAGAGTGTAAAAAAATTTAAATAAATGAGGGCAAATAGTTGATTTATTAGTAGAAATTATAATATACACCCAAACAAAATATTACATATATCTTGATATAAGATATGACACACCGATTTTCACCTCTAACAATGTTGGATCTCCCTTTTATCCACCCAAACTTAGCTTGCTATGTCTTAGCTAGCTTCTCCTTACGTAAGATATGACAAGTGTTGGAAGGGCTTTGGTAAATTTAGGAGGAAAAAATTTGAATGTTGTAGTATTTGACGAGGGAGAACAATTGAAAAGATTCGACTTTTTATTATTGTGAGATGCTTTTATTACATGCAAAACACTCTAACTTCTAAGGAGCACTAACATATATTTATAGTGTTCTTATGTTGGTTTGACAACCGCCCAAGTACATAGTTCTAGCTAATTCTTTGACTAGATTTCTCTAACTTATCTACTAGATTTTTGTTAGGCATATTCTAGAATGTAGATTAGATATTTGTTTTACAAAAGTAACCAAGATTTTTCTAGATTAATCTCTTAACACTTCCTCTTAATCTGAAAAATCTTAAAATTCTTCAAAAAATATCTTTGGAAAAACTTGTTGATGCAGTTGTTACCAACCACCATAGGATATGTATTTTTTGAGCTCTATTGTCGGTACCCACGTTACCAACCTCCATCTTCTCAATATGTCTTCTTGATTTTTATGATCTTTTTGTTGGTACTCATATCACCAACTACTTACTGATGCTCGTATCACCAGCCATCGCCAAAATATTTCTTCTCCCAATATTCTTTTGGCGTTGGTGCTCATGTCACCAACTCTCCCCGCTAATGCTCTTGTCATTAGCAAACTCCAAAAAATAATCTTTTTCAAAATAAAGTTTCTTCTTGATTTTCTTTGCCATAATTGGCAATCTCATTGTTTTTCTTGATCCTGCATTTTTTCTTACATGACCAAACCTTTTGCACTTCTAGCATTGTGGCTTTCCTTTATGCCAACAATCTGCATGGTTAGTCTTTTTGCAAATATTGCAGGAAAGTTTTTGATTCATACCTTTGGATGATTTCTCTTCGTCTTCATCCTCAACATTCTTCTTGGTTATTTTCTTAAATTTTGCTGCAAGAGCAGTCTCAACTATTTCTTCATTGATATGACGAATTTTTCTTTGTTCATCGGACTCCAAAGATCCCATAATAAGTTGCTCCACCGTAATTTTTGATATATCTTTTGTTTCTTCAATAATACCAACAATGTTATCATATTTATCCGTTCCATATGATTTCATTTGATTCACTATTTTTATTACCTTTGAAAAATAATCTTTCATTAATTTCCCTTCTTGCATTTTTAAGTTTTCAAATTATCTTCTTAAAAACAAGAGTTTGATACTTCTCACCTTGCTATCTCCCTGAAATTCTTGTTGTAGGATCTCCCAAGCCTCCTTTGTTGTGTTAGCCCCCATAATTCTTGAAAATATTGTATCCTTCACCGCATTTTGTATAAGGTAAAATGCCTTTGCATCCTTCATTCTTTCTTCTTCAAGTCGGTTCTTTTGAGCATCATTTAGGCCCTGTTCTTTTGGACTTATTTTCAGCAAAAACAAGTAAAAATAAGTTTAGTTCAGCAAAAATAAGTTCAGTTCAGCAAAAATAAGTAAAAATAAGTTCAGTTCAGCAAAAATAAGTTTACTTCAGCAAAAATAAGTTCAGTATGACTATTAATGTTGTAATTATTATTTTTGTTTTCAATATTACTATTACTATTGTTATTATTATTAATATTATAATTATAATTATAATAACGATGAATTTATAATTTTTTTTTAATTTTTTTAATTTTTTTATTTTTTAAAAAATTTTTAATTTTTAATTTAATTTAATTTTTCTATTTTTTTAATTTTTAATTTAATTTTTTTTTTTATTTTTTTATTTTATTTTAATATTTTTATTATTTATTATTTAGTAATTATTATTTATTATTTATTATTTATTATTTATTATTTATTATTTATTATTTATTATTTATTATTTATTATTTATTATCTATTATTTATTATTATTTTTTATTATTATTATTATTGTTATTATTTATTATTATTATTATTTATTATTATTTAATATTTATTATTTATTATTTATTACAATTATAATTATAATTATTTATTATTGATTATTTATTATTAATTATATATTATTTATTATTTATTATATATTATTTATTATTTATTATATATTATTTATTATTTATTATTATTTTAATTATTATTTATTATTTATTATTTATTATTATTATTTATTATTATTAATATTATTATTATTTATTATTTATTATTATTATTTATTATTATTTATTATTTATTATTTATTATTTATTATTTATTAGTTATTATTTATTATTTATTATTATTATTTATTATTATTTATTATTTATTATTTATTATTATTTATTATTATTATTTATTATTATTTATTATTATTATTTATTATTATTATTTTTTATTTTTTATTATTAATTATTATTATTTATTTATTAGAATTATTATTTATTATTATTTATTATTTTTTATTATTTATTATTATTATTATTTATTTATTAGAATTATTATTATTTATTATTTTTTATTATTTATTATTATTTATTATTATTATTATTAATTTGTTATTTATTATTTATTATTATTATTATTATTTATTATTATTTTTTATTTATTATTATTATTATTATTTAGAAAAAAATAAGTTCAAGTACCAAAATAAGTTCAAAAGAACAAGGCCTTAAGCTACTTTCATCTTCACACTCCTTGTATCCTTTTTCGGCATAACAATATAATCCATATGATCTTAACATTGTTCTCATTTTGATTTTCCAAAATTCATAATTTTCTCCCCCGAAAATTGGAATTGGGAAATTTTGGTTGTTGAGTGCCATTATAATTTATGTTGTGTTTGGATTGAATACTCCATGTTTTGGCTAAAGTAGTGAGGCTTTGGGAATTTTGGTTCAGATACCAAATGTTGGAAAATAAGTAGAAGTAGTTAGTGGGCTTTGGTAAATTTAGGAGGTAAAATTTGAATGTTGTAGTATTTGACGATAGAGAACAATTGAGAAGACTTGACATTTTTTTTTTTATTATTGTGAGAAGCTTTTATTAAATGCAAAACACTCTAATTCCTATGGAACACTAACATATATTTATAGTGCTCTTATGTCGGTTTGACAACCGCCTAAGTAACATAGTTCTACTTAATTCTTTCACTAGATTTTTCTAGCTTATCTACTAAATTTTTGTTAGGCATATTCTAGAATGTAGATTAGATATTTGTTTTACAAAAGTAACGAAGATTTTCTAGATTAATCTTTTAACAACAAATTTATGTGACGCTTTTCATTTTTTATCTTTTTTGAAGGATACACATAGGGCCTCTCGGCCTAGAGCCGAGCCACCTATCTTAGGTAAGGCCTAGTTTAATGGGTTGCCCCTCTTCCTCCAATCAACTGGCCAACTTGTTACTCCCAAGTAGTTGCTAGGCTATGTTGGGGCCTAAGAGGGCCATGGCCCCTGCAGGCCTCAACATAGCTTTGAAGAAAATCAAATTGTTTGTATCTTTGTTTTATTGGTAAATTAGGCCCCTCTACAACCAAGTTTAAATTCTTTGTTAAATTGGTCCTCTCTCCACAACCAAGCCCTCGACTTTGCCCCCTGCTCCCATAATTCGAACCCAAGGCGTTCCGTGAGAGATGAGTTACGCCAAGTCGCCAACTAACACTAGAGCCAATAACTCTTAGGTAAAACTTTCTAGTCCTTAAAACCATCGTAGTACCGTTGTATATAAATAGTTAGATATAATCGATTTGACGAGGTATTCGAAGGGGATCCTTTATGTATGCAAGAGCTTGGAGTGCAGCAGCAGTGAGCAGCCCAGCAATAGCTCAAGCCTCATCCAAATTTAACAAGACTCGAGCAAATGGTTTGAGAGTCTACATTTTAAAGCGGTGGATGTTTTAAAAAGTTTGGGCCTTGGACTGGGTATTGAAATAGATGGATTCCTTGTACCGGACCAAAACCAAAGCTAAGAAGAAATTGGAGTATTATCAATATCATGTGTTTCACCTTTTTCCCAAAACCAAAAAAACAGTTAAGAGAAAGAAAACAAACCCTATTAGCTCAGTTGATGGAGCACTAAAGATATAAACTAGAATTCTACATATATATATATTTTTTTAATCCATATGAGCCAAAAGGCAGTCAAAGCAAGGAGAGGGGGATTCGAACCTGTGACCTATCGTTCACAGCACCTCAATCTTAACCACTAGGCCAAGACATCCTTGGTAAAATCCTACATATATTGAATGTTCATGATATCAATTTACATTGAAGTTTTCCTTTTTTCTGCTTAATGTCACAGTTTCTATATTTAATGTATCCCCCTCCTCTTATGTTATTACCAATCTATTAGCTTGATCAAGCTTTTCTTTACCCTAGAAAAATTTCATAAGGTCTTCAAGGACATGTTCTCTTCCACATATATATTTTTTTACCTATTTTCAGAAGAAAAACAAAAGAAAGTTTAGAAAAAGTTAAGAACAATTCAAAAAATATGAGAAAAGTTCAGTAAAATAAGAAAGGTTCTAAAAAAAAGAAGAAAAGAAAAGTGTAGGAAAAAAAACTTAAAAAAAGTTCATAGAGTGTAGAAAAGTTAAGAAAAGTTAAGAAAAAAATAAGGTGAAAGAACGTCCCTAAATCGTTAAATATTCAAACGAGTTATACAACTCATCTACAAATTAAAAGAAAAGAGAGTTTCGGTTAGAATTATAACGGGTACATTTAAAAACATTAGGGAGACAATAAGAAATTAGGAAAAAAGGAAGAGTCTTACCAGGTTACCACTTTCATATATATTTTCAAAGTTCAATACTTCAATTATCCCTATTTCATAAATAATTTCAAATTTAAGAATTTTAAAAGAGGCTCGTGTTGGATTTTCAAAAGAAAGATCTATACACCACTTGGCTAGAACATCGAGCGGGTCATATTGTGCCGACATGCCACCTTTTGAGAATTTTATATTTTTTAATCACATCTTGTTGAAAAAAAATTGGGCTAGCAAGCAAAGCCGACCCGCTTGTATTTGTTTCAATTTTCGTAAATAATGTTCATGAACCGCCCATGGATCACGCCTCTCAATCTCTCATATTGTGTTGGTTGGACTCATATTGGAACGTACTTTATACCGAACCGACAATAATTTAGAGGCGATAAATGGGTTGTCGGCCGCGTCAATTTGTGTCGGGTTCAATGGTAAACGGGATAAAACCTTTCAACCCTAACCCAACCAGTTGATTACGGTAGATGAGTAATATTGAGCCAACCCATCGACTTAAGCAGGTTGTAAACCTCAATCCAAACCCGCTAATCTCGTGTTGAGTTTAGGTCGAGTTTAAAAAATATATTCAAATTATTACAAGCAAAACTAATAATATTGATATTAACATAGAAATTTAAATAATAAACGAGTTGTTAGGCCCGACTCCGGATTAAAAGTTCAACCGTAACCCAATCCGTTTAATAAACATGTCTTGTTGAGTCAACCCATTTTCTTAAACAAAGTTGGAAAACTTAATACAAACCCATTAAGGGCCTGTTTCTCCCCAACTATTTTCGGTTCGGTTCCTAAATGATAATCATTACTATTAATTAGTTATAATTTAATTCGAGTTCGATTCAATTGATTCGGTTCAATTGAGTCGGTTTAGTACAATTCGGTTGTTTTATGCCGAAGAGAATACGCGAGGCTATGTTTGGGAACATAAAGCGAAATAAAGCCGAACCGATAAGGTAGGCGAAAGGAGTCGAAGCGATAAGGTAGTTGAAAATTTTCAAAGACCCATAAATTGAGATGCTTATATTTGATAGCAACTCAATTTCGATCAATTTTTTAAAGATAAATTTTATTTAATTTCTTACCCCAAACACGATTATTTATTTTAGGTGACTTTAAACTTTTAATACCTAAAGATGATTCATCCGAGCTTATTAGACCCGATTAACCCTACCGGAACTTTATTTTTGAATTTTGTGTTAGATCTAATAGAACCCGATCGGACCGATTAACCTATCTAAATTTATTGGATCTAAAATTTATTTTTTAAGTTAAAGAGAACACAGCTTTAAATGAGTTCTTCAAGCAAAGCCTAATTTCATGCGGGGCTTGAGTTACAGGTCTTAACAATTTTTACCACTGCATTATCCATCTCTCAGTCAAAGTCTCTTTCTTTATTTAGTTAAACACGCCAAGTCATCAATCAATCACATCTACTATTAACGTACGTGTAGGAATCCTAGGGGGCAAATCCAAATGTCTGACAGAGGGAAAAACAATTAAAATTAAACCACCGACCATATCCTTCTAAAAAAAAAAAAAAAAAAGAAAGATCTTATTTTAAAAAGTTGTCCAATGGCAGTTTTTCTCCTGGACAGTGGAGTTTCTCGTTTTTAAGACTAATAACTGAAAACAATCAATCAATTAACAACACTTTACTCACTCTCTTCCAACTCTTTATCTCTCTCTCTAAATCTCTCTTCCAAATCCAAAAATTAAATACAGTTCGTATTCTTCATTTGTTTTTGTTGTTGGATCAACTTTTTTTTTTTTTGAAGTTTTAAATTTTCAGGATGTTTGTAAAGAAGCTTGTGGAAAAGGCAACAAGGAAGGTTTGTACCACCATCAAATTTCCTCGCTTTTTTTAAAATTTGATTTAATGATTGATTATTTACTTTGCATTATTTTTCTTATATCCAAGATTCAGTGGAAACTCTATTGTTTAGTCACATTTGTTTCTCTGTTTTGTGATTTTCTGCCATTGATATCAAGTAGTTGTTTTGTTCTTTGATTGTTTAAATGGTTGATTATTGTCAATCAGTTTGGCATTTTTTTTGGTAAGACTTGGCCTCAACATCCAAACTGTAGCTCCTCATGACCCAACATCACGAACTTTGATTAGTAGGCCAAACACCACAAACTATTGATATGGGTGTGGTGTGTGTCATAAATGACGTCAGAGGTACTATCTCGCAATACCCCTAAATCTCAGGAACAGCTTTCAAATATCTTCGTGGAGAAGAAGAGTTTTAGAGAGAAAAAGCTTGAGATTGGGTGAAGTAGTCACCGCGAGAAAAGGTACCTCCCGACGTTATTTATGATCACGCACGGCACGCGCGAATAGTTTGTGGTGTTTCGACTACTCGTTAAAGTTTGTAATGTTAGTGCTTTACGAGTCATAATTTATGGTGTTGAGGCTAATTTTCCTTTTTTTTAATGTTTTATATAAAAGGTTGATTACTTGATCATTGTTTTTTTTTAACATTTTCAGTCCTTTGTTTTGTTGTTTCATTAATTTTTGCGAGTAATGCTAGCTGCTACATGTATGATATTGAGATTGCGAAAAACTGCTGTATGTTGCTAACTGGTAAGTATGTTGATTTTATCATAATTAGATAGTTGAGAATTGAGATATGTATCTCATCTTACATTGATTCTTTTTGGTAATAGGACCTCCTATTTCATATTCATGTCAATCCGTTATTTGATTTTAGTATCAATGAAATCTTTGCCATAAGAAGTAAGAAATCAGTGAAATCTGCAACTACTATAAGTAGTCTTGAAACAATAAGAGTAATTACTGTATTGGCAATTGCCTAGTGTGAGTCACACCAATTA
Source organism: Beta lomatogona (assembly GCA_947646795.1). NCBI lineage: Eukaryota > Viridiplantae > Streptophyta > Magnoliopsida > Caryophyllales > Amaranthaceae > Beta > Beta lomatogona. The sequence goes on from CANSNZ010001315.1 coordinate 120,898, forward strand.
GGTATCACTACCGGTTTTCTAGTTTTTGGTTTTAAGATTTTAAAACTCATATGATTTAGGTTAGTTAAAAACTTATATGGACCCGTTGCATCTTTGTCCACATTAAGTCTAAATCCCATCTAGTGTGGATCGTTTTAATGCTAATTCATGTGATTTACGGAAAAAACCGATCGTGATATAAAAAAATAAATATAAAATATGAATAGATATAAATTATATAGTTTGACTATGGGAAAAAAAGGTTACTATGTCACAAAGTGAAATTTTCATCATGATAAACTAATGTGAGAAAGAGTTACTATATTAAAAAAAAAAGTCACTATTGGTAGATAAGAATTGTACAAGTGTAACATAAAATTTGGAAATTTACTATATGGAAAAAAGTCATTATGTTAAATAAAGTGGTTTTGGTCCACAACATTATTATGGGCCCCAAGTCCACGCAAGACTAATTCCCAACTTCAAAGTAATTTATTCTTGTTTCCACATTTGTGTTTTGAAAAATGAAAACAAAACAAGATAACGATAATGAACAAGTCCTTATGGACTATGGTTGCTAATAATTAAATGGGTGACAATTTTTAAGATTTTTAAAATAGCATAGATGCGTATAAAGAGCTATTTAGAGAAACATGATATTTTGCATAGTATGCGAAAATATAAAGATGTACTCCTTATACTTCTATGTGAAAGTTAGTTGTTAGCTACAACTCAAATGATTAAATAATAATGGAGGGTGCAGGGCAGCAGGGGGAAGGTTGAATTTTGGTATATGTAATAGTAGTATGTTTTAGCATTTCTCCTATAAGCATTGAGCAATTTTGGGTACTTCAAACTGACTGTTCTCGAATTCTGTTGCAGCCTGGGGAGAGCTCGGAAAGTTTGAAACCTGAAGATGTTGACTATCGTCTAGCTTTTCATTATGGAGTACCATCTTCAGCTGCTATGTTAGCTTATGATCCAGTACAAAAGATTCTTGCAATTTCAACAAAGTTGGTTCCTTTTTGCTGCTTTACTTCTCTACTAAATGCAAAGTGTATTGTAGTCTGTGTTTTTGTGTGCAACTTACTTGCACTACTAAATACAACTACAATCTGCTTGACATTCTCAAAGCCAATTCTTACTTTTTGTTAAAAATACAACTTCCTAAGCCTAATTTATCAGTTACCGCCAGTTTTTCACTCTAAATTAATTTCCTCTATGTAGAGATTACATCTTATTATCATATTGACTTGTTCAAATCATGAAGGCCTGAAACTCGAAATGGGCTAAAATTTGTTTCTTATCTGTAGAATGGGCAGATCAAATTGCTTGGAAAAAGATAACTCCCCAAGCCTTGTTGAGTCCAATGATGTACAGCCTAGCAAGTTTTTGCAGGTTCTTCCAACTCTGCGTCCAAAACTTCTCACCCTCACTTGATGCTCATTTTTGCACCACTATAATACTTTAACAATGTAGTAGCTAAGCCATGTTTATTTTCTTAAACCTTGTAGTTCATTCAAAACCAGGGAATTCTTTTGAACGTCACTTTGAAAGACCAAATTGAGGTAGCTAAAGTTCCATGCTTATATTCCTGCCTCTTGTTTCCTATATATATTTGCACTTACTTGTTTTTGTGTGGCTTTGTGTGGCCTGATTCATAACTAGGTTTGGGATGTAGATAAAAAAGATTTTGTCTCATGTACATGATGTCAATGAAGAGATAACATCTTTTTCTATAGTGCAACAGTGTTTCTTCATGTAAGTACCTCATTGTCTTTGTATGGATATTATATAAATTCTATTGGGACTTGATGTACCCAAAGCCTAATTGCTAGTGTAAGACTTCATTGGCTCAATAATTCAATTTGAATCGGCAGATATATAGGAGATCGTGCTGGTAATGTCACGGTGTGGAAGCTTGAAAAGGAATCGTGCGAAAGATAGAGAAAAAACGAAATATTGATTCCCTTTTCAGCTTCACATGGTGAGCTTTACACCCTTTTAACTGTTGATCCTTGTTGTTTCATTATACCCTCTATGATATTGACCTGTGGTTTACTGCTGAGGATCGAAACCGAGAGTTTTAGTGCAATATGACCCCCTCTGTAGGGTTCTTGAATCTGCAATGATCATGAATCCTTGATGATTGATTTACTCTCAAGTCTTGTGTTCAGTTGGGACTTGGGAGGGAGAATAAGTCACGGGTTCTTGTGTGGCCGAATCCTATCAACTATTTATTCTCTCAATCTGCACGTTTGTGTGTGTTTTGAGGGAGATTCATGCTGATTCTTACATGATGTTTACATGATAACTTGTTCCTTTCAGGGCATACTAATAAAGATCCAGTGGACCATTCTGTAATGTATATATTACCTCAACCAACTGCACAAAGCAAAAGGTACCCTATCTATGTAATGTTCTGTTACTATGTTTCCATGACCAGAAACAGGTGAACTCATTCTGTGAACCTGTTGCTGTTGAGATAATAGCATTTTTTATTAAACCCTTATTGCTTACATCTTTCTGTGTAACTGCAGAATTCTTATTATATTTGCTGATGGGTTGATCACGTTGTAGGCAATCAAAGAAAGCAAAGCTGTTTTCACAGTTGGAGGTAGTGGAACAGTGACTCATCTGCAGGAAACTAAGACAGTAACAGCTGCATGCTGGGTGTGCCCCTTGGAACTAAAGTGGCTGTTGGGTACGACACTGGAGATATTTCAATATATACCATCCTTTCCAATTCAGACATAGGAAGTGGTTCTCCAGGGAGTATAGACTCCTCCAATACCCAACATGTCCATACTTCTAAGATCAATCTAGTATATAGGTTGGAGAAAAGTTCCTATAAGCATCATTTGAAGTGGGTTTATTCAGATGGGAAAGCTAATCGGTTGTATGTTATTGGTGCCTTTGGCGCCCCATCCACTAACTTGGTTCAGGTACCATGGATCAACATCCACCATAATTAACTAAATGTTTACAGGAGCTATTGTTTTGATGCTTTACATCTTATGATCTTGCTTCTAAGTTAGTTGAATTCACAATCAAGTTCAGATTCTTCATTTTTGTAATCCGGCTTGTCTACTACGTTGGTGTAACTTGTAACTGGTTTTTATATGAGTACTAAATGCTACATTAGTTACGCTCTCTCATATGGATGCATCAGGAAAATTTCTGTGCTTCTGTATTATATAAAGTGTTGGAAAAATTTAAGTGATCTTTTAATCTAGAGCTCAAACTATTGTCGCAGGTGACTTGTTGAATGAAGACACTGAATCTCGGACAACCAAATGGGCTTCAACTGCCTGAACCATGTCTTGATTTAGAAATCATCTCTGCTCCAATGAACAAAGCAAACATAAGCAACAGTTTCTCCTTTTGTTGGGGAAAATCTGGTCTCATATATGCCTATGATGATCATTCTATTGAGAAGTGTTTGTCGCAATCCCAATCAAAGTCTGCAGCATCACTACCCAGTGAATTGATGATAAAGCTTCCAAATTCTGCTTCAATTACTACTACTGCTCAATTTATCACAAACCATACCAACACTCTAGTTTCTGAGGATGAGGTAATGGCATACATCATTCTTTCTTGTTTTGGCTTTCTTCCTCTCTATCCACGTTACATAAGGTAAGCATTATCCAGGACTATCTTGTCAGTGGTGAAAAATATTCCATCCGTTCTTTCTTTGAAGCAAAGCATGTCAATTTACTTCACGTTACTGGATTTGCAAAGATCAAGAACTTGTACTCTTCCAGGACATGGTGATGGAACAATCAAATTTTGGGATGTCACGTGCCCCCTCTTGATCCCGCTTCTATCACTAACACAACAGGTCAATATCTCTCAACGTTTTATGATATCAGAGTGGATACAGTAGATGCATTTTTTAAACAGAACTGAAATGTTTTTCTTATGTACAACATGGAAAAAACTACTTTGGGGAACAGCCTAATGCTTCTACAGGGCTGCCTGCATCACTAGCATGAATGTTAGGGATAATGAACCTTGTGAGGTGCAGAATGCTGACACTACACACATACATTTAATTTGTAAAGTCAACCATAACTTAACAGTCATGTGTAAAAAATGGGATTTTGAGAATTTGCTTTTTTTTTTCTACATGATTGAAGCTATTCTGAAATATTTATATGATTTAAGGACTATTTATGGCCACCGTCAATCTACCACTGTATCCCTGGCTTTATTGTCTTAGTGCCATTTGCAGAATGAGGATGATGTCTCTCCAAGTGGTACAGCAGTTACAGCAATTTATTACTGTTCTTCATCGAGGTTCTCTTTTCTGGAGACAAAGGGGCATGGTAAATTTGCTGGCATGGTCTTCTCACGGATGTTAATTTGTTATCGAACTTTTGCGCTTTTTTCTCCTAGAATTTCTTCATGCACAGGTCCGTATCTATCACTTTAAGCCTGGAGCCCTTTTCCATAGAGAATGGATTTTTCTCTTTAACAGGTAAAGTTGCATCAACCACAGGATGGAATTAACAGTAGAGTGAAATGCAGTCATGAATTTTTCTAGCTTGCATTTCTTTTGGTTGAAAATAAACCTGGACTAGAAGAATTTCAAGTTAATATTATTATATATGATGCAATTGATTAAGTTTTTTAAACAGTATTTGGTTTGCTAATTACTTCAGGAAGTTCAAAGAAAGGAAACAATCATGTCATCCATAGTGTGAACTTCATAAAAGTCAATGGATCTGTATTTTCTTTCAACACAAGTAGCTGCTCAAAATATCTTGCAGTGGGATCTGAACAAGGACATGTAAGCTTTTCTTCCATTCCAATTCTATTTCTAGGACTTCATCAGTTCATTTCCTTCTGGGTTGTATTCCAGCTTTCTTAAAGAAGCATCTGGTGTTACTTGAAAAATATTGCATGTAGCTCATTTCCTTTTCGCGGCAAGAGAAGCTTTCCATGAAATAGAAATAAGAAGCACAGCTGGCTAAAGACTTGTGATAATAATATCACAATTAGAAAATGTAGGGTGATCTTTCTCTGGTTATGTAGATTCCATAAATATCGTTGTTTTCACCTTGAGTCAATGGAGTTCTGGTCTCTAGACTGATGATGATGATTGTGAGAAACGCCAACCGTGCATTGCAGTGTTAATATGCTGCCTCTAGACTAAGGCTTGAATAATAAGAGAGGGGGAATAAAGGAAAGAGCATATACTGTTTGTGCAACTACTCATGTTCTTGTTCAGAATTATTGATTTGCCTTTTCGAGGTCTAGACTCAAGGGGCAGGCACCTATACCTTGTTGCTTGCCAATGGAGTAAGAAAACTTTGAAGTAATCACCGTCAACTATGGATTACGTTGCTAGCTTGCTGCCCTATATTACTCGGATTCGTGTACATTTGTCAGGCACGTTATCGCTCCAAGTATCCGACTCGGATATATATGAAATTTTCCATCATTTTAGCCCAAAAGAAGTGTCAAACTTAAAATACTATGTCGGAAAGCAAGGATTCGACATAGGTATGGAGAGGAGTAATAAAGAATCCAAGTAACATAGTTGCTGGCAAAGGTGTAGGTGTATACAGTTTTACTGCTAATTGGTTGAGAACAGTAAAGAGAGGTGATTTTCAAGCGAGTGATATATAATTGGCGCCACATTCGTATCTTTGGGAAATTTTCATATGATTTCCTCTGCGTCTTCTTGTCGTCTCTTGTCATATTTGTGGTCATTTCGTCGCTAAAGTGACTGATCCAGTTGTAAAGAACCTTATTGGGATTGATGCTGATAGTAATTTATTCACAGAATACGATAGAATTATGTGCTAGAAATCAAAATAGGAGATTATGATATTATCCGCTTTAAACTGAGACTATAATGAATGTGGCCTATTAATTTGGAACAAATGGATACTATCTTTCTTCAAGTGACCCTCATGTCAAGATGAGTTTATTTCCAATAACAAAAAGTAAAAAGTTAATGGCATCATTTTTCAGTTCTGCAGTGTCATGGTTGCTTTACTCCAAATGCATTTTGTTCTTCCATGAGAAACCTTTTGAGTGAGAACAATGTCTTCATGAGAAAGAGCTTTCTTTAAAAGAAGAAAAAAAACACCAAAGACTTGTTGTTATGTTACCACATTATTTTTCTTGAGCCAGAAAAGAAAAGCCACAACCAATGGAGCTAATTGGCAACACTCAACAAGTTTGAATTACATTCTTTCCAGATTTCAGTCATTGACACAGAGGGTTCCTCCATCTTGTATCATAAACTAATTGGAACTGAGTTGTCTGCAGATGTTATATCTCTGAAGTTTGAAACATCAAATATTCATGATTTTGAAAAAGAATATACTGGTAATCGCAACCAAGGGATTCATCTGTATTGGCACTTGATGCTGATTCTGGAAATACATAGCAGTAGCACAGTGCACCCTAAGAAACCATCCAGAGCTCTGTATATGCAGACTTTAGGTAATGATCCCTTCTTTGGAGTAAATGTTGTGACTTTTAGTCAATTGTATTCGACTATTTATTTTAGAACTTTAATTTCTTTGAATTAGTCAGGTTTTTAAGTGGGTTTATCAACCTTTTGTTACATGGAAAGGAAAAATGGAGATACAAAAAAAATTTGATTCTACAGAAACAGCGAAGATCTTCTCTACAGAAGCAGCAGCACAAAAGCAGCAGTTATTGCTGTTCAGAGAAAAGAAGCTATTACTATATCATACTTCCCTGCACCTGCGCTCAGGGGTTAAGAAGGTTTCTGCAAACTTTGAGTTTAATTCATCTTCCTGTTGTTGGGCATCTGATGTGCAATACTTCCGGCCTGAGGGCTCATACTTGTCTTTTTCATGTGGAATAATTAAAATAAGGTTTGTAAAATCTTGAATTATGTATTATAAACACCTCAATGTTATTACCATTCAAACACTATTGCTGTTTATGTTTAAATATGATAAGAGGATTTAATATAGTTTTGAGTATTATGTGTTT